>BTHU01000023.1:2759362-3214362 GCA_036184795.1 Tokudaia tokunoshimensis | reverse complement strand
GCTTTATGCTCCAGCTAGTGCTTTAGGAACAGTATTGAAAAGGAGTGGGATAGTGGAGGACCCTGTCTTATTCCTGATTTCAGTGGAACTACTTTAAGTTTTTCTCTATTTAGGATTACGTTAGCTGTGGGTTTCCTATACATAGATTTTTTTGATTATGTGAAATTATGTTCCCTCTACTTCTACTTTGTTTAGAACTTTTATCATAAAGTCATGTTGGATTTTGTCAAAGGCTTTTTCTGCATCTATTGACAGGATCATGTGATTTTGTCTTTAAATAGAAGAAGTTTGTGAAGTGGAAACTTCTGGTTTCTTTGGAGACTGAGTCATATATGTCATGTGATGTTTTTCTGCAAACTGTCTTATGAGAGGATGTTTTGCTGAGAACAGACATGTGGTGTTTTTCTGGAAGCTGCCTGAAAAAAAGGGCATGTAGTGCTTAGCTAGAGCAGATGCTTGTGAGAACACATGATGTTTGGAAAGGGTATAAATGTAACCCAACAGACAATGAATGATGCTGTGTAGCAGTGGTTCACTTTACCAGTTTTTGCTGGTTTTCGTAGGGTTTTGCTGACACTAGACTTTGCTGACACTGCTGTGACATTGGTTTGCCTTGCCTTTTTTGCTGATCATCATTTTTCATGTCTTTGTAGAATGAAATGCACCAAAGAACTGGTGGTGTTTCCAGTGGCTTCTTGTCACTTCTGTGAACTTGGCTGATTGGTAGAGCTTTGCTGTTTCTTTTGGATTGACCTGCGATTGCTGATTCGTGAGTGGTGTTAGCAAGCTGATCGAGCTACAGTTGCTGATTCATGTCAACTGAACTCGTGATATCCTGACAACAAAGATCAGATTTGCCCGGAAGAACTATTTCTAATCAGGTCCACATCCCCCTTTGCCCTATTAACCTTTCCTTTCCACTACCTCTGATGGATAGTGGGCTAGAGGGAAAGTTAAAGGCATTTACAAACTCTAAAGTAGGTTTTAAAAAATACAAGCCTACAAGTTTGCCAGCATTCATTCTGTTTGTATGGATTTTGAATAGTTTAAGAAGGATTGGTTGTAGATCTTTTTTGAAAGCCTGGTGGGATTCTGCTGAGAATCCACTTGTTTAGTTGGAAGGCTTTTTAAATACCATTTCAATCTCTTTATTTGCTATGTCTGTTTAGGTTGTTGACTTTTTCACTTAAGTTTGTTGGTTTGGCTGAATCTAGAGATATGTTGACTATTTTTATTTTAGTTTTTTATACTTAATGGAGTAAAGATTTTTTTTAAAAAAAGTATTCCCTTTAAACGTTCTGAATTTCTTTAGTGTCTCTTGCAATGCTTCCCTGTTCATTTTTGATCCTATTCATTTGTGCCCTCTTTTCTTTCTTTTGTTGAGTTGGGTCAAAGGTCTTTCAATCTTGTTTATACTATCAAAGAACCAGCTCTTTGATGTATTACTTCTCTGTTGTTTTCTTTGTTTCTATTTCACTAATTTCTGCTCTGATTTTCATTATTTCTTGCCACTAATGGTTTGGATTTGGTTTGTTCTTGTTTGTCC
This sequence comes from Tokudaia tokunoshimensis, assembly GCA_036184795.1. Lineage (NCBI taxonomy): Eukaryota > Metazoa > Chordata > Mammalia > Rodentia > Muridae > Tokudaia > Tokudaia tokunoshimensis. The sequence goes on along the minus strand of BTHU01000023.1, from coordinate 3,212,816 downwards.
AAATTTTGTGTTCCATCAGTATCATTTATTTGTGTTCTTTCTGAGTTTTAAAAATGTAGGCACTTAGAGCTACAAATTTATCTTGCTTTAATATGTTCCAGCAGTTTTGCTGTGTTGTGTTTTATTTTAATTTTATTCCAGTAAATTTCTCTCTCTCTCTCTCTCTCTCTCTCTCTCTCTCTCTCTCTCTCTCTCTCTCTCTCTCTCTCCTTTCTTTCTTGACTCATTTATCTTTCAGTATTAAATTGTTTATTTTGCTTGAGTTTACTAGAGATTTATATCTTTTGACTTTAAATTGTATTGTGCTGGGTTCATATAGGATGCACAGTTATCTTTAAAGCTAAGATGTGCTTCTTGTAGACAGTAGATAGGTGGATTTTTGTCTCTTGATCCATTCAGCCACCTTGTATCTTTTGATTGGAGAATTGAGGCCATTAATAGTTAAATTTATGACTGAAAAGTATGTGTTCATTTTGGCCATTTTGTTGTTGATTTTTTGGTATTGTTAATATGTGTTCTCAATCGCATTTTGTGTTTTAGTAATTACACTTCCATATCTTTTCACAGTCTCTTGACTATGCTCATTTCACTCTTGAACATGAAATATTGCTTTCTGTGTTTTCTTTAGATTTCTTTTGTTGAATATTTATACATATATACACATATACATACATATATGTGCTGTTCATATTGTGAAAAGTTTCTTCTTTGTTTTTCAACTATGGTGGAGAGTTTTTCCAGGTAGTAGTCTAGGTTAACCATAGTGGTATTTTATGACTCTGAATTTATTGCTTCAGGTTCTTTTGGCTTTCAAAGTCTCCATTGAAAAATTAGGTGTTATTTTGCTAGGTTTTCTGTTATTTGTGATTTGTGGTTATTTTTTTTTCTCTTGTAGTTTTCAAAGAATACTTTCTTTGTTCTATATGCTTAGTGTTTTAATTATGATATGGCCTAGGGATTTTCATTTCTGGTTTTGTCTACTTGGTGGTCTTGTATTTCTTCAGTTTGGGGAAGTTTTCTTCTATGATCCTGTTGATGATCTGGTCTATGTATTGGCTTAAGATTCTTTTTCCTTAGCTATGCCTTCCAAAGATTTGGTCTTTTCATGATGTCTTACATTTCCTGATGTTCCTTTCCTGTGTTTAATTTTTTTCCATATTGCTTACTTATTTGGTCTAGATCCTCTACTTTCTCTTCAAGCTCTGATGCTCTGCCATCTGCTTGATTAATTCTGTTTGTAAGACTTTCCTTTCAGTTTTCTAGTTGGGCTATTGGGTTTTACAATTCCATCTTCAATTCAGTTTGAATCCTCAATGTTTCTATTTCTTCATAGAATTCCATTTTCAAATCCTGAATTGTCTTGGTCATTTTCAACACATATATTTTTGTGTTTTCTTGAGCATAAATCTGACATTTATCCTCTTTAAATTCATTCTCTTTATGTTCATTGAGCTGGGGTGTGTGTGTGTGTGTGTGTGTGTGTGTGTGTGTGTGTGTGTACATGTTCTTTAAACTCCTTCAATTCTCTGTTGAGGTTAATTACTGTTCTTTTAAATTTTGTGTTCTGTGGTTCATGTATGTAATTGTCATTGGTAAATATTTCTATAGAACTCAATTTTTTATGTGGTGCTATGGTGTTAATCTTTCATATTTATTGTTTTACAATGGTATTTTGGGCATATGGACTTGATTGTTAGCTCTGTATCTAGCTAGATCCTGGAAAATAATAAGCAGGGTCTAGTTGGGTGGAGAGTTTCTAACTTTCTTTTTAAAAATATGTTTAGGGCAGCTGGTTGCAGCCTTTCACTTGTAGGCTTGTCCTCTTTTCTGAGTTCTAACTAAAAATGTGTACCTTTCCTCCTTTCCCTTTCTATCTTTTCTTTGAAAACAAGCCATGTTTGCCTTGACAGTGTATGAAATCTTACATTTCTAGAAGACTTATTTTGCCCTTCAATACAGTTGCTTACTGACCTCTATAATTGAACCTGTCTGCTCTCTCAGACCTTAACTCATAAGACATGGCTATTTCTCTTTTTCATATTCATCCCTTTTCTCCTACCAGGGGCCAAAATTCTCAGCTCCTTCTTCTCTGTTACCATTTTTATATCAACTCCTTTGAGTCCTCAAAGTCCAAAAAATATATATTTAGCAAATTTGTATCTATTTTAAAGACAAAATCTACTGTCTTTTATTCTAATTATTTTTTTGACTTTCTATTGTTTCTGTCCCTACCCCCTAGTGATGGATATTTTTTTTTTTTTGGTTTTTCGAGACAGGGTTTCTCTGTGTAGCCCTGGCTGTCCTGGAACTCACTTTGTAGACCAGGCTGGCCTCGAATTCAGAAATCCTCCTGCCTCTGCCTCCCAAGTGCTGGGATTAAAGGCGTGCGCCACCACTGCCCGGCTAGTGTCAAGATTCTCTCTCTCTTTTTTTTTTCCGGTTTTTTGAGACAGGGTTTCTCTGTGTAGCCCTGGCTATCCTGGAACTCACTCTGTAGACCAGGCTGGCCTCGAATTCAGAAATCCACCTGCCTCTGCCTCCCAAGTGCTGGGATTAAAGGCGTGCACCACCACCGCCCGGCTAGTGATGGATATTAAACCAAAGGCTGTGTGTGAGCTAATCAAGTCCTCTACTACTGAGCTAAATTCTCAGCCTTAAACAGAATCTTTTATTTCTGAAAGTCTGCTTTATTCAATAGCTCATATAGCTTACTTGCCACAGTGAGTACAATGTGTATGTTTTAAATAAATATTTTAGTTTTAGGGTTTCATCATGATATTTTTATACATATGTGTTATTATGCTTTGTTGTTATTCATTTCTTTTCCCATTATTTACCTCATGCTCATTATCTCCTTAAGCTGTTTCCAGTAGTGTATTCCATTACCCAATCAATTTCCTTTAAGATCTCTTCTTTCTCTCTTTTGATTGTCTTTTGGTCCCATAACTTACAAACATGCATGTGTAAATACATCCATATCTATATGATATATATGTATTACATGTATGTATGCTTACAATTTTAAGTCTATATTTTGCATATGAGAGAAACATGCAGTATTTGTCTTTCTTGGATTGGCTTTTTTTACTTAACATAATCATTTACAGTTATATTTATCTTCTTGTAAATCTCATGATTTCATTTTTCTTTATAGTGGCATAAAATTCCATTATGTATATGCACCAGATTTTTATAATTTTTTGCATCTGTTGACAAGCATCTTGGCTAGTTGAATTTCCTCTCTAACATAAGTAATGAATCATGAAACATGGATGCATTCGTATCTCTGGGGTGCATTAACTGAGATTCCTTTGGGTCTATTCTCAAGAATGGTATAACTGTGTAACATGGTAGTTCCATTTTCAGTAGTTTTGAGTAATCTCCATACAAACAGATCACTGCAGTAGTTATGCAGTTTTACATTCCCAAAAGTCTCCTCTTGCTCCAAGTCACAATCACCATTTGCTGCCTTTCCTTCCTTCCTTCCTTCCTTCCTTCCTTCCTTCCTTCCTTCCTTCCTTTCTTTCTTTCTTTCTTTCTTTCTTTTTGTATTTTCCTTTCTTTCTCCCTTCTTTCCTTCCTTCTTTCTTTTTTGAATGATAATCATTCTGCAAATATACTGAATACTTTTAAAAATATTTATTGACCATTTGTATTCCTTCCTTTGACAATTAGATCATTTATTAATTGAATGATCTTTGATGTTTAATTTTTTTGGATCTTTATATACTTAAGATATTAGTCCCCGGTATGATGTGCTGTTGATCCATTTTTTTTTCAATCCTATGGACTTTCTCTTTACTCTAGTGAGTATTTCATTTGAGAGACTTCTCATTTTCAAGTAGTACCATTTGTTAATCCTCAGCTTTATTTCCTGAGCTATTGGAGTACCCTTCAGAAAATCATTGTTTATGCCTGTATCTTGAAAGGTTTGACTTGTTTGCTTCTAGCGATTTCAAAATATCAAACTTCACCATAAGGTCTTTGATCTGTTTTGTATTGGTCCTTGTACAAGTGCCTTCTCCTGGAAAAAAAAAGGGATTGTGGTCAAATCATTGTATCTGCTCTGCAGTTGCCTGCCCCATGAAAGGTAAAATGGTAAATGAAATCAAGTAAAGGAAACTCACCAGGAAGACTCACATAAGATTCAGTAAAGCAACACAAAGAATGGTAAGAAGGGAAAAATAAAAACTGTAGATATATCCATCCAAACATATGTGTATGAAACATGCAGATCAACAAAGATCACTTTTATCTATAAAAATGATTTATTTATTTTCTCTTTTTCTTTTTATTGGATATTCTGTTTATTTATGTTTCAAATGTTATCCCCTTCCAAGGTATCCCCTCTGGGAACCCCCTATCCCATCCCCCCTTCCCCTGCCTCTATGAGGGTGCTACTCCACCCATCCACCGACTCTTGCTTTCCAGCTCTGTCATTCCTCTACACTGGAGCATCAAACCCACTCAGGCCCAAGGGTCATTCCTCCCACTGTTGTCCAACAAGATCATACTCTGCTAAATATACTTCTGGAGCCATGGGTTCCTCTATATGTACCCTTGGTTGGTGGTTTAGACCCTAGGAACTCTAGTTGGTTGATATTGTTGTTCTTCCTATGGGGTTGCAAACCCCTTCAGCTTCTTCAGTACTTCCTCTAACTCCTCCATTGGGGACCCCATGATCAAGTCAATGGTTGGCTGTGAGCATCTACCTCTGTATATATCAGGCTTGGGCAGAGCCTAACAGGAAACAGTTATATTAGGCTCCTGTCAGCATGTACTTCTTGGCATCCAAAATAGTATATGGGTTTGGTAACTGTATATGGGATGGATCCCCAGGTGGGACAGTCTCTGGATGACCTTTTCTTCAGTCTCTGATTCACACTTTGTTTCTATATTTGCTCCCATGAGTATTTTGTTACCCCTTCTAAGAAGGACTGAAGCACCCAAACTTTGGTTTTCCTTCTTCCTTCTTCTTCATGTGGTCTATGAATTGTAACTTGGGTATTCTGAGATTTTGGGCTAATATCCACTTATCAGTGAGTACATACCATGTGTGTTCTTTTGTGTTTGGGTTACCTCAGAATGATCTTTTCTAGTTCCATCCATTTGCCTAAGAATTTCATGAAGTCATTATTAATAGCTGAATGTAGAGAGCCATATTAGGGTGCCATGTCACCTGGTAGGCATTGACCAATATGAAGTTCCTCTCCCAGCCTTTGAGTGGGAACTCCTGTGTTAGACATAATCCCCTCCACCTAGGGTGAAGTGCTCAGACCAAGATGAAGCCCATTGTTCTTCAAGGACCTGCAGTTTCCTGAAAAACACTAGCCACCTGCAGTGCAACCGAACAGGTTCTGCAGAGAAGTTTCCAGCCTTTGGGGAAGGGTTCTCCCCCTCCTATATATTTGGAGTCCTTCATTAAACCTTGGGACCTTGAACAGCAAATGTTGTCTTGGTCTCGATCTCTTTTCGCTGCCTTCCCATACATCCCTGGATGTTTTTGGTTAGGAGATTTTTTGCTTTTTGCATTTTCTTTGACTGTTGTGTCAATGTTTTCCATGGTATATTCTGCACCTGAGATTCTCTCTTCCATCTCTTGTATTCTGTGGTGATGCTCACATCTATGACTCCTGATCTCTTTCCCAGGTTTTCTATCTCCAGGGTAGTCTGCCTCTGTGATTTTTTTATTGTTTCTACCTCCCTTTTTAGACTTGTTTCTTTTTATTGCTGGATAGTATTCTCTTGTGTAGAGGTACCACATTTTCTCCACTTGTTCATCCAAGTGATGGGAATAATGCTAATTCCATATCTTTGTTACTACTGATTCCATTTTTGTGTGTCCATAACATATTGCATATTTCAACCTACCTAAGAAAGGGTTTTGAATATGACCACAAAGAAATGATAAATGTTTGACTGACAGTTATTCTAATCAACCTAAAATTTAATCATAATATAATGTATGTCTGTATTGATATATTATACTTTATCCTATAAAGATGTGTATTTATTATGTATCAATTAAAAATAATACAAAACATGAAAAAGAGGAAAGGGTGATATAGAAACAGGCTTAACAGTGTTCCAGATTTCCACTCATACTTGTTCTCTTGTGACCTGAGATGAAAAGCTGCATTAAATTCATTTCTCCAGAGTTTTGCCTCATTTATCAAAGAACATTTTAATGTTGTGAACCAATGTTCATAATATCATGTTGTTTGAACTTGGTTATATTTTTTATTCTATTTTATATACATGCAGTATTCTTTAGTGACAATTGTTTTATTTATATGTCTGCCTTGTGATGTAAACCAGATTGGTTTCACAAAGTCATGTCTGAACTAGTCAAAAAACTGTCTCAGGATATTTAGCAGAAAAGTATTGCAGACAGCTGTGAGGATGAAAAGAGGTACCAGGAATCCACCATATCAGTCTGCTGCTAAGGATGGCTATAGAATTTTCCATGCTCAGTGGAAACTGAAAAAAGCAGGGGCCCTTGTTTAAAGGACAGGAGACAAGTGTTTTCTCCCTGTGGCCTCCCTCTTCTTGTGTCCTATTGATTGTATTTTTTATTTAATGTTGTGTTTTATTGGATGTGTATCCTCTGAGATAAATGCAACACTCCTTCACCACTCACCCAAGTCAGGTACCTGGGAACTTGGCCTTGGCCTCTACCAGCTGCCAGACCAGTTTGTAGTATGGCAATGTTGGGAAAGTCTGTTCAGGTATCTCCTCTTTCAGTGGGTCCACTGTGCCCCACAGCAGATACAATAAGGTTATCCTTACATAGCCCTTCTACATTTGGACTTGCTCTGTATCTAGATGGAGTTAGGAAGGACTTGGCCTCCAGAAAGTGAGGTCTTGAGTGTTCAGGTAGAACTGTGAAGTTGTTGCCCTCACCCAGAAATGTCCTGCTCATGGCCAACTTTAGGAGTGACTCTGGAAGATGTATGGGGCAGCATAAACTATCCAGGAAGGGGAGGTCAGTACTTCCAAGTCTCTTGAGCATGATCAGTGGTCCTGTTTTGAGAGAGAATTTTGCTATTAAGTCATCCACCTGCTCCAGGGTAGGTCATAACACCTGATGATAGCAGTCTTATGTGACTTCAAGTACAAATAAAGCTCAAAGATAAAATGTAGTATGTCAATTTGGTAACACCAGAGCAGGAAGTGCTAGCTTGGAGCCAAGCTGAGATTCAAATGTTTTGTTTCAGCAATAGGGATGGAATCCAGGCTCTCCTTCATGTTAGACAAGTGCTAAACTAGAGAGCTATATCTCTCTCCATAATGTCTTCTTTTTTAATCTTCTCCTGTTCTCTCTCCTCTTCCCTCTCCTCTTCCTTCTCCTTCTTCTTATTGGTGTGTGTGTGTGTGTGTGTGTGTGTGTGTGTGTGTGTGTGTGTGTATTCCAGAGGATAACATTGTACAGTTGTTTCTCTCCTGGCTTTTGTAGGTTATGTGAGTAAAACTCAGGTTGCCAGGCCTGCATGGCAAGCATTTTTAGTCACTATGTTATCCAGGCTAGATTTGAACCCAAACTCATACAACTCTGTCTACCAAGGGGCTGAGATTACAGGAGTATGGTACTGTCCTGAATTAAAATAGATTCATATATGATCTTTATTGTCCTGTGTTGTGAATTGAACCTATGGCCTTGTTTGAATCAGGCAAGTGCTCTATCACCAATACATCTCTAGCCTGGCTACCTCTAGGTCTGATGATTCACTAAGAGACATCACAGCCATACTGTGATTTACTACAGTCAAAGGTAATGGATAAATAGGATGAAGTCTTACAGCAGCTATTTCCAAGAATTCTCCCTTAGCAGAGTCACAAATAAGTTGAGACAACACATTCATAATGCTGCAAAACATTATAGTGTTATAGTGATTCATCACCCACCCCCCTTTTTTTTTGGTGGAGGAGGGTTGGTCACATAGGCGTACCCCTATATGGCACTTGTCCAAATTTCTAGGAAAGCAGATGTTCAGCATAAACCAAGCTGATTGGCACATGTGGTGGTCAGTGGTGGTACACGCCTTTAATCCTAGCACTTGGGAGGCAGAGGCAGGCGGATTTCTGAGTTCGAGGTCAGCTTGGTCTACAGAGTGAGTTCCAGGACAGCCAAGGCTACAAAGGGAAACCCAGTCTTGAAAAAACAAAACAAAACAAAACAAAAAAACAAAAAAGAAACAAAAAAGCAAGCTGATCATATAAACACCATTGGCACACTGAACAGTCTTATTAGTGAGGAAAGAGTGGGAAACCTCCCTAAATCCAAGTTCTCAGACACTAGGACCCACCTTGGAGGCAGGCTAAACAGTGAGGACAGCTCTGTGAGCTTCTCACAGAACAGACCATTTTGTGGAGGGGAGGCTATGTGACACTGCACTGGATCCATATTGGTGATGTTGTCCTGGCTATTGTCTTTGAACACAGTGTTACAAAGATCCAGCCTTGTTATGAGAAATGGTTCAGGTAAGCAGAAAATACAGGTGGTATTCTTATGGCCATGGTCACAGAAAAGAGCTTATGATTAAGTAGGAATTGATATTTGATATGGATAGCCTTTGTTACTTCCTTTTAATAAGAAATTCATCTAGATTTTAAAAGTAATGAAAAGCTGAGATGGTTTGTGTTCTAGTTATCTATTGATAGCAAAGCACTCTAAACAACAGTGACTGAATATATGATTTCTCTAAGGATAATGTGGGACAGTAATTTGAATCTGAGCTGGACTCAGCTGGATAGTTCTCTTAGTTAGACCTACTAATATATTGGCTTTGCATTAATTAGTATGTATGAATTTCCTGCAATTTAAAACATTCTGACCTGGGGGAAGTGGGAGGCTCCCAAGACTTAGGTTTATAAGCCTCAGAAATTATATAACATTTCAAGATTCATGAGTACTCTTCCCAAGATGATACAGACATCAAACAGTTGCTAGGGATAAGCAGACTCTTTTCTTGAGTTTCCTACAAGTTGGGTGTCTTAGTTAGGGGTTCATTGCTGTGAAGAGACACCATGACCAAGGAAACTCTTATAAAGGGAACATTTAATTGGGGCTGGCTAAGTTTCTGAGGTTCAGTCCATTGTCATCATGGCAGAAAGCATGGTGCTGGAGAAGGAGGTGGGTGTTCTATACCTTGATCTGAAGGTAACCATGAAAAAACTTTGTTCTGCAAGCAGCCATGAGGAGGTTATCTTCTACATTGGGTAGAGCCTGAGCATAGAGCCTCAAAGCTCACCCCCATATGATACACTTCCCCCAACAAGACTATAACTATTCCAACAAGGCCACATTGACTAATAGTGCCACTGCCTGGATGAATCATACTCAAACCACCACACTGGGCAACAGAGGTCCAAGAATGAAGCTTTTTCAAGTGATCACCCATGCTGGCATGGACTTTTTGGTGATATAGATGTCCAATAGTCAGCCAGGCTTCTGAAATATACTCAATTGCTTACCAACCCAGAATAGAGTGGAATTTTTCAATTGTTGTTCTTTGTCTGAGGTGAGCAGATGCTTGCTTATATAGTCCTAGGAAAAGTCAAGCAACAGCTAGTAATTTTGCTTCTGGGGAATGACTTGCATTGGCTGTGGTGTCTCTCAGGTCACATCTTGTTCATACAAGTACAAGCAAGTTTTCAAAGGAAGCTTTAATCTGCAAAAAATTTTTTGTGTCTTGTTTTGTGAGTACTAATGTATCATTTGATAAAGAAAGACACTTGGCCACATTGAATTCAACAGATTAGGGGAGGCAATCAAAAATCAATGGGGGTGTCCTTAGCTGTGACTCACAGCATTGGAGATAAGGAGAGGCTACCTCCTATGGCTAGGCAGGAACCCCAGTGGAGTGATAGAGTCACCAACCCACCCACAGAACTTTTAACCCAAAGTATTTCCTGTCTACAAGAAATGAAGTGATTGGGGACAGAACAGAGACTGGGAGATTGGTCAACCAATAATTGACCTTACTTGAGACCCATCCCAAGGTCAAGCACCAATCCCTGACACTTAATAATACTCTGTCATGCTTTCAGACAGAAGTCTAGCAACAGCTAGTGATTTTGCTTCCGAGGAATGACTTGCAGTGGCTGTGGTGTCTCTCAGGCCACATCTTGTTCATACAAGTACAGGCAAGTTTTCAAAGGAAGTTTTAATCTGCAAAAATTTTTTGTGTCTTTTGTTTTGTGAGTACTCATGTATCATTTGATAAAGCAAGCCACCTGGCCACCTTGAATCTGAAAAGCCCGACCCACCAACTGACTCAGACAGAGACATACACTCTCAGCAAAACTGTAGATGGAATTTGGGGACTCTTATGGAATAATAAGAGGAAGAATTTCAGCCCCTAAGGTGATAGAAACTCTACAGGAAGGCCAACTGAATCAACTAACCTGGACCCTTGAGGCTCTCAAAGTCTGAACCACCAACCAAAAAGCATACATGGGCTGGACCTAGGCATCCTCGTACAAATGTAGCAGATGTGCAGCTTCATCTTCATGTGGGTCCCCCAACAATTGGAGCAGGGGCTATCCCAAAAGCTGTTGCCTGTAGGTGGAATATGTTCTAGCTGGACTGCCTTGTCTGACCTCAGTGGGAAAGGAAGCAGAAACTTGATGTGTCAGGGTAAGGGGATACCCAGGGGCCCCCACCCACTCAGAGAAGAAGGAGAGGGAGGATAGGGAAAGGATTATGAGAAGGGATGACTGGGATGAGGCAGTGAGTAGGATATAAAGTGAATAAGTAAAAATAAATAAATAAATGAAAAATTAGACCCTAGCCCTGAAGCAATAATTTACAGCACCATGTTCAGGGATGTATATGATGAGAGAGGAGAAATTTGCATTTATCTTTCAAGTGATACACTATGCTGTTAGCTCACTGGAAAATTCTCATTACAGGAATCAAAAGTAAACAACATCTAGTATTACCTTTAAGCAAGACTCTAATCCCACTGTATGGTTTGGTATTTTTCGATTCCTTTGGGAAAACATTTTCATTTATTTTATTTTATTCTTTTCAAAAAATATCTACTTTTATTCTGTGTGCATTGTCATTTTGCCTGCATGTATATCTATGTGAGTGTGTCAGATCTCAGGGTTACAGATAATCTTAAGCTGCATGTGGTGGCTGGGAATTGAACTTGGATCCTCTGGAAGAGCAGTCAATTCTCTTAACCACTGAGCCATCTCTTCAACCCCCTGATTTTATTCATTTATCTTGATAAGAAATAGTTTCTCTCTACTTAGCTCTGGATGAACTGGAACTCACTATGTAGACCAAGCTCCCATTGAACTCTGGTTCCTCTACCTCCTAAGTACTGGAGTTAGTGGGTGTTTTCATGTCTGGCCAAGCTTTACTATGTCTGAATCAAATATAAGAAGAGCAAGCAGTTCGCTTACAGGCAAAACAGCCTGATAACAATAAAATATATACTCATAACTATTGATTCACTTTTGAGGAAAGAAAAATCATGGACTAGAAAACCACACTGGAACGCCTACCTCCTGAGTACTCTGAATTGTAGAAATCATCAATGAACATTTCAGTTCTGGGTCCCTTTCCTTTAGTTCCTATTCTCATACTACACTGTGGGGTGCTGTCTCCCCTCACTATTCAGACATGAATAAAGAGCAAAGAGTGCACTTTTCAAAAACAGCTTTAAGAGAGGAATCAATGTCACAAGGCATGCTCTGTGTGTCATCTCCAGATTCTTTTATTCCTACTGAAAACACTAATTTTGTAAATAGGGAAAAAAGGTGATAGGCTGATACCTGCAGAGAGGAAATCAAACTATGAAGAAAGTGACCCTCTGTCACTTTGCAGATTAAGGAAGGGTAACCTAGATTTGGTGACTTGGCCAGATACTTGGGAGACTGAAGCAAGGTAGATCATGAACTCAAGGAAAGTTTGGACTACAGAATGAGACCCTGGTTTCAAAGACATTAAAAGTAAAAAGAAGGCTTAGGTGTATTTCTGCTTGCTTGACAGGTAAAAGGCCCTAGGTTCAATCTCTAGTTGTAAGTGTTCAAAATCACTGAAGAAAGACCCCAGACTCAGATATGCAAAAAACAGAGCATTTATTCTGCAGAAACATGCATACAGGGGTCAATCATTCTCTAAAATGGTGACCCCAGATGAAGGCACACAGACCTTCTTATAGGGAACTGGGGGAACTCTTGAGGATTAGGTAATCTAAAAATTTCATTGGCACATCAAGTCTAGAGTACTAGGGTGTCACAGGTGGTAAGTGATCTGCATTCCTATATCATGAATATTTAACAACAGGATGAGATAGGGTGTCCCAACACAGATGGCCCATTCTCAGATAAGATATTTCCCCATTTTTGGAATTATCCCCAAGTTGTTTTTTGGGAGGAGTTTTATAATCTTGTTCTGGATTTTATGGACTGTTCCTAGACCTGGTGTCTTATGACTTAGTTTCTGGGATGTAAGTTCTATTCCCAAAGCTGCTACCTTATGACATTTTTTGAAATCAGGCCTGGTCCTTAATTGGAGATAAATGGCATTTGTATTGTCCTTTCACAATATGACAAAAAGGGAGGTGAAATGAGAAGGAAGGGGCCAGTAGACATGGTGAAGGAAAATGAGGAGGAAAAAGAGATGGAAGGGAAAAGGAGGAACAAGAGCAAGGGAAGGGGCTGGGCATGGTGGCACATGCCTTTAATTGTACCGCTCAGGAGACAGAGTCAGGAAGATCACTGTAAATTTGAAGCCAGTCTGGACTATGGAGTGAGTTCCAGGACAGCTAGGTCTATACAGAGAAATCCTGTGTCGAAAAACCAAACCAAACCCATCAACCAACCAACCAACCAACCAACCAACCAACCAACCAACCAACCAACCAACCAACCAAGAAGAAGTAACAGCTCATGCAGAGTCCATGAGAACTGAGAGTCAAGCCCTTCCAAGGGGGCACAATCAGTGCTGCAGATATGCTTCCCAGTAGCTGGAAACATTTTAGATGTACAAAATGTATATTCATTTTTTAAAATGAAAATCAGTTCTTTTTTTTTTAATTTTTTCCCCTGTGCTTTCTTAATCAACAACAACAACTCTCTTACTCTAGTCAGGCCTGGTGGGACATTCTTTTAATCCCAGCTCTCCAGAAACAGAAGCAGGTGAATCTCTGCGAGTTCAGGGCCATCCTAGTTTACATATGGACTTTCAGGACAGCCAAGGTTACATAACACCCTTTCTCAAAAAAAAAAAAAAAAAAAAAGCATACCAAAAACAAACCAACTAACCAGCCAACCAAACACACCCCCCTGAAACTTTCTTACTCTGTAGTGATCAAGAACGAGGGCTGAAGTTTGGGAAGGGTGAGGTTTGATGGTGCGTTTACCTGTGTGTGCCAAGAGGCATGATTATCACAGGACAAGACTCATTCCTTGTTGTCCATGTGGCAGATATTTAGTCACTTGTTTCACATGGAAACATAAAGGGGGTCACCAAAAAGCTTCAATAAAAGTATACACAATACTTTTGTTGAGACTGACATTGAACTCAGGGCCTTGGACACACTAGGCAAGAACTCTTACCTCCGAGACCTTTTAGTTTTACTTTGAGATAGAGTCCTACTAAGTTGTTCAGATCATCCTTGAATACAGCCCTGCCTTCAGCTTCTTTAGTAGCTGGGATTGCAGGCCAGTATAACAATGTCATAAAGACATGGTGTTTCTGTGTGATAATTTTTTTTTGTAGTGCTAGAGACTGAATCTAAGGATTCACACATACTGGTCCAGTGCTCCACCACTGAGCTTCACTCTCAGCCCCCTAATGGCATTTTATTTTCAGAGTGTCACTAAGTTTCATAGGCTGGTCTTGGATTTATAGTCCTCCCACCCTTAGTCTCCTGGGTAGCTGAAATTACAGACATACATCATCAGTCTTGGCTAAGCAATTCTTAAGAGAATTGACAAACTGTAAGTTTTAATAACAAAAGTTCTAGCTTACAGTGAGGCAAATGAGGCAGGAGAAGCTATATGTTTTTTTTAAAAATATTTATCTATCATACCATACCGCATGTGCAGATGTCAGGCAATAACTTGCTGGTCTCTCCTTCTACTCTGTGGATTGCAGGGGTCAGACTCTAGTCTTCAAAGTTGGTGACAAGGACCTTTGTCCTCTGAGTCATCTTGCCAGCCCTGCCATATATATATAAAATCAGGACATTTTTTTCTGCACTGATTTTTTTTTATTGTAAAATATTGCACAAAGTTTGCTTAGAGATAGTGTTTTGCTATGGAATTATGCCTGGTCTTAAACTTGTATTAATTCCACCTCAGGCTCCTGAGTGCTGGGATGTACTGCCATCTTCTGATGAGATGTGATGTGATCTTCTTTATTGCTTACCTTAAAAAAAAATGTGTATGGGCCTTTTTGCTGGCATCTGTTTGTTGTGTGTCACTTGTGGTTTCTGCAGAGGCCAGAAGAGGGCATCAGGTCCCCAGGAACTGTAGTTGCTGATGTCTGTGAGCTGCCATGTGAGTGATAGAACAGAATGCTCCTTTGGAAGAACAGTCAGTGTTTGTGTGTTGTGTCATCTCTCCATCCCTAGTTGCTGATTGCTGAAAACTTTGGTGCTCCCTTATGTTTTTTTTTGTCGGAGGCAGATACTTCCTTTGCCTCATCTTGGTCCTAGCCCTGCTACCTGAGCAAGACTTTAGGGAAACTGATCACTTTCAGAAGGGAAAGTGTGACTTGTGGGGAGGATTGAGGGTTTGTTTTCCTTTCACTTAGTACATGGATTGGCAGTGTTTTAAAGAGCCCCCATTTCTTCAGCCCAGTGTATGTCACTAGTGCATGCCTTGACATCTTTCAAATCTGCTTACCTGGTCCTGAGTTTCTGACCCTGTTATGTATGGCTTCACATCCCCGGGATGACCCTTAGTAACAATCAAAAAAGGTGAAGAATGTGCTGGTACTCAGATCTTCCAAACTTTCAGGAGTTTGCTTTGAAGCTCCTTTGCATAACCAGTTGATACTTGGGTATCACCTGAAGTCACAGCCTTATATGGGTTCTTCCTCCACTAGTTTCCTGATTTCTCTAGGAAATGCTTCCTTTGCAAATAAATCCCACATATGCCCTCACTTCAATAGCTATTTCCAGAAGCTATTGCTGAGCAAAGCTTAAGAGCCCAAACTTAAGAACCCCTGAGGCCTCTCTAGATTTTTCCTCCTCCTCCTCCTCCTCCTCCTCCTCCTCCTCCTCCTCAACCTCCTCTTCCTCCTCCTCCTCCTCAACCTCTTCCTCTTCCTTCCTCTCTTCTTCTTTTTAAAAACAGGCTTTGCTTGTAAAATCAGGTTTCCTTAGCAACTGTACTAATCACTATAGCAACTGTGAGATATGGTTACCAAGGCAAACTCAACTTTCTGAAAAGAGAGAACCCCACTCATCACTTGTCTTTGTGCCCTTTTGCTTCAGCCTCCCCCCTCCCACTTTTTCAGTCCGTGGCAGTTGTGTGTGGGCTGTTGGGTTCTTCACTTCTCTTAAAATGGCTGCATTCAGTGAGACTTACAGGAAGCCAATCAGTCATGCTTTTCACTGCTGAGGAGACTGAGCTCTTTGTACTCAGGCTAGAGCCAAGGCTGTGGTATTCATAGATATTCATAGATGATTTGACTTGTGTAATATAAGCCAAGATGTAAAATGGAACCCTATGTCTCCTGGGCCAGTCATTCTGACCAGGGCTCCCCAGAGTGCCCAGGAGAGGGGGAGGTGGTAGGCTGATACAGTCATAGCCCCTTAACATATGATGCTTTACTGTAATTTCAAGATGTTTCTGTGAGAGATAGAGCTTTCCTCCAAGACACTTGATTTTTTTACATATATGATTTATTTTCAAGTCAAAAGGAGGCATAAAAAGCAGCTAGGAGCTTTACATAAGCTTTACTCTCCTTACTGATGCCTGTTTTTGTTTCCTCCTGAGTTTCCATCTTTATCTTCAGACTGCTACTGATTTGGCTGGTGGGGAGGCCTGGTGGGAGGAGAGGTACCTTCTTGCCACTTTGCCCTGCAGCCTACCTGCTGCTCTGGAGATCAGTGTGGGGGTCAAGGCTGGGAGAATGGAAGTATCTTGCTGGTTATATTTTAAAAAAACAACTCATCACACAAAACCCTCTATTATTCTAAAAAAGCTTTCTTTTTCCCATTCTGCAGTCTCCATGGAAATGGAGCTAGTCACCATCCTTTAAGTCAGTGGCTGCAACAGTTGGATGCTGCCTTTTGTTCTTTTCTCTACAGAAGGAAAAGGCCTTGATTTCTATTTGTCATCTTTGTAAATGGACAAGGTGCTGTCATTGTGAAGCTTCTCTAGTCAGACACCTGTCATGAAAGAGTCCAGCAGAGAGAATTGCATATGTTTTCAAAAGAAGACCATCTTCTTCACTGCTACTGAGTCCATGAATTGGTGCCTCTGGGGAGCAGCAGGTGTTGGGTTGGGCAGAGCCCATCCAGATGTCCTACTCTACAGTGTAGCCTGAAGACTCAGAAATGGAAATGTACCCCTGTTCTACATTAAACTTTGATTGTTCTCTCAAAGAAGAAGTAACTCAGGGTGAGTTCATATCCTAGCAGAGGAAATAGGTGATTATGTTCTGGGTACTAAAGGTAAAAAGCCCTTACCACTGTTATTGCTTGAGGGGCTCAATCTCATTCCTTTAAAATGATAATTTCTGTTCCAGGATGTAACATCTCCATAACAGATAACTGTCCTTTCTCTGTGTGTATGGTGGGGGTCTGACCTCTGAGGCTCTGTTCTTGTAAACTAAGGTGACTGCCATTTAGGATTTTGATTCACTTTTCTGCTATCAGCCTCAAAAGGAAGCGAGATAGGTTGAGTAGAGGGGCAACCAATAAATGAAGGTAGAAACTCCAGACTTATATTCTCCTTTTACTTAACTTATGGGCTGGTATTTTCTACATTTCTGTTGCTGTGATGAAATACTATGGCCAAGACAATTTACAGAAGAAAGGGTTTATTTAGCTTATAGTTCCAGAGGGATAAGAGTCCATCTCAGCAGAGAAATGTGGCATCAAGTGGCAGGTCTAACAACTGGAACAGGCAGCTGAGAGCTCACATTCTCAACCACCAGCAGGAAACAAAGTGAGTAAACTGGGTGTGGCTCAAAGCTCTAAACTCCAGTGACTACTTCCTGCAGGAGATCATGCTTTCTAAACCTCCCCAAACAGCACCACCAACTAGGGACAAAGTGTTCAAATGCCTGAGCTTAAAGGGGGTTGTTTCTCATTCAAACTACCACAGGACCCAAATGAGGAGTCTATGCTTTTTACTCAAAGCATCTTCTGTTAATAAGATAGCCTCTGGAAGGAAGGAGTGCTGCACAGAGCCCAAGGAGAATTTGAACAAACAAATAAGGCTCTGGGAATGTGTCTTAGTTGTGATTTCTAGTTCTGTGGTAAAATATTATGGCCAAAAGCAACTAGGAGGAGGAAAGGATTTATTTCATCTTATAGTTGCAGTCCATCATTCGAGGAAGTCAGGTCAGGGACCTGGAGGCAGGAACTAATACAGAGGCCATGGGGGGAATTCTGCTTACTTGATTTTTCCTCATAGCTCATTCAGCCTGTTTTCTTATGGAAAACAAGGACCACCCAGGAGTGGTGCCATCCCCTGCAGTATAGGTTCACCCACATTAATCTTCAGCCAAGAAAATGAACCACAAACTTGCTGTTGGCCAGTCAGGTGGAGAGGGGGGCATTGTCTCAATCGAAGTTCCTTCTTCCAAATGATTTTATCCCGTGACAAGTTGTCATTAAAAACTAGCCAGCGCAGCATGAACATAAAGGATTATCTAAATTAGGTTAACTGATGTGGGGAGATCCAGTCAAAGTGTGGATGGCATTATGTTATGGGCTGGGCTGCGTAAAATAAAAGAAGGGCAGCTAAACATCAGCATTCATCACCATCTGTATCCTTACTGAATGCAGTGTGACTGGCCACCCCCTGCTCTTTTACTATGCCCTTTTGTCATGACAGACTGTATCCCTTGGAACTGTAAGCCAAATAAACACTGCCTTAAATTGCTCTTGTTGGATATTTTGTCACCTCAATGAGACAAGTGACTAATGCACTCTATTTCCTCTCTTGATCTATTGCTGTCAGATCACCCTTTAGGCCTGATATTTCTAGACAGCTAGCTAATCATGTTTCATCAAACTTGGGCAGAAAAATGGGTAGTTAAGTTTGGGTCTTTAGGTCTGCAATCTGAATAGTTTTATGTTATGTAAGCTACCATAAAATCAACTTGTTACATTTTCCTATACATTTTGTTATAGGGGTGTTTGCCCTTTATGATATTCAGGGAAGAACTCACCTTCTTTTCTTACTCCTATAATAGCACTGGGATGTTGGGAAATCTCTAACAACTGACTTCCTAAAAATTCTCTTAACATTCTGGTTTGAAATATTGACCATTATGGTGTAAATATATCCACTGTGACAGATTTTTAAGCTACCAATGTGACATTACTAAATTCCTAGTTTGAAATAATGACAAAGTGGTTGTTCAGAGAAGGCCTGGGATTTATACTCCAATTCTTTCCTTTTTTAATTTTTCTATTAGATATTTTCTTTTTTTACATTTCAAATATTATCCCCTTTCCTGGTTTTCCCCTAACTTTTACCATAACAAGGCAGATAAACAATGGCATAGCTATGAGAATACAAGATCCAGCTTGTTGTGGATGGCCCTCATGCTGCCTGTATTTTGACATTAATTCTGCTTTCCCAGGAGGGGTTGTCTGGACTGAGGAATGAGTCACGTACTCAGGTGACTTCTTGTGAACCTTCCTCCAAAGAATAAAGAGATCAACCACTGTGGACAAGTAGGCAGAACTTCCATGCTGGATGGAGGAAGAGAGGAAACAGGAGAGAGATAGGGGCTTTTTGGACATGGATAGTGAAAGGACAAGATGTAGCTACTAGTGTCTCCTGGTTTCAATGGTGGATCTGCCAGGATTCACCACTAGAGGATTTAGACTCTATATGGCGTATAAGATTAGGATTCTAGTTGTTGCACCCAGTTATTGCATTACCATTGTTTCTGAACTAAGTTTGTGCGGTGCTTTCCTTCACGAGTCAGTTCGACTGGGTTCCAGAGAGAAAGGCCACAAAACATGCTTTTGCCAGATGTGCACCACAAAGGCCAAGGGGGTTTTGAAGTATGGGGCTGGGGTGGTAGTGACCTGCCAGGGGGAACTCAGAGAGCTGGGTGGAGAGATTCTGGAGCTCTGAATCAGAGTCTGCATGAGATGAGAACTGACCTGCAAGACCACTGGGGCTATGAGTAGGTTCCCATGGGTGCAACATGGGAAATTGCAGTTCCTTTTTAATATTTCCCACAACACCAGCTCACTTGTTCCCCAAATCAGCTGTGTCATTTGTGCAATAGATCTTCTTGGGGGAAGAGGATGAGCCTGAGATTTCACATGAAATTATACTGTTGCCTGGATTCCTTCCTTTTCTCCTCCTCTTTGCAGTTGTTCATTTATTTTTTTCATTCTTGTTTTTCTTCCCCCATTATGTTACTAACTTTTTCAGTTAGCATTTCTGTAAAGAGCAACTTGCCCATAATTCTTATCTCTTGGTCTGCTTCTAGGGTAAACTGACAAAGGTTTTTAAAACTAACTTAATTTTTATAATTTCACACACAAATATAATATATCATGATAAAAATTATATGATGTGAATATATTATGATATTATGATATATTATGGATATTATGAGTATATTATATATATATACACACATATATATTAGAACCTACTGAATATATATAGTATATGTATGTACATTATATATTATAATATATATACAGAGTAAATATAGTATATACTATATATGTGTGTTTATGTATGTGTGCATACATAAATACCCACAGATATGTGTAACAAATATAGTCAAAGACAAAGAAGCTATCAACTTAAGAGTAGCCGGGACAGAGATATGGGAGAGGTTCAACGGAAGGTAATAGGGTGGTGCTGGAGGGAGGAAAGGGATGAGGGAAGTGATGTGATTCTATTTCAATGTAAAATGGTAATGTCCACACAGGGGAGGAAACAAGTGACTGAAAAATGCTCAGCCTTAAATGGAGCCTATATATTGTACTCTTCCTCCAGAGGATCAGGGGTCATTGCAGATGTGGTGGAAGAAAGAGTGTAAGAGCTGGAGATGGTTGATGACTCCAAGGAAACAGTGGCTTCTGAACACAACAGGGTAGCTGCACATATGAATTTACAGAGGCTGCAACAGCATGAACAAAACCGTTACAAGTTCAAATCAGACCAAATCCTAGCATGAAGATTGGTGTTGAATATGAACCTATCCCCAGCTGTGAAGCTATTGGCAATTGTTAGCTGCTAAGAGATGGAGAAAATTTGCTCTATTATGACCCCCTGGTAAGACTACTATGTGCCTGTGAAATACCACACATCCAAGAACATTTGTGCAACACGAATTGGTCTTGATGACTTTAAATAAAAAAGGACATAAAGTCGAGTGGCTAGGCTCACCCTTCCTTGTTCCCTGTATTCTTCTTCCATTCCCCAAATAGTTCCCCTCCTACTTTTATGTGAATATCTGTGTGTTCCACCTAAGAGGAAAATATGGTAGTTTTGAGTTTGGATCTGGAGTTGGGATTGTCAAAAAATATATGAGACTCTCAAAGAACTAATAAAATGGTAACTATTTTATATAAATATGCATTGTGAATTGATTTATATTATTAAGTTAATACATATACCATCTCACAAAATTATCATTATTTATATAATGGTCATATTTCTGCATGATTCATACTGCTCCATAGGTGTATCTCTTTTTATGACAGTACCAAATTATTTTGTTGACTGCAACTTTGTAAAATATTTTGAAATTAGGAAGTATGATATGTCCAGGTTTGCTTTTATTACCAAAGATTGCTTTTGAAAATTGTGGATCTTTGAGGGCAGAGGGCTTAGTGAGGATGACAAAAGCAGTAAGAACAAGAACTCTCATTTACTGAGAGTGCACTAGGCTGTGAACACATGCTCAGTGCTTTGCTGCCATTGTTCATGATATATGTTTATGTAACAGGTATCTTTTGTGCACTTAGTTTGTGACAGGCATTGGTCTGAGCATTCACAATAGCTCTAGTGAACAAAACAAATCCTTTATGGAATGCAGCTCAACTCACAGGTGGTATACTATTAATACTTTCATAGGTACATGCCTTTTCTGATAAGATGGTATTTACACATAGAGATGGATAGGTAGAAAAGGAACTCTAGAAGTGAGTCGTGTGGCTAACTGAAGGAATAATATGTGTAGAGACAGAATCAGGCTTGGTAGGTGCCAAGAGTATTAAAGATACTCATGTTTTTAGAGGAGAACAAACAAAATTAGAGTAACAGAAGACATTAGAAAAGCAGCAAATGGACAGGTCCTATCGGTACTGATATAGAGTGTTGCAAGTCTTTGGTTTTTACTCTGAGTGAGCTGGGGTCCATTAGAAGCTTCTAAGTAAATAGTGGTTGTGATGAGACTCATGAGTTAAGAAAGATACCTCTGACTGCTTTTTAAAAGGGAGAGAAAGAACTACGAGTGAAGACCAAGAATCTAGATAACAGGTGGAGCTAGCTTGGCCAGAATGGGATCTGGGAAAGTGAAAGGAAGTAGGTGAACTCTGGGTTCTATTTGAAGACAGAGACAGCATCTGCTCAATGAATTGTCTTAGAAGCATGCAGAAATGAGACTAATTGTGAGTTTTAGAAAAAGTAAGCCAACGCAGAGGAAAGTTAACAAACTTTCCCAGAGAGTTGCCAGGGCATAGTAAGGTGCATACTAGTTTTGTCTAGCAGAATCAGCAGTGACCTCTACTAGTCTTCCCACCCCCTTTATTTTATCCTACTGCCTAAAGCTAGGAACATCGTCAGTGTGCGAAGGATCCTGTAATGGGTGCAATGGCTGCCTCCTCTCTGCAAAGACATGTCCATTTTATAACTTTTAGAACCTGTATATACGATCTTATTTGGAAAATAGAGCTTTAGCTGATATAATTGTGGATCTTAAGATGAGGAGACTATCTTTAATTCTATGAACTGGCCCTAAATCTAGTGGCAAGTGCCCTAATAAGAGGTGAAAGAAGACACAGAGACAGAGAAGAGTACTGTGACCATAGGTCAAATAATAGCTGTGGCTATGAGACCAGATTCAGAATCTCACCTAGAACCTTCAGAGGGAGATGGCTCCTGTACTGGCTGGTTTTGTGTGTCAATTTGACACAAGCTGGAGTTATCAGAGAAAGGAGCCTCCCTTGAGGAAATGCCTCCATGAGATCCAGCTGTAAGGCATTTTCTCAATTAGTGATCAAGGGTGGAAGGACTCATTGTGGGTGGTGCCATCCCTGGGCTTGGATTCTTTAGGACAACAAGCTGAACAAGCCAGGGGAAGCAAGACAGTAACATCCCTCCATGGCCTCCGCATCAGTTCTGCTTCCTGACCTGCTTGAGTTCCAGTCCTGATTACCTTTGGTGATGAACAGCAACATGGAAGTGTAAGCTGAATAAACCCTTTCCTCCCCAACTTGCTTCTTGGCCATGATGTTTTGTGTAAGAATAGAAATTTTAAAACAGCTCCATACACACTTTGCTTTCAGACTTCCAATATTCAGGACTGTGGGATTATTTTAAGTTGCCCACTTTATGGCAGTTCATTAGGACAGTTCTAGCATGCTGAAAAGAAAGTCAGATAAGAACTGAAATCTTCTTCAACTTCAGCAGAATAAACTAGGGGCAAATAGGCTCATCAAAACTCCTGGAACCACATCTCCTCATCTCCACATCACAGGGGAACAAGTTACTCACTGTTGGGTCAGGGCAAGATTCAGTTCCATAATAGGGCTGGTGAAAGGAGTCAGTGGGAAAAAGGTGCTTCTGTCTAGCTTGAGGACCTGAGTCTAATCACCAGAATCCATGTGGTGGAGGAGAGAATCAACACTGGCAAGTTCTCATCTGCCCCCAACATATGTGCCATGGCATACATGCTGTCCTTCCCAGCCAAAATATAAATAAATGAAGATATTTGAAAAATATTAAATTCTG
Source organism: Tokudaia tokunoshimensis (assembly GCA_036184795.1). Lineage (NCBI taxonomy): Eukaryota > Metazoa > Chordata > Mammalia > Rodentia > Muridae > Tokudaia > Tokudaia tokunoshimensis. The sequence goes on along the minus strand of BTHU01000023.1, from coordinate 3,189,677 downwards.
CATTGCTCAAAGTGTTTGCAGGGCTGAAGGACATAACATACCAGTTCTGTCAGCCTAGGCTGGGGACAGATGGATGTCCTCAGAAGGAAACACAAATCCAATAGAATTAATGTCAGAGGAATCTTTCTGAGGATATTTAAATTTCAAGTTGTTACCCAGTCTCTTTAAGCCTCTTGTTTCTGGTATACATGTGAACATATATTACTCCATTTAACTATTCTTGCTGAGTTTAAGCAGATTAGTATACATTTAAATGAAAAGGGTTATTATTTTTTTTAAAAGGCTTTCATCTGATGTTTGAACTGAGCACCATTCCTGTGAGCCTGGTATGGCTGGGACTTTCTTGAGGGGAAAATCCCAGATTTCCTATGCTGTGCTGAATCTTAAATTCATAAAAAAGTGCTGATATCTTACTGCTTAAAAGGTTTCTGAAGGATGTTGTACTTTAGTTTGGCTGAATAGTTGGGAGGAACTTGGGTTTTCAGTTAAGATGCCATCATGAGACAGATTTATCCAGCCTTCTGCCACTTATGAAGGAGTGAGTGCTCTGTGAGACGGAGCAAGGGGCAGTGTGATGGCTTGAAAATATGTCTGAAAATTCAAATTTCCTGCTGTTGAGAGCAGGTTGTGTCCTGCTTCAAGGGTAAGTGCATTTTAGCATTTGGCTCCATTTTGCATGCATATGCATAGAGAGGGAAACTCTGCACCTTGTGTGCATGTAGACATACCACATGTCCAACACTCCTAGTACAAACTGATAAATAGCATTTCTAAAAATGTAAAAGTACCACAATATGAACAAATCAAAGAAGATTGATACCCTATGAACACAGAAATTAATCAAGCATACCAGACTGGGTAAGAGTGTGACATCCTTATCTGGACCCTATAAAGAGGCAGACATCTAATATTGTGATGGCATGAACCTGCTATCTGACTACTCTGTGTGTAGGACCAACAGGCAGAGAACTCTTGCTCATTTTGGGGACTTAGCTCAGCTTTTTAATCACTACTGATATGTCCTTTGTAAATTGCTTTTTGTCTATCTGTTTGTTCACCTAGTCTTGGCCCTCATCTCTGTGGTCCTGAGGTCAAACACATCACTGTCATAGTTTCCATGGTTTTATCACTTGCCGGTGATGTTCCATTCAACACAGTAATCATGAATCTTGACCCTGAAGTATCATTATCAGCTTTCTAACTAGGTCTGTTCTTAGCTAAACATTGTAATGACTCTCTCTGCATCTTTATTAATTCTTCTGCCACAGTAAGTCCTCTTTGAACTCCTTGAACACTCCTTCTGTGACCTTTCTCTCCATTTATAGCCATTCTGTGAGGAGAGAGAGAGGAGGAGGAATGGAGGGAGGAGGGGAGGGGGGAAGGGGGGAGAGAGGGAGAGAGAGAGGGAGAGGGAGAGATTAATTTTCTTCTTCTGGGATAAAGGTAGGCATTTGATATTTTGTTAAAAAGAATAGGATAATGTTACTTTCTAATCTAAGTGATAAAATTCCATACAGCACTTAAGATCTCTAAGCAATTACATAAGAAGTTAAGGTACTCTGGAGCCACTATGTTGGATCAACCCACATAGATACATGGAGAGATTCTGGAGAAAACCCAGTTATTTGGGGTCCCAGATGTAGGAATATTTCCAGTCTAGGCATAAACAAATGAGTGAAAAAGCCAGGAATACCTGACACAAGCTTCATGAGAGATCTTGACTGAGAAACCACTGAGCTAAAATCAGTTATCCTTCAAACAGAAAGACATAATAAATGATTGTTGGTACTCCATATAACACTATTAAGGGTAGTTTGACAACTGCAGTGGTTGGGTATATGCGTTTGGCAGTGGGGATAGTGGAAGGGGAAGGAAAATGGAATGGAGGGTATAGGGATTGTGGAGTATAGTAGAAAGTAGTAGTGGTGATTTTGAAAGCTGAGAATTTTGGTGAAATAAACCACATTTTATACTAATTCTATTCTTAGACCATGTTTATTTAGGTTTTATTTCATTGGATACTGTTGCAGGATATTTAATCACACTGTGAAGCCCAAGATTGTGTTATTTACTGAAAAAATTGTTTCTAGTTGTGGTGTGGCTCAGCCCTTAGCACACACCTTTAATTCCTCTGGCTGGAATATAGACAGCCCCTTAGAACGCATTTAAATCATAACAATTAAGATAAAGTTAGTTTGTAGAAGAAAGGACCCATGTTTGAAAGTGATATCTAATTGAGTGGCAGACAAAGTGACAAATCAGAGAAAGATTTGACAGAATAGGATTTGCACAACTCACACAAGAAGAGGTGCTACTTAACAGGGAGCAGTGCAGAAAAGAGGCAGTTTTACAGGGAAAGTTATACAGAAACAGGTTGAAGAGAGAACAAACTAGATCCAGGTGAAAATAGAAGGAGCCAGAGAATGAGGAGCCAGATTACAACATTTCACCAAAGTCAGTATGAAGCCAAGCAGATCAACAAGTTAGAGGCCGAGAGAGAAGTCAGATTGAATCAGTCATCTTGGAGAGGAGTTTTGAAACAGAACAGCTGAGTTGAACCAGCCAGCTAGAGCTCAGAAATAAGTAGAAATGGTGAGCTTATTCAGTGGTAAGTCTCAGAAAATATTCTAGGTTTAGATTAGATTGTATGGAAGCTAGAAGCTTCCAGGACTACGCCTAGGTTAGCAGACTCAGTAAGCTTCTGAGAAGACAATTAGCTACAGGAGAATAAAAGTTACATTTACATACTGAGGATATGGAAAGAAATAAAACCTACCTATAAAACATTTACAATTTAGTAAATTGGGCGGTGGTGGCGCACGCCTTTAATCCCAGCACTTGGGAGGCAGAGGCAGGCGGATTTCTGAGTTCGAGGCCAGCCTGGTCTACAAGACAATTTAGTAAATTGTTAAATCAGTGTAAAAAAATCACACTAATCCAAAACTTACGTAGTTATGCTTCACTTTCAACCATGTTAGGTAGTGTTGGTATGGGTGCTAGGATTTTGAAAGCCCAACTAGGAAGATATTGAGATGGGGTTACACTCAGTTTGAGGTTAGTAGCATCCACTCCCTGCTCTGTATAACTACACCATTTTTTGGGCAGTCAGGGAAGGGTGTGTGTTTCAATAGATTATTATGCATTGTCTAGGTGGTAAAAGTCTGGATTCTCAGTTTCTGATGTATGGGGTAAATTGTAGGTAACTGAAATCAATGTAAAGTAATTCATGTCTAAAGCTACAAATTCTGTCCTGTCTGGTAGAAGCTCAGCTGACTTCCTTAACTACTGTAGACAAAACAGTTTTGCTTGTATTTGCATATGCTTTTCAGCATTCTTTAACTCCACATAAATTTGTGCTCTTGTACTTTTTCTTCCAATAAGTTATAAGATCTGCCTTGGTGCCTGATTGAGTAAGATTTGAAAATATCTAACTTATGGTTATCATTATGGTCACAGGAGGAGAGCAAATTGGAGCAAATTTCACTTTTGTGAAAATTGTCTTTGACTATTTTAGAAGCCTACCAAGATATATGATGCCTTTTTATTTTCCTTTCTATTAATTTTGCATTTGCTTTTGAGAAGATTGCTTATTCCTAGTTGCTGGTAGTAAATATTGGGAGCTTATTTTTTATGGCATGACCATTTGGAAAGCTTTTAAGTGGGTCTGTGGTTCCTAGGAGTTCACGGTCTTTTTTGAGTGGAATACACAGAGAAATTGGTGTGTCTGATCTGTTTTGTTTGTCTGTTTGGAGTCCAAATCAGTTAAGAAATACATGTCCTTAGGGAAGGAGAACAATTTCATAGCATTTGATTCAGTGAGCTTTCGTATTTCTCATTTTCCTCATGACCCATGGCTAAAATGGTAGAATTGAACCTATAAGCATTCTTTCTATGTATCTGTATATTTGTAATTCAGAAAGTTCTTTCTCTTGCTTTAAGTGAATGGATGCTTTCCTACCTCCAGCTAGTTTTAATTAAATTATGAAATTTTGTACAAAAGCCTCAGTTCCATTTAATTTATAAACATTTATGTAAACTGAATATTTCTCTCAAATTCCCAGAATACTAAGGAAATTAGACTTATATGTGAGAAAAAATATTGTATAGAATCTAACTTTAAAAATATTAAATTTCCAATTACTAGACAGGCATCATGGCACATGACAGTAATCGTAGAACTTGAGAGATTGGGACAGGAAGATCATTAGTTTGAAATCAATCTGAGCTATGGAGTGAAAGACATTGTCTCAAAACTACAATTTCTTTCTTTAGGAAAAATATTTATTTTTAATTTTGTATTTTTGTCACAAGTGTGTAGGTTCCAAAAGAGGTGAAAAGAGAGTATCAGATACCTTGGAGGATGAGTTTCAGGTAATCATGAACTGCTTGACATGGGTGCTGGGAACCAAATATGGGTCCCCTGAGAGAGTAGAACCATCTCTCCAGCTTCCAACTGATTAATTTAAACAAACAAATGTGTTTATCATTTTGATATAATAACTCAGATACATATTTTATTTATCATTGTTACACATAAACACGTATTTTATTTTACTTAGCTATTATTATGGCTAATGTTTACTGTCAATTTGTCTGGATTTGGAATCACTTAGAACACTTCTGGGTCATTGAGAGCTTCCACAGAGGTGTAAGTGAGGAATGCAGGTGGCACTAACCCATGAGCTAGGTCTCAGGCTAAATAAATATGGAAAGAGACAGTTAGATGATCAGCAGCATTTTTTCTCTTCCCGACTGCAGTCACAAAGTAACCAGTCACCCCATGTTCCCATTGCCATGCCTTCCCACTAAGATGGAGAACTGTATCCCTTCATAAACTATGAGCCACAATCATTTTTCCCTTAAGTTTCTTCTGTCTGATATTTTGTCACAGCAATGAGAAAAGTAACTAATACAGACAAATGGTATCAAAAGGCAGAATCATTTCTGTGACATGCTTCATCATGTGATTGACAGGTCTATGGAAATGGTTCTCAAGAGGAATATGGTAGCGTTCGAAGTTGTGAGTTAGAGAGCCCTATAGTCCAGAAAGCCAAGCTGAGTGGGTTATTCTGGGAGTTATTCAGAAATCAGAAATCTGGTGTGACTCCATACAGTAAAGCTTGGGCTCATATGATTTAGAAGGAAACAAGGGAAATGGGGTAGAGGTTATTCATATTACATTCTGAAAAAACAAAAACAAAAACAAAACGCTGGCTCCATTCTGACTATGTTCTGAAGGACTGAATGAAGATAAATTCAAACCCAATTAATTAAATTGTTTGGCACAGGAAATTTTCTGGTAATATAATTTACAGGCTAAGGAATGGTTATCACTCACTTCATTGTCTCAGATTACCCAGAGAGAGGGGAGGAAGTAAAACAAAGAAAGGAAAGGAGCTTGAACTTAGGTAATGTTGAGGACAGTGCTGGTGTTTAAAAGAATGGCTATAATTATTAAAGGTATTAGTGCCATTAAGGAGAAGAAACTCTACTTTGAATCAAGACAAAGAAAAGGCTCATTGAGGTCAAGAACCTACCTATTAAGGGTTTAGTTTGGAAAAGAGCAAATTAATTTTAAGAGAGTTGAATGTAAGAATTCTACTGAAGGTTTCCTTTCTCAAAACACTCCAAGGAAGTATTTTCCCAATTTCAGCTACCAGGTACAGAGGCTATTATATCTTTGCTAGTGGCTTGGTTATTGTTGTTTTGTGAAGAACCACCATGACCAAGACATCTCATAAGAAAAAGCATGTAATTGGGGGCTTGCTAACAGTTTCAGAGGGTGAGTCGATGATCATCATGGTAGGCAACAGGACAGCAGGCATGGTGCTTGAGTTGTAACTAAAACCTGAGTTAGAGATGTAGGTAAAGTAGAAGAGAGGGAGGAAGGGAGGGGGAAAGAGAGAGACAGAGACAGACATCACACACACACACACACACACACACACACACACACACTGGGAAACACCCCCAGTGACATAATTCCTCCAATTAGATCACACCTCCTTATCCTTCCCAAACTTGTTCTATAAACTAGGAACTAGAAGTTCAAATACATGAGCTTATGGGGGCAATTCTCATTCAAATCACAAGTAAAAAGGGACCAGACTATATATTTAAGGAGGAAGTAGAGCTTCCTTTCTATGTGACACTGATCTTTCAGGTAGGTGAAGTTCAAGTCATGGAGGCTGTATCAAGGTTTTAGAAAATGACTGTGACCAGGCAATAAATATATGGCAGGATCAGATTACTTGTAAGCAGCACCCTCCCACAAGGCTATTGAATGAATTTGTGGAGGTGAAACTAAGTTGAAATGGAGAACACCGAGTGCTGGAGATGCCAGGACCATGGAACATCTGCCAAGGATAGCTATACCTACATACATACATACATACATACATACATACATAGTAGAACCAACTAAAGAAAGGGTTTAAGTGTGCTTCAAGAGGCAGAAGCAGAGGGTTAGGCTTCCTGAGGATTTGGGAGATGGAACTGATCCCATCATGATTCTCATGATATTGTGTTTTCCTTGTTGGATTTGCTGTGCTCATTCCTTGGTATTCCTCCACTCCTCCATTTTGGAATATGAATGTTTACTCTGTGACTGTATATTAGAAGTATATAACCATGTTTTTATTTATATGTGTTCACAGTTTAAAAATTACAGGATGATGAACATCTCTTTAGGTGCTTCTCAGCCATTAGATATTCTTCAGGTGAGAACTCTTTGTTTAGCTCTGTACCCCATTTTTTAATAGGGTTACTTGCCTCTCTGGAGTTTAACTTCTTGAGTTCTTTGTATATATTGGATATTAGCCCTCTGACGGATGTAAGGGTGGTAAAGATCATTTCCCAGTTAGTTGGTTGCCACTTTGTCTTTTTGACAGTGTCTTTTGCGTTGCAAAAACTTTGTACTTTAATGAGGTCCCATTTGTCTATTCTTGATCTTAGAGCATAAGCTATTGGAGTTCTGTTCAGGAAATTCTCCCCTGTGCCCATATGTTCAAGGTTCTTCCCTAGTTTCCCTTCTATTAGTTTCAGTGTGTCTGGTTTTATGTGGAGATCTTTGATCCACTTAGAATTGAGCTTAGTGCAAGGAGATAAGGATGGGTCAATTTGCATTCTTCTGCATGTTGACCTCCAGCTGAGCCAGCACCATTTGTTGTAAAGGCTATCTTAAAGAGATGTTCATCATCCTTAGTCATTAGGGAAATGCAAATCAAAACAACCCTGAGATTCCATCTCACACCAGTCAGGATGGCTAAGATCAAAAACACAGGAGACAGCAGTTGTTGGCGAGGATGTGGAGAAAGAGGAACACTCCTCCACTGCTGGTGGGATTGCAAGCTTGTACAACCACTCTGGAAAGCAGTCTGGCGGTTCCTCAGAAAACTGGGCATGACACTCCCGGAGGATCCGGCTATACCACTCCTGGGCATATACCCAGAGGCTTCTCCTGCATGCAATAAGGACACATGCTCCACTATGTTCATAGCAGGCTTATTTATAATAGCCAGAAGCTGGAAAGAACCCAGATGTCCCTCAACGGAGGAATGGATTCAGAAGATGTTGTATATCTACACAATGGAATACTACTCTGCAATTAAAAACAATGAATTCACGAAATTCCTAGGCAAATGGTCAGATCTTGAAAATATCATCCTTAGTGAGGTAATCCAATCACAAAAGAACACACATGGTATGCAGTCACTGATAAGGGGATATTGACCCAGAATCTCGGAATACCCTAGACACAATCCGCATACCAATAGATTTCTAAGAAGATAGAAGGAGAGACCCCTGGTCCTGGAAAGACTGGATGTAGGGGAACGCCAGGACAGAGTAACGAGAGGGGGTTGAATGGAGAAAAGAGGGAGGGAAGGGGGCTTATGGGACTTTCAGGGAGGGAGGAAACGGGAAAGGGGAAGTGATTTGGAATGTAAATTAAAAAAATAAAATAAAATAAATAATAAAAAAAAATAAAAATTACAGGAGAAGTCTCAGTAGAGAATTTAGACTTTTGATCAGTTTGGGAGACTGTAAGATAGATTTGGTGACTCAGAACTGTACAAAATGTACTTTGTGCAATAAGGTAAACACAACACTTTAGGTTTATAGAAGTAGAAAGTTATGATTTATAGTGATATATTTATGTGCCAAGTTGATTGAGAGGACACATATAATTAGTTTTTATTGTCAATTTGTCTAGATTTGGGATCCCCCAAGAGATGCACCTCTGTGGATTTTATTTTTTGAGTATGCTTCCAGAGAACTTAAACCAAACAAGAGCCACCCTATATATGGGTGGCATGATTTCATGATTTTGAGTCCTGGGCTGAGCGAAAAGGGAAACCCTGAAAACCATCTGAATACCAGCTTTCAATCCATCTGTGCTTCCTGACTCCAGACACAATTTGACCAGCGGGTCACACTCATGCTGCAGTGCCTTCCTGTGATGATTGACTGTGTTCTTCAACCATGAGCCAAAATAAATCTTTCCTTCCTTCAGTTGCTTATATTAGGTATTCTGTCACAGAAAAAGATAAGTAACTCACACAGCTATGTCCTTCCTTCCCTCCTTCCTTCTAGAGATGTACTGACCAAATACACCAGCACTACTTTTTAAAGTTGTGTTTCACTAAATTGAATCACTGTTCTGACAATTTTTAATATAGCAGTAATTATACTTGAGGATTTCTAGACTTTTAGAATATTCAAATTTTACATTACCTATACATTAATTACTGGATACTTATTAGATACTTAGATAATATCTAAGTAAGTTAGAATACTGAAACATTGATCATAAAACAACTTTAAAATTCATAGGGTTTTGTTTCTTATTTCTATGTGCTATGGGCAGGTCTTATCTTTTGGTATGGAAATGAATCTGTTCATTTTTGCTACTTTGTAACTTTATATAAGGCATATGTGTGGTCCTGGAAAACCATCTTATGTGTATGCCAGGACTTCACAATTCTGAGAGAATGTTGATATGTTATATATAGTTCTTACTGATCTATTCTTCCATTTTCTTCTGAGAAATATGGTACTTTGGTCAACAGTTGCAGTTAAATTTTATGTTTACTGGAGGCTGTGTTTGGGAGTAAAGATGGCAGAGAAACACACTTGTGGCATGTTTCTGAGTTTTAAGGAATGTATAGTTCTGTTTTAAAAGCAAAACTCTAGTATAGTTCTATTCTTTGGTTTAGATCTCCAAAGTTTGATCCTTCTAGTTTCCATCTGCACCTGGAGCTAACCCTGTGCCACAGCTCTCCATACCTAAATTCAGCCAGGCGAGAGCTGGTTTTTCAGGAGTGCTGACACACAGGCTATTAGGAGAGATAAGCCACAGTTGGAGACGGCAAGACTGGCTAACCAGATAGAGAGAGGCAAGGGAAAGAACATAAGCAACAGAAACCAAAGCTATCTGACATCATCAGAACCCAGTTCTGTCACAAAACCAAGCCCTGTATACCCCAACACACAGTAAAGCAAGACTCTGTTTTAAAATCACATCTCATGATGATAGAAGACTTTAAGAAGGACATAAATAACTCCTTAAAAGAAATACAGGAGAACACAGGTAAACAGGTAGAAGCCCTTAAAGAAGAAACACAAAAATTCCTTAAAGAATTACAGGAAAACACAAGCAAACAGGTGAAGGAATTGAGGAAAACCATCCAGGATCTAAAACTGGAAATAGAAACAATAAAGAAATCACAAAGGGAGACGACCCTAGAGATAGAAAACCTAGGAAAGAGATCAGGAGTCATAGATGCAAGCATCATGAACAGAATACAAGAGATAGAAGAGAGAATTTCAGGTGCAGAAGATACCATAGAAAACATTGACACAACAGTCAAAGAAAATGCAAATGCAAAAAGCTCCTAACCCAAAACATCCAAGAAATCCAGGACACAATGAAAAGACCAAACCTCAGAATAATAGGTATAGAAGAGAGTGAAGATTCCTACATTAAAGGGCCAGTAAATATCTTCAACAAAATTATAGAAGAAAATATCCCTAACCTAAAGAAAGAGATGTCCATAAAGAAACCTACAGAACTCCCAATAGACTGGACCAGAAAAGAAATTCCTCCTGTCACACAAAAGTCAAAATACCAAATGCACAAAACAAAGAAAAAATATTAAAAGACCTAAGGCAAGTCAGTTCTTTTACAAATCAGTTGAATCAGCTAGAGAGAGTCTCCCAGCCCAGCAGCCTGCAGCACGGACACTGCTGTTTGTGTTTATTTGTACAGCTGCTGAATAAAATGGGGCAGCTAAGTTCTCCAGTTCCATGTGCCTCCTAAGTTTAAAAGAAAACGCAAAGTAACGTGTTAGAAATTGACTTGCAGAAATGTAGGAACTGCTGTGTGGTGATAAAAAAAAAATGGCATTTTCCCACGAAGCACAAACCATCCAGGTTTTTTTTTTCTCACTCACACTGTATAAAGCAGAAAAGGTGGAGGAAAGAAATGGGTATGTGTACAAGAATTGCTTTGCATCGTCTCATTCGAGATGGCTGCATTCGAACTGTTTTAAGAATTTTAAGAATCTTGACTTATTTTACATTTGGAAACTTCAAATAAAAATGGAAACATTAAAAAAAACGCAGTAAGGGAAAAAGGTCAAGTAACATATAAAGGAAGACCTATCAGAATTATACAAGACTTCTTACCAGAGACTATGAAAGCTAGAAGATCCTGGGAAGCTGTTATACAGACCCTAAGAGAACACAAATGCCAACCCAGGTTACTATACCCAGCAAAACTCTCAATTACCATAGATGGAGAAACCAAGATATTCCATGACAAAATCAAATTTACACAATATCTCTCCACAAATCTAGCCCTACAAAGGATAATAGAGGGAAAATTCCAGCACAAAGAGGGAAAGTACACACTAGAAAAAGCAAGCAAGTAATTTTCTTTCAAAAACCCAAAAGAAGATAGCCACACAAACATAATTCCACTTCTAACAAAAAAATAACAGGAAGCAACAATTACTATTGCTTAATATCTCTTAACATCAATGAACTCAATTCCCCAATAAACAGACATAGACTAACCGACTGGATACACAAACAGGAACAAACATTTTGCTGCATACAGGAAATCTACCTCAGTGACAAAGACAGACATTACCTCAAGGAAAAGGCCGGAAAAAATTTGCAAGCAAATGGTTCCAAGAAACAAGCTGGAGTAGCCATACTAATATTAAATAAAATTGACTTTCAACCAAAAGTTATCAAAAAAGATAAGGAAGGATACTTCATACCTGTCAACGGGAAAATCTACCAAGATGAGCTCCCAAATCTGAACATCTATGCTCCAAATGCAAGGGCACCCACATTCATCAAAGAAACTTTACTAAAGCTAAAAGCACACATTGCACCTTACACAATAATAGTGGGATAATTCAGCACTCCACTGTCATCAATGGACAGATCATGGAGACAAATCTAAACAGAAACACAGTGAAACTAACAGAAGTTTTGTACCAAATGGATTTAACAGATATCTATGGAACATTTCATCATATATCTCTATCTCTATATCTAATCTAATCTTATCTATCTATCTATCTATCTATCTATCTATCTATCTATATCTTCTCAGCACCTCATGGTTCCTTATCCAAAACTGACCATATAATTGGTCACAAAACAGGTCTCAACAGATACAAGAAGATTGAAGTAATCCCAAGCATCCTATGAGATCACCAGGAACTAAGGCATATCTTCAATAACAACAAAAACAACAGAAAGCCCACATACACATGGAAGGTGAACAATGCTCTACTCAATGATACTTTGGTCAAGGAAGAAATTAAAGACTTTTTAGAATTCAATGAAAATGAAGGCACAACATACCCACACTTATGGGACACAATGAAAGCAGTGCTAAGAGGAAATTTTGTAGCTCTAAGTGCCTCTAAAAAGAAACTGGAGAAAGCATACACTAGCAGCTTGAAAGCACACCTGAAAGCTCTAGAACAACAACAGAAACAACCAAATACACCCAAGAGGAGTAGACAGTAGGACAAAATCAAACTTGGAGCTGAGATCAACCAAGTAGAAGCAAAAAGAACTATACAAAGAATCAGCAAAACCAGGAGCTGTTTGGTTGAGAAAATCAACAAGATGAATAAACCCTTAGCCAGACTAACCAGAGGGCACAGAGACAGTATCCAAATTAACAAAATCAGAAATGAAAAGGGAAATATCAGAACAGAAACTGAGAAAATTCAAAATATCATCAAATCCTACTACAAAAGCCTATACTCAACAAAACTGGTACCTCTGGATAAAATAGACAATTTTCTAGGCAGATACCAAATACCAAAGTTAAATCAGGATCAGATAAACCATCTAAACAGTCCCATAACCTGTAAAGAAATAGAAACATCTCCCAACCCCCCCTCCCCAAAAAAAGAGGCCAGGGTTTGGTGTAGAATTCTATCAGAATTCAAAGAAGACCTAATACCAATACTCTTCAAACTATTCCACAAAATAGAAACAGAAGGAACACTATCCAATTCATTCTATGAAGCCACAGTTACGTTGATACCAAAACCTCACAAAGACCAATGAAAAAAAGAGAACTTCAGACCAATTTTCCTTATGAATATCAATGCCAAAATACTCAATAAAATCCTCACAAACTAAATCCAAGAACACATAAAAAATGATCATTCACCATGATCAAGTAGGCTTCATCCCAGGGATGGAGGGATGATTTAATATAGGGAAATTCATCAATGTAATCTGCTACATAAACAAACTCAAAAGACAAAAAAACACATTATCATTCCATTAGATGTTGAAAAAGCATTTGGCAAAATTAAGCACCCCTTCATGGCAAAAGTCTTGAAAAGATCAGGAATTCAAGGGCCAAACCTAAACATAGTAAAAGCAATATATGTCAAACCAGTAGCCAACATCAAATCAAATGGAGAGAAACTTGAAGCAATCCCACTAAAATCAGGGACTAGACAGGGTTGCCCTATCTATTCAATATAGCACTTGAAGTTCTAGCTAGAGCAGTTAAGCAACAAAAGGAGGTCAAAGGGATACAAATTGGAAAAGAAGTCAAAATACCACTATTTGCAGATGATATGATAGCATATTTAAGTGATCCCAAAAAATTCTACCAGAGAACTCCTAAACCTGATAAGTAACTTCTTCAAAGTGTCTGGATATAAAGTCAACTCAAACAAATCAGTAGCCTTCCTACACTCAAAAGATAAAGAGTTTGAGATAGAAGTTTGGGAAATGACACCCTTTACAATAGTCAGAAACAATGTAAAATACCTTGGTGTGACTCTAACCAAACAAGTGAAAAATCTGTATGATAAGAACTTCAAATCTCTGAAGAAAGAAATCAAAGAAGACCTCAGAAGATGGAAAGGTCTCCCATGCTCATTTGTTTGCAGGATTAATTTAGACATGGACCTCCATTTGAGGGATGGTGCCACCCACACATCCCAAATTTTAACCCAGAATTGCTCCTGTCTAAAGGAAATACAGGGACAAAGAGTGGAATAAAGACTGAAGGAAAGGCCATCCAGCGACATCCCACATGCAAACTGCAAACACCAAACCCAGATACTATTACTGATGCCAAGAAGTGCTTGGTGTCAGGAGCCTGATACAGCTGTCTCCTGAGACATTCTGCCAGATACTGACCAATACAGATGCTGATGTTCACAGCCAACCATCAGACTGAGCACAGGGATCCCAATGGAGAAGTTAGGGGAAGGACTGAAGGCACTGAAGGGTCCTTATCTCTTAACAATGGCCAGGGAGGCCCTTGGTCCTGTGAAGGTTTGATGCCCCAGTGTAGAGGAATGCTAGGGAGGTGAGGCAGGATTGGGTGGGCGGGTAGGTGGAGTATTGTCATATATAAGCAGGGTAAGGGGGATGGGATAGGAGGTTTGCAAAGGGGAAACTGGGAAAGGGGATAACATTGGAAATGTAAACAAATAAAATATCCAATCTAAAAAAATACATCTCTAAAGTTTTTCACATTATTCACACTTATTGGAAATTATGAAAATTATATTTGTTGTTATGAATTTTGATTGTAGTTATTATTCTTTATCATTTCAAAATTAAAGCAATGTGTATTCACTCATTCAAAGACAGCAATGATGAACACATTTTAGTTGTTAATAACACTTGAAAAGTATAATAAATATAATTGTAACCTTGTCAGAGAGTTGCCTTAAAATATCATTCTTTCCAGAATATGAGCAAACTTGAAAAGTGAAATGTAACTGCCTTGGTTTATAATACTTAAGTTTGAAAATCTGTGAAAGATGTTGAAAGCTTAGCAAAGTTCTCTCAGTTCTGATGGGTGACATCTTTGATTTATTCTTTGCCTTCACCTACAGTGCAGATGGTTTCTTTCCCTCTGTTTTGCTTGGATGACAATTTTCTATGCTAAACACTGATTTTATTATGTTTCTGAATATTTAAGAAGATGAACAAAAGTTTCTCAGTTTTAAAAAAGCTAAAACTCATTACAAGTCTTAAATCTTTGTGGAATGTCTTCCAAAGATGTATGTTGAAGATTTGCTCCTGTCTCAGTGGTCCTATCAGGAGAGGGTAAGAACTCAGGAAATAAGAGTGTGTCTAGTCAGAGGAATTAAATCACTGACCCCACCTATAGAACTATACTAACAAAACCAATATAATATGGCATAAAATCAGACATATAAACCAATGAAACAAAATCAAGACCTAAATATGTTAAGTTCAGACACTTGCTGCTTGACAAAGATGCCATAAATATAATGTGGACAACAGAAAGCATCTTCAACAAATGGTGCTAGAAAACCTGGATGTCTACATGCATAAGAATGAAATTAGACTCACATCTATCACCTTGCACAAAACCTCACTCCGAACAGATCAAAGATCTGAATAGGAAACCTGAGACTGCTAGATGAAAACATAAGCAGTACCCTACAGGATAGAGGTGTAGGTGTAGTAGCAGACATTTCAAAAATGACTTCATTTGCCTAAGAGTTAAGATCAATAATTGATAAGTGGGACCTCATAAAACTAGTAAAACTTCTGTGCAGCTAGGATAAGAAGGCAATCAGTGAAGAGAAAAAGAAGCCAAGAGAATGGAGAGAATTTTGCGAACTATACAACTGAAAAAGGAATAATACTCAGAATATATAAAGAACTCAGAAATAGAGTAAAACAAAATAGATGATCCAATTAAATATCCCAATTGAAAATGGGCTGGGGATTGGATCTGGACAGAGGTTCTCAATAGAAGAAACAAAAATGGCTAAGAAATATCCCTCAAACTGTTCACCATCCTAAGAAATTTTAGAAACATAAATTAAAACTACTTTAAGATTTTTATCTCACCCCAATCAGAATGGCTAAGATCAGCAAAACAGCAGACAGCAAATGCTGGAGAAGATGTGGAGAAACAACCTAAAGTTTTACAAATGCCATCTCTCTCTCTCTCTCTCTCTCTCTCTCTCTCTCTCTCTCTCTCTCTCTCTCTCTCAACTTTAGATCTATAGAAACAGCCTCTTCACAAGTCCTGCAATTCAAAGATGGGGTAGATGTTGGGTGGACCAACTTGAAGCTCTGGATCTGGGCCTGTCTGGTCAGCTTGACAACTATCCCACACCCACACCTTCAGGGTAAATGATCCAGCACTATCTAGGCTAGCTCACCCAATTCAGCAGCCAGCTCTCCTTCTCTTCTGCCCTCAGGGTTTACTCACTGCAGGGCCAGGTCTACTGTGCTTGCTACTCAGGCTAGCATACTGTGTTTCTCATGTTTCAGCACCTCATTGACCTCACCTTCATGAAGTGTTTTGTTTCTGTTTTTTTTCTGGGTCTATAAAAAAGTGGTTTTAATTTTGTTTTTTTAATTTTTGTTTGTTTGGTTTTGCTCCCAATTCTAGCTATAGACTTAAAGTAATAAAAATTGTGTTACAGTCTGAATACAAAACTGCCTTGGAAATTCCTATGCCAGATTAATTAATCTATTACCTTTAACATCTTAAAAAGTCTCAGGACATGAACAAAATGGAAACAAGTATTTGTCAGATTGTCACATAAATGTCCTCTAGCCCAAACTTGAATATCATCTTTATTCTTATTTAAACCCTTGTGAGTACGTATTTATTTCCTCATTCTCTTATCAATCTTTTGAGTGCCCACCAGAATCTCTCATTTAGCTATTTATGGTATCCTAGGATTTCTCTGTCCCACGCCTCCAAATGTTTTAAAAATTATCATTGCATTATACTGATATGGTAGTAGAAATGTGACACTTTTCTTATCTTCATAACTCTTGATCCACATTCCTAAAACAAAAGTATATTGTAAAGATAGAAGCATAGAATATTCTTAATCAAAGCTTCATGTGCTATGTGATCCTTATGAAAGCTTAGAGAAATGAGTTAGGTTTTTATGCTTGGATTCTATGAAGAATAGATAGCTGGTAGAAAAGGAATAAGGAATGACCCTAAAGGATTCACTGAAAAAAGGAAATTCAAACTTCTTGTTTAGCATTTTTATACCTGCCACATAAGGATCTTCAAGAAGAAAGGGAGAAAGAGAGTGATCTTTCCAGGTTATATGGCCAGCATTCAGGGAGAGGAATTCTCATTTCCTTGGCCCATCTTAAGGAAAAAAATAGTGTTCCCCATGCCTCATTATGCTGGAGGTAGGTGGGGGTGTGTAGTGGGGAGCAGAGATGGGGGAAGGGAGCTGAGAGAGACTTTGCTTCTGAGGATTTGTCAGTCTCCTTCAGTTCAAAATATCTAGCACATTAAGAAATCAGGCTTGACATTATGTTAAGTATTATTCCTCTAGCTTTTTCCTCTGTTCAGAATTTGTTCATTGACTTTATAAATGAGCTTTAATGGTCATTATACGCCTTGAAAATACGTTTAATCATTATACTTACAAACATTTTGTCTAAAACTTTTGCATTAAATTCATTTTCTTGCTTTTCACACCAAAGAAATAAACAAATCTCCTTGTTAGTTACATTATTCTTATTATGAACTCTTGTCAGTTATTTCACTTTTGAAAATTCTCTGTAGCAAATTCAACACAGCTACTTCAAATTACTGTCATCTCCAGATAGTTCTGTTGCTGTTGTTTTATTCTTATGCTTTGTTGAAGGTTCTCCAGTCAGCAAAGGTCAAACCTCTTGTGTCAATGAAGAAGAAATGTCTCTGAGCCCCATGGATAAAGGACTGCATTGTATGTGTCAATGAGTAGATTCTTCATTAAGTCTTAATCAAATTTTTGACAGGGTCTTCTAAATCCTCTTCCCAACAAGTCCTTGACTCTGGACTTTTGTTTTCTGTGTCTGCACTGCACAAGTTTCATAAGAACCCTGTAAGTTAGTGTGCTAGTTACTTTTGTATCACCATGACCAAAATGTTTGACAGCAAAAAGTTAAGGAGCAGAGAGGTTTATTTTGGTTCATAGTTTCAGAATACGTCTATTATAATTTGAAAACCATGGTAGATTGGGCTGGAGAGATGGCTCAGGTGGTAAAAACACTTGCTATAGAAGCATGAGAACTTAAGTTCTCATCCCTGGAAACTGTGTAAAAGCTGAATGTATAGCACAAGTACTTGTAATTCCAGCACCCCAATATAGAGAAGAGAGGCAGAGAGAGAAGAATCCCTGGAAGCTTGGGGGCTAGCTAACCTGATATAACAACTGCAGATGGACCCTATTTCAAACAAGGTAGAATGGAGAGACAATATCCAAGGCTGTTCTCTGATTGCCGTACTCACATTGTGGCACACATGTGCCCATATTGCATACTCAAATGCATATGCACACACCATACACATATCACACACATATACCACCATAAAAGAAAAACCATAGTACAGCTACTTAGTCCATGACAGAAGAGATTGTGATGATTAATGTTGTCAGTTTGATATAATCTAGATAGGCCTTTATTAATTAAGGTGTATAGAACCACCTTTGTGTGTAGACTCATCCCCTGCCTGGTATAAATGGAGAAAAAGAGCAGTAGCATGAATTCATCACTTTCTGCTTCCTGATACAATGGATACAATGTAATTAGCTGCCTCTCTCTAGCTCCCTGTGGTTGATTTTTCCCACCATTATGGACTATAAACTCAAACTGGGCCAAAATAAACCCTTTCTTCCATAGATTGTTTTTGTGGAGTATTTTACCATAGCCCCAGGAAAATAAACGAAGACAAGGTGTATAGTATAGCCTGTCTACATGGTGGTTCATCAGGATGCATAGAGAGCGAGGCCAGGTAGAACCAGGGCCTGGCATAGAACCCTCATATCCCTGCCCCTAGTGACCTGCTTCTGCTAGTCAGGATATCCCTCTGGAAGATTACAGAGCATCCTAAAATAGTGTTATAAATTGGGAAACAAGTATTCAAAATATGAGCATGTGTGTTATTGTTTCAGATTTAAGATGTAACAGTTTGCTGAGAGTTGCCTACCTTCAATATCTGATCACCTTTGACATTTTATCAAATTCTCCCTAACAAAACTCTAGGGATGTCTGATTACCTCCACATGCCTTTAAGCAAGAATCCTGTCAAGTAAGTTTGCTAGAGTCTTCCTTTATTTCCTATGTTTCCTCTCGAGTCCATTCTATACTGAGTTCTGTTTTCCTTTCTTGGATTTAAAATTATATGTAGAATTTAAAAATTCTAATCATGAATTTTTTAAAAAGTTATTTATTTAATACATATACATCATTCTGCCTGCATGCAAGCCTGCAGGCTAGAAGAGGGCACCAGATCTCATTATAGATTGTTATGAGCCACCATATATATGGCTTCTGGGAATTGAACTCAGGACCTTTGGAGGAGAAGCCAGCACTCTTAATATCTGAGCCATCCCTCTAGCCCTAATCCTTAATTTTAAAAATTCTAGTTTTTCTCAACAATTGGAAAATAATCTTAGGACATCATTTAGATAAAAATTGAGATTATACCAATTGGCAAAATCAGTTGAGAGGTAGATCTGAAGAATAAAAATTATGTAGGTCTAAATATACCAATAAGGGGTGATGAGAGTTCTGTTCAGGTTACCTAGAACCCTCTTTTAATGATTTGTTTTATATTTATAAGAAATACTTTTCTCTTTTTCTATTTCTGGAGTGGTGGTTATTGAGCCTGGGGCCTTACGCGTGCATGCTAAGCAACTGTCAAGTTATATCTCCAGCTCATTTTCTCTCTCCTAAAAGTTTTTGAGACAAAGTCTCACCCTATAGCTCAGTCTGGCTTAGATCAAACACTATATATTTATGTGATGTACCATTCTCAGCATTCAAAATTATAAAATATTGATCAACTCTGGAAAACTGAAGGTACTGTCAAATGGCCAAAATTTCTTTATCTAAAAATTATAAAGCATAGCCATCTCATTAGTATGAAAGCTTGCTTTCATCTTTAACAAATGGTAACATTACATGTGTATTAAAGAATTGCTTTGAAATAAATTTCTTTATGACTATCAGTAAATGTTTGGTTTGTTTTGGGGTCTGAAAATCCAAAACAACCCAAGCAGGTGCAAGAATCTAGCAAAGCAAGATCTTTATTTAAATTAGACAGCAAAAACTGATCAGAAACAACAGTACAGACTTGGGAGATGACTTTTGAATGTTCATCTTAGCAAGGATTAAAGCAGATGACAACAATTTTATTGTACTCAAGCTGCTACTGATTGATCGGGACTGTAGACAGACTGAGGAGTCGAACTGTAACCCCAAGCCAAAAAGTTACAGCATTTTTAAGCTCCCAAATCCTGAACATCTGTGCCAAGTTTTTCCACCAATCAGAATGTAGGGGTAGGTGACTTTCTTAAAAACATGTCTTTGTGGTACACTTACCCTGTTCCCATCAATTGAGTTATTCAACTGTGGTAGGGTGACTTGTCTATCATTCATGTCTCAACTTGCCAACCAGGATGTCAGTTACCCAGGGAGGTTTTGGGAATTTAAATGTTATTTGACCCCTTTTTAAAATGAAAGTTTTATTCACAATGGCTTTCAGGTTTGTTTCCTTCTTAGATTTTTCTACCTATTTTATGTATCTGCATGCTTGGGAGAGGGGCAAAAACAAGGTATCCACCTTTTTTGGGGGGATGGTAATACCTCTGGGTAGAGAACGAGCAAAGTTTACTCTAGTTTCCTAAAAGGAGTGAGTCCCTTGTAAGTTATCTGAGAGCCTTACCCCAAAACAGCAACAGCAACAACAGCAGTACGAGCTTTGACTCCCAGTCGTTTCCAGGCAGCAGCAGCTTTTTCATCATCCACAAGTCTAGGTAATTGTTCATAAAAGTACACTATCACTGAGCTATACCAGGTCCAGTTCCCATGTTCTTCAATATCTTATAGAAGACCCAAGTGCATAAGTCTCAGAATTCCTACTACCAGAATCTCCAAAGCCAGCCCAGAGTAATTTGAAGTTGTTTGATCATTTTGTTTCTTCAATGGGTCTTCCCTCTCTTACTTCCCTGTGCATCTAGTAGGAATCCAACTAAGGGAAAGCTGAGTTGGGAACATAATAAATGTCTAGTGGCATATAATTATGTGTTTCTTGTTCACCTTTGTCAATAAAAACAAATCTGGATTTACTAAACTAGAATTTTACTAGAAAGTAATCATTATTGCTAGTTGGATAAGAGCATATTGTAGTAGGGAGAAATCTCAGTGGTTAAACAAAACATGTCTTTGCCCCCCACCCTCATGGGAAAGTAAACAAAGCTGGAAAAAACTATGCATTGATAAATAGGATGAAGCATGCTTTGAAATAACATAGATCAAAGAGTGTTTTTAGCTTGATGTGAGCTTATTCCAACAAGGAACTGTTGACTGTGGGCCAAAGTTCAGAGGGCTGGAAGAGGATTGGTGCTTAACTCAAATTTTGGTTTAAAAGCTTCTCCCCTTTGCAACTCATCTCTTGGTTGAAGCAGTTCAGCTAATCATCTAGGAAGCAAATAATAGAACTTGGATCAAGTCTGAGTCTCATCCAAGTCACAGAGCAAGGATGGTCCTTTATGGCAATTGGTTTTCCCTGAAGGCAAAAGACCATAACATTTCTTAATTATCAGTAGCCTGGAAGAGCATAGGGCTCTGGTCAAATAAAATATTATATATTTTATTTAGACTCCTTTCAGTATCACAGAAGACTGGTTTTAGGACTCTCCATAGATACCAGAACCCAAAATCTGAGGGTGCTCAATCTCCTGCTATAATAAGGTATACTCTTTACATAGAGCTATTTATACCCTCTCATAAACTTTAAATCAGCTTTAGAATGCTTCTAATACTCAATACAGAGAAAATGCCATGTTAGTGGCTATAAGACTATGTTGTTTGGGAACTAACGACAAGAAAATATCTACATGTACTTAGTTTAGTACACACACACACACACACACACACACACACACACACACACTGTACCAAACATATTTGTTCCTTGGCTAGTTGAATTTGTAGATGCAGATATGGGAGAGTAGGGAGAAACTTTAGTTATGTGTATCTCTCTTGTAGTTAAGAATAACCTCAAGGACTAATTCTTCCATGTATAGTACTGACCCATGAGATGTTATGAAACACAACTCAGGGCTACCCTTTGTGTGGCAGAGATGAATTATTAAGATGAAAGCCATGAATAGTATCCCTGATTATGTAATTCAATCAGCAAAGAGGAGATGCAGTTGAATGACTGAATGACGCTATTGAAATTCTTTTGAAGGAAACTTGATATAGGGTCTGAAAAGATGGCTTACTGGTTAAGACCACTTACTGCATGATCACGAGAAATGGAATTTGAGCCTTAGAACTCATATAACAAGCCTGCCTTCATGCAAATATCTGTAACTTCAGGTCAGAGGAATCTGATGCTGTCTTCTGTCCTCCATGCACAACCAGGTCTGCACACCTATATGTACATGTATGCCTATGCTCACACAGAAACACACATACATGTATAAGTAAATAAAATAAATCTAAAAATTAAACTTACTTAAAAAAGAAACTAGATGGGAATTTTCCCAATTTTGGTGACTGTCCTACAATTTGCTACTTTACTTGGAATTGTGAAACTGAAAATGATATTTCTAAGTTCTCAATAACAAAAAATTAAATTTTGATGACTTAGCTAAAAGGACAGTTATTCTTTATTGTTTATATTGAAATTATATCATCACATCACTGTTGTAGAACACAATGAAAAAAACAATGCAGAAAAAAATCAAAAAGTGTTGCAGCAGATTTTTTTTAAATTTAATCTTTTACTTATTCACTTTACATCCTTCTCAGTGCTGCCCTCCCAGTCACCCCCTCCTATGATCCTTTTCCCATCACCCCTTCCTTTCCCCTCCTAGCAGGTGGACCTGGTACTTCAAGTCTCTGGAGGCTAGCAGGCTAGCTGCATCCTCTCCTACTGAGGCCAGACAAAGTAGCCCAGCTAGTAGAACATATCCCACAGACAGGCAACAGCTTTTGGGATAGTCCTCACTACAGTTGTTTGGGACCCACATGAAGGCCAAGCTGCACATCATCACAGCAGATTTTTAGAACAGCAATGTCCATGGCATTACGTCTCCCTATCTTAGCAAAGTGACATTGCAGCTCTTCTGCTGAAAGGCGGTTTCCATTTTTCTAACTCACTGTTTCACCACTGGCTTTGGGATTTGTTTTTGTAAGTGGAATGTAATGAATGTGACCCTGCTTTGTATCTTCATAGGATGCCCCTCCCAAGGTATAAAAGAACAGGCTAAGTGGTAGGAAACTATTTGGAGAAAAACACTCGACTTACAACTGGCATCAACCCGGGTGGTGGTGGCGCACGCCTTTAATCCTAGCACTTGGGAGGCAGAGGCAGGTGGATTTCTGAGTTCGAGGCCAGCCTGGTCTACAGAGCGAGTTCCAGGACAGCCAGGGCTATACAGAGAAACCCTGTCTCGAAAAACAAAAAAAAAAAAAAAAAAAAAAAAAAAACAACTGGCATCAAAGCTCTACATACATGGATGAGGTTATCTTGGTCCATTCATGCTTTCTAGCTGCTATCCTACTTTAACTGACTAGTCTGCTTAGGTGAGAATCACAAGAAAGGCTCCAATCTGAGTTTGGATAGTAAATGTTCCTACAAAGGTCACAGACTGAAGGTTTGCCGAAGGTACTGTTAGTAGAGGAACATTTAAGAGGCACGGCCACAGAAAAATATGTTAAGTCCTTGGGGAGTGTGGTATTGAAGGGGAGAACATGATAGTGGGAAGTGAATGGGGCAGTAAAGCCACTCCCCTGCAGGAGGACTGGGAAATCTAATGGGGAAACCAGGAAAATGCAGTTCCAAAATCCCCTTCAACTCTGAAACTGTGAGACAAAAACAATCTTTCCTTTTGATAAGTCAGTTATCTCTGGGATTTTTTTTCACTTTGTCACAGTAACAAAATGTGTTGAAACACATTAAATTATAGAATCCTGAGAGAAAATAAATCATTGTTTTAAGCTGTGTCATCTTAGAGTTGTTTACTTCCTTGTAATAGATATCTGATAGAAATTGTCTTGTAATTATGAGCAGATCTTGACTTTCCCTACTCAGGCCAACTCCTGACACATCATGTCTTATTAAACGAGTTATTAGTTGCTTTGTTCATTGCTGTAATAAGATCAGTGTGGGAGGAAAGTGCTTATTTTATCTTACAGTTCATGGCAGAGAAGACATGGTGGCAGGAGCATGAGGTGGCACATCTGATTGTGTCTGGAGTCAAAAATTAGAGAGAAATAAATTTTAGTGCTCAGAGATTCTGTCTCTTTTTTAATTCAGGAGAGTGCAGACCATGAGCTAGTGCGGCTCACATTCAGAATGGCTCTTCCTTTCTCAGTCACACCTTTCTGGAAATACCTCCATATACACACTCATAGGTATGTTTCCCTGATGATACTACAGCACTTCGAATTGACAATCTGGATTTTATCATCAATCTGAAAATAAAAAGGTGTATAAGAATAGTATATTGTAACCTCCCAAAATAGGGCTGAGAAAGTCTAGATCGCATCAAATTCCTTTGCCCAGTAAGAAGTAACTTTATTCAGCAAGAATAAGACATAGAAGAAGTGAGGCAATAATTTTTGACAAAGGAGAGTAAGCCATGATATTTATGAGTTGATAAACACACAGTACATAATTTTAGTGGCAATGAGGAGAGGGAGGAACAGACTGGAGCCAGGAGTGCCTATGTGTAATTGAAAACACAAGTGGCCTTGATGAATGCTGGCTTCATCAGTATGATGTCAAAAGCCTGGGGTCTGGAACTATTCTTGGGCTTCTCTTTCCACAGTCATTAGAGAAACAATGGAGGTCTTTATGAGATATGATCCGAGGGATCATTTTAAGTTTTTCCTTAGTAGAAGGAAGCATGGAGAAAGTGGCCATGCAAATTTCACAGTGGATATTGGGCATTTGTGAGAAGTGATAAGATATATCATTTATGCCCCTAGGCAGGGTTTGCCACATATACTCTAGACTCCTCATGCAAGCCTAGACTATAAACAAGGAAAGAAAGACCCATAGTAATACATTACATTAGGCAGTTTGGGGTAACACAGCACAGCAGAGAAGATGTGACAGTAGGAGAAAGTAAAAGTGTTTTTTTCTTTTCTATTCTTTCCCTCAACAATCAGCACGGAAAAGTTTTGTGAGGATGTGGGGATTCTCTTTTCAATAACATTCAGCCAGTTTTCAATTGGTGCAGCTAGGTATCCTAAGAGAATGCTATGGGGACTCCTTTCAGATAGTTCCAAGTCAATTGGCAAGACCAAAACATACAAGAATGGAGAAAGCTTCATGACCTGCAGTACACAAGGACAACACTGGAGTTCCCCCAGAACAATACTCTTTTTTTGAAAAAAGGAAACATGGGGATTTTATTTGCAGAGTCTATACAGCTTTATATAGGAAACTACTTTAGGGTACACGTTCTTGAGCATGCTCAGTTTAAGCAGTATTTTACTGAGTTTGTTCTTAAGGTTATAATTCAAAAAGTACAGATGTTTGACACAGTTTTGGGCATGCAACTGATGTGCAAAATACTGAGTAACTGACAGGAGCAAGTCTAAGCATCTTCAACTGTGTCACAAAGACTGAAGAAAAGGACATCTTTCGACATAGTCACATTGCATCATAAAGGTGGCAGACAGGAATGCTTGTGGGCATGGTCAGTTTGCTCAAACTTTTTAAGATGAAACATATTTTACAGATGTATTAATGCAGACATTCCCCCCACCAATGTGCTTGTCTTGTTTTGTGAACAACTATTTCCCCTGTGACATTTCATCCCTCATTTTTGATGGATTTGGTTATAGAGGTTGTTCTGAACCTGCCTGTGGTTGGATTGGGGTACTGTGTCATCTTAGGAGAATGAAACAATAGTGAGATTGAAACTACACTGAGGTTAAAACAACAATGAGCTTGGCCTTGGAACCCCAGTGGATTTGTAGTTGTTTTTCTATGACACCTAAAGGTACATCAAATTATGATACAAACTGTAAATGAAGCCAATAACATTGACATTTCTACTTCAAGTAACCCAGAGAATATAGACTTACTGTCCCAAGAAATTCAGGCTAAAACTCAGTTGTGCACATAAGAAAACTAACAGAAAAGGGCAAAATAAATGATTACTGTTGAAGTTGTATAACTGTTTCCTCGGAATGGAAACATTTGCTCCAAGAGGGAATAGGGAAGCTTGTGAGACTTGGAAGTAAACAAATTCCACGTGTTTAAGAAAGCTGAGATTTTCAGGATTCACTACGACTCCCCTCTGCAGAGATAAGAAATAGAAAAACTACTGCTGCACTTGAAGACTGATGCGCTGAGCTGCAGAAAGGATAGTTTTTTCAGACCTGTTGAGACTCCTGAAAGTTGTGCATAGAGCTCCAGTTTTCTGTGCAGCTTTCATGAATTGTTACCCATGTCAGGAATGGGTCTTTTTGTGATACAGCTGTATTATAGCCATTTCTGCTCTTGTAAGTAAACTTTTTTCCATGTTCCTGTTAGTAACCTCAATAAACATTTTGGTTCACCAAGTTGGACTTTGGTACAATTGTTTCTTTGATCTTTCATGGCTCCCCTTCTGGGGTGGGCACACATGGTGTGTTTGTGTAGTATCATCTCAGGAAAGGTCTTTAACACAGCAGTTGAACATAATTCTAAGCTTTTGGTAAGATACAAAAAAGATTTATTAGACAGAATAAATGAATGAATGAATGAATTACAAATGAATGAAACAACTAGGAGAGTAGGGAAAAAGAGTCTTATTGCTTGGTTGTACTTATTTGATCTTTTGTGAGAGACAGCAAGATGGCTCAGTGGGTAAAGGTGATTGTCACAAAGGTTTGGTGATCTGAATTTGATACCCGGAACTTACAAGCTCTAGTTTTTTGATTTTTTGTTTTGTTTTGTTTTTATTTTTTGGTGGTGTGATAAACATCAAGACCAAAAGCAACTTGGAGGAAAAAATTTATTTGGTTATACTTCTGGGTCATAACTGAGGGGTGTTTGGGTGGGAACTCAAGCAGGGAATGAAACAGAAATGATGGAGGAAGTCTTGTTCCTGGCTTGCTCTTCCTAGCTTGCTCAGGTACCTTTCTTTTCAAGTCCTCTTGCCTAAGGATGGTAACCCCTATAGTGAGCTGACCTGTAATAAAAGTTTCACAGACATGACCATAGGCCAATTTGATGGAGGCAGTTCCTCAACCAGAACTTCCTTGGATACCTCTGAGTTTTGTCAAGTTGATGGGTGAAGCTAAATAAAGATAGAAGGAGAGAACTGGTTCCACAAGGTACCTCTGACCTCTGCAGTCTCATTGTAGAATGCAAGACAATATGCACATACTCATTATACAAGCACCCACATAATGTTAATAATTAATAAATAAAATAAACTAGAGTGTGAGTCTTGGTCCCACTTCATAGGAGCAGACATTTGTAGGAAGATTTGAATCTTTTGGTTCTTGAACCTTTATAACACTAGAGTGGTGAAGCCAGGGAGTTGCATTTTATAATTTAACAGAGGAGTAAGTCATTAGTAACATAAATAAAATAAAGTAAGGTTCTATGAAAATTGGACTATGCTGATTATGAATGGCCCCTGAATGCCACAGTTTATACATTTAATTTAAATTTTGGGCTTGGGTAGGGCTACACACATGAGCATAAGGTATTTACATCACCTCCCCTCCCCTCTCAACAACTCCTTCCATCACCACCCTAACTCCTGGAATTCTTGTCCTTTTCTTCGGTATTGTTACACACACACACACACACACACACACACACACACACACACACACACACACAAACAAAAGCATCCTACTGAGTCCATTTAGTGTTACTTGTACGTACATGTGTGAAGGGCTCACCACTTGGGATTGGATAACCTGTTAGAGGGCTCATTTCTGGGGAAACATGCACCACATCCCACTTAATAGGCACCAATTGCCTATAGCTCTTCTTCCAGATGTAGGGCCTTGTGATTTTCTTCCCTATGTCCATTGGCATATTGACTCTCATTTAGGTAACCATATTGTTGAAATTTCATGGGTTCAGTCTCCCTGTCACAGCTATAAGGATAGGTATTTAAAGAACTATCTATCTATCTATCTATCTATCTATCTATCTATCTATCTATCTATCTATCTATCTATCTATCTATTGTGTGTGTGTGTGTGTGTGTGTGTGTGTGTGTGTGTGTGTGTTTTACCTGTAGGTACTTCTGTGTACCACCTTTGTGTCTTGTGCCTCTGGGAAAAAGAGGGAGTTAGATCTCCTGAAAGTGGAATTACAGATGGTGCTGAGCCGCCATGTGGGTGTTGGGAATTGAACCTGGGTCCTCTGGAAGAACAATCAGTGCTCTTAACCATTGAGCATCTCTTCATCCCCAAGGATATGTATTAAGAACAGAGTTAGAAACTATACTAGTTTAGTAAAGTGTTAGTAGTTTGGTTTTCCTCTCAGGTCTTCTGACATCTCCAGTCCTGTGTAGTTGGTTAGGTTTATAGTTCCAGACATTACTTTTCACTTATTGAGTGGACCTCAAATCCAATTAGACAACTGTTGGTTATCCCCGGGCTATTAAGTGCTGCCATTGAACCATTTGGAAAATCTTCCAAGACAGTTTCCCAGGCTTTACACACAGTCTAAGAAGGACAGTTTATTACTATCACCCCCTGCCAGAGTTCATAACATCTTCTCATACCATCTGATAATATAAGATCTCTACTTTGTGGGGGGCCTTTCAGGTCAGTACTGGCTTACTTCTTCTAGGTCCTGTATCCAAAGTGTAAGGTGTCTCTGCATTTGGGGACAACCGAGAGCAGCAGCAATAGCCAACATTATTTTGAAAGTCTTTGATCCCTTTGACCAAAAATTTAGAGGAAGGTTTCCTATACCTGGTACTGGTATATTTGTTAGGGAGTCTGTAGTTCCTGAGGATGGGGAGTATTATCACTCCGTGTAGTGTGATTTCATTTAAGATCTTTCTCTTTCTTTCTTTCTCTCAAATATTGATGTAGATGCAGATATAGATATACATATGATATACATATAGATATAAACATAGATCTGAGTGCTTTTGTACACATACACATATATAAAATATGCCGTTTTAAGTAAGTCTAGAAAATAACACTTTCCTATGATTTTAAATAATTTTTATTGTTTTCTATACCTCCTTTCCTCTACTTCTATGTTACTTTCTCTTCCCTCTTGCCAATAAAGTCTCTCCATTCCCCCTCTATTCCTCTTTATAGCACTATGTCATTATCTGCCTCCCCTAGAACCCTTTCTCCTCCTTGCCCCTACCCCCCTAGTCCCTTTCTACTCTCCTAGATTCTGCTGTTACTACCGATTATGTATCCCAACCAAGGATTCAGATCTAGGATCTAAGATAAAAGAACACATGTGTCATTTGCTTTTCTGGGTCTGGGTTACCTTATTCAGTATAATGTCTAGTTTCATCCATCTATCTTAAATTTTATGATTTTATTTTTCTTTATAGCTGAGTAATCTTATATTGTGTATATGTACCACATTGTGTTTGTTTTCCATTAACTAGTTGATGGACATCTAGACTGCTTCCATTTCTTGGTTATTGTGAACACAGCTGAGCAAGTACATGCAGAGCAAGATACTAAAACCTTTGGCGATTTTCCAAGGAGTGATATAGCTAGGTTATATGGTAGAGTTATTTGTAGCTTTTTGGCAATTCTTCACATTGATTTCCATAGTTGCAACACCAGTTTGCAATGCCACCAACAGTGAAGGAGGGTTCCCTTTTTCCCCACATCCTTACCAGCATTTGTTGAAAGTTGTTGATCTTAGCCACTCTGACTTGAGGGAACTCTCAAAGTAGTTCTAATGTGCATTTCTCTGATTGCTATGGATGATAAGCACTTTAAAAGATTTTTACTGGCCAGTTTTCTTTCTTCTTTTGAGAACTATCTGCTCAGATTGCTAGCCTATTTTTAATTAGGTTGATTATCTGCATTCTTTGTGTATTCTTGGATATTAATCCTCTGTCAAATGTATAGATCCTCTCTAACTTTGTGGCTTTCCTTTTCACTTGACTGATTGTTTCCTTAGCTGTACAGAGGCTAGTTATATAAGATCCTTCTTGTCAATTGTTGGCCTTAATTCTTGAACAAATGAAGTCCTATTCAGAAAGTCCTTTCTTAGATGTATACTGTAGGGCATTGTCTATGTTTCCTTCTAATCCTTCCAACATTTTAGGTTTCATAATGATGGCTAAATATGAGTCTAATTTCATTCTTCTATGTGTACACATTCACTTTTCCTAGCACTATTTGTTGAAGGTGCTGTCTTTACTCCAGTGTGTGTTTTTAGCATCTTTGTCAAATGGAATGGATATAATTATGTACAGTCATGTTTGGGTCTTGTTTTGTTCCGCTGATCTACATGTTTCTTTTTGTGCTCATACCATGATGTGTTCAATAAGAAACCTGTTATATAGCTTAAAACCTGGTATAGCAATCAAATTTGATGTTTTAAAATATACCCAATATTTTGTTCACAGGGTAGAAAGTTTTCTTGTTGACCTATTAAGGGTCAACATCATCTACCCTGGAAATATGATGTTTAATTTCTAATTCAATTTTCATTCTGGGAGTTGCTTTGAGAGTTATTTCCCCTTTCTTTCATACAACATTTCAAATGGGGCTGAGTTTGAGTTGTGGGAAACTCAGTGAAGGTCAGAGCAATAGATAAAAGTTTTAACCAATTTCAATGAGTTTTTTGATGCAATTTTCCCTAAGGTTCTCTTAAGCATATGCTGGGTATTAAGTTTTGCCAGATGGATAGTCTCTATGGTACACCTAACTTCCAGGCACCTGGAAATCTTACTACCTTTCAAACAAAGATGGGTCTTTTGTCACTTTGGATAGAAATGAGCAACCCAGATGTAGGTAATATCCATTTAAAATCTCCTGAGTGTTTTCTTTTCTGCAAGTGAAAGTTTCTATAGGCCCAGTATAAAAGTATCCAGAAAAATGAGTGATAATTAAATCCTCCTGGGGTAGTTGGTAAAACTGTAAAATCCATTTACCAGTCCTATCTGGTCAGGAACTCTGATCCTTATTGCTTATTCTGATGGAGGAGGAGGAAGAGAAGGAGGAGGAAGAAGAGGAATTTGGGGGGCTTATCTGTGATTTTCCTTAAACTGTAGTCTTTATTGGTCTAAGAAGCTTGTTGTATGGAATTTCTTTTCCATGAGCAGATGAACTATGGGCAAATTAAATAAATGGTCAGGCCATCTTTTATGGCAAGACTGTCTGGAGTGGTATGGACTTTCTCAAGGGGGCCTTTTTGCTACAGCTCAGCAGGAATTCCAGTTGTAAGAAGTCATACATTAACATTCTTGTGATATAGGCAATATAATGGTTAGTTCAAGGTTCCAGAAAGGCTTTAGAGTCAGATTGGGCATCTCACAGCCAACTGAGCATAGTAATGTTCAGCTGCTTGTTAGCCAATGATGTCCTTTTAAAGTAAGCCTAGTATAGGACTCAGATTGTTAGTGGTTTCCTCATGTTAATAGACTTCTTTCTAATAGGGGAATTGGGTATCACAAACACACAAAAATGGGAGCTTTGAAACCTTTGAGAAGCCAGAAAGTTGGCTGAGCAGGTAAAGGCATCTGCCAGCAAGACGTGAATTTTATCCCTCAGATTCATTTGGTGGAAGAAAACAGTTGACATCCTCACCTTGTCCTTTGACCACAACAACTATGCTATGGAATGTTCCTCCTCACATAATAAGTAAATGTAATAATAAAACATTTGAAACCATTCCACAAGTCAGAGATTAAAGAAATTATTTTATTTCTTAATGTTCAGAGACTTCTCTTATGTTATATTCTCTTTTGGACTAAGTGTCCTTTTGTGAATTAATGTAACATATGTGCTCCAATATTGAGTAAAACTCAACTTTTTATTTTTTAGTTTTATCTAAGGCAACTTAGGTCTCTTTAGTAGAAATCTGGATTGTACTAAGAGAGACAGATGGGAAGTCACTTGGCTTCTTATTTTCTGTAAGAGGTACTGAATGAATTCAAGTTGATTCCCCCACTTTCATTTTGAGGGTGGTTTGGGAATTTCCTCTTTCAAAATCTCGCCTGCTTTGCAGAATTCACATTGATCTGTGAAGTGGTTCTTAGCACCATCTTGTCCTTATGCCATTTTTCTGTTTACTTAGACCATTCTTAGATACACCTTCCTCTGCAATATTTACATCTGCCTTAGCAGCACATTTGATATTTTCATGACTTTAACAATGGTCCAGATACATTAACAGATAATTAATGTTTATACTATCTTAACATAAATTAAAATAACTAATGAACATATAAGTAAAAAATAATTGTCAAGTTATATCTAAAAAAAATTGGTATGTTCTTCCAGAAACAAATGCTTCAAGGTTATTCTGGTAACCTTGCTTTGGTTCATCTAACTTTGTTGTAAATTGTGGTTTTTGCTTTGAAAAATGCTGTATTCCTAAGCTTCAGCATTAAGGAATTTTGAAGCATGAAGCTATTATTGGTTGCTGTCTGATAAAAGACTCATATACTTTTTATTGCCTTAATTACTGTGGTTGTATCTTTCTCACACAGATTATTACAATTAGACCCAGATTTAATGGTGACTGATGGGGCCCATGCTGGGATATGGAGCACTTACCACTCAGGGGTGGGTTCTTCCTTCCTTCTGAACTGCATGGGTAGGGTTGGAGAGGAAGTTTTAATAGGGCAATTGAAAAATTCCAATTTTTGTCCTATTTGTTATCAAAAACCTTAAAGATAATAGTTAGCAGTCAAAAAATATTCATTTTTGAAACCACAGCCTATTCCAGGAATTTTCTTTGGATATCAGGAATACTCTAAGATATGAAATATCTTCCTAGGGATGTATAGTTAGCAGCTTTTATAAATGTTTTTCATTTGATTAAACTTATATTTATGGTATTTCTGTTATCTCATTTTTAGTTATTTTACTTTAGGACAAAACCTAATTTTGTCACAAAGAAATTTTTATTCAAAATTCAAAAATTCAATTTCTTTTTCTTTTTTCTATTATTTTCTTTATTTACATTTCAAATGTTATCCCCTTTCCTTGTTTCCTCTCCAAAACCCCCCATCCCATTTCCCCTTCCCCTGTTTACTAACCCACCCACTTCTGCTTCCCTGTCGTGGCATTCCCCTATACTGGGGCATCAAGCCTTCACAGGTACAAGGGCCTCTCCTCTCATTGATGTCCAACAAGGCCATCCTTTGCTGCACATGCGGCTGGAACCTTGGGTCCCTCCATGTGTACTCTTTGGTTGGTGGTTTAGTCCCTGGGAGCTCTGGGGTACTGGTTGGTTCATATTGTTGTTCCTCCTATAAGTCTGCAAATTCCTTCAGCTCTTTCAATCCTTTCTCTATGTCCTCCTTTGGGGTCCCTGTGCTCAGTTCAATGGTTGGCTGAGAGCATCTGCCTCTGTATTTGCCAGGCACTGGCAGAGCCTCTCAGGAAACAGCTATACAATTTATTTTTCTTTAACTAAAAATAATTTTTTTCTTGTGTTTTAAAAATATTTATTTATTCATTTATTTATTTGAGACAAAGTAACACAATGTAGGTCTGGCTCTCCTAGAACTCACTTTGTAGACCAGGATGGACTTGAATTCACAAAGAAGCCCAGATTATACACTAGAAAATGACAGCAATCTCCAGCAAATGCTGCTGGTCTAACTGGATGTCTGCATGTAGAAGAATGCAAATAGACCCATGTTTATCATCACCCCGCACCAAACTAAAGTCCCAGTGGATCAAAGACCTCAACATAAAACCAGATACCCTGAACCTTGTAGAAGAGAAAGTGGGGAACAGCCTTGAACACATTTGCACAGAAATAGTCAATCAATGATTAGATGCCTAGGAGCTTGGCATAATCATCATCAGGGAGGCTTCATCTAGCAAATGACGGAAATAGATGCAAAGATCTAGAGCCAAACTTTAGGCAGATCTTGGTTAATCCTGTGAAAGAGGGGGAAGAATAATTGTAGGAACCCAAGGGGTCAAGGACACCACAAGAGGCCCCTCAGAATCAACTAGCTTGGACCCATAGGGTCTTATAGAGACTGAATAATTAGCCTAGGAGACTGACATAGGCCTTCTGTGCATGTGTTATAATTGTATAGCTTGGGCTTTATGTGGGACTCCTAACAGTGGGAGCAGGGGCTGCCTCTGCCTCTGCTGCCTGATTTTGGGACCCTATCCTACTATGGTACTACCCTGTCTAGTCTCAATAAGAGAGGATGATCCTAGTAATACTGCAACTTGATATGCCAGGGCTGGTTAGTATCCATGGGAGGCTGCTCCCTTTCTGAAGAAAAACAGAGGAAGAGTAGATGGGGGGGATTGGAGAGGAGGTGGGGCAGGGAGGACTGAGAGGAGAGGGAGGAAGGAAGACTGTGGTGGGGATGTAAAGTAAGTTAATTAGTTAATTTAAAAGAAAATTCAGTGTGGGCACTCCTCTGCCAGCATCAGAACAAAGAACATCCAGGCCTACTGAAAAAAAGAAAAACCAGGTTATATTCCTTCCCAGCCCCATTCCACTGCCTACCACGTGGGCATTCCCAGCTGCCCTGAGCTAGCTATGGGATGTCCCTGGAGCTCTATTGCCTGGTCACTGCTCTGCTGGCCTCCGTCCAGGCATGCCCAACCCACCACACAAGGAACTTTCAGGCCTGCTACACCAAAAACATTCAATTCAAGGCTGCCCACTGGAGGCCTGTTGCACGGGGACTATCCGGACTAGGCCTGCCTTCCTGATACCTGCTACACCAGGAATATCCAGGGACAACCAGATGGCCAAAGGCCAGTGTAAGAACACAAACAGCAAGAGCCAGGGCAACACGGCCCCTTCCAAGCAAAGCTATCCCACTACAGCAAGCCCTGGACATCCTAACACAACCAAAGTGTTAGTGTGGTTCAGGTATCAGAGTAAGTGTGGCTTCATAGAATGAATTGGGTAGCGTTCCTTCTGTTTCTATTTTGTTGAATAGTCTGACCAGACCAGTTCAGACAGTTGGTGTCCACAAGACAGACTTGTTTCAATTCACTCATTTTGACATTCAGAGGTGCCTTAGTTTAGTTGTACTTCTGTTGCTGTTGACACTGTGCCTAAGGCAACTCATAAAATGAAGCACTTATTTGTGAAATTGCTTATAGTTTCAGAGATTTCATCCACTATCATCATGGCAGGGAGCTTGACTGCATACAAGCAGTTCTAGTGCTGAGAGCTTTATCCTGATCTTAGACTTCAGGCAGAGACACACAGACTGGGACTGGAATGGGGTTTTGAAACCTCAAAACCAACACTCAGGCAACACACCTTCAACAAGACCACATGTACTCCAAGAAGGTCATATCTCCTAATCTTTCCCAAATAATCTACCAACTGATGACTAATTCGTCAAATATATGGGCCTATGAGGGACACTCTCATTCAAACGACCACATCCACTCTCTGTCTCCTGTAGCTCTGTAGCCATATCATAGTGCAAAATGCATTCAATCCAATAGTCTTTCTGTTGCATTTTTTTTAAAAAAAAAACATAGCTGTAGTAGGCAGAAAGAAAAATAGGCTTGGTCTGAACTTATGTGGTACTATATTCATGGAAAATAGCACAAATTGTTACCCACATGTATGGATAAATGCCTACAAGGGAAAATGGGATGTGGCCTTTTATAGGGGTAGAAGCTGAGAGTATAGTCATTAAGCAGGAAGCTATCATTCCTAACCATGAGAGGATATAAAAAATTCAAGGCAAGGGGGTATTATCACTGTTTTCTAATGATGAGGATCTTTTTAAGAAGGCCATTCTAGGTGCATTGAAGAGGGATTCCTCTGGTTATGTAGCTGTGGGAGATTTTTAACTTTATCAACTGCAATGACTCAGGTGACTGCCATCCTATAATTCTGAAGAGACTTGGAAAGTAACTATTAGAAGGCTGTAAGCAGATGATTTGGCTACAGAATAAAACTGATATTTCCTGGGAAGGTTGAAGGAGGAGTGGAGGTGGGGGAGACTGAGTATAATGGTGAAAGAAGTGGTCATAGGCTTGATTCATGGTAACAGTGACTGGCCAAATTGCTAGTATTGTTGCACCAAAATGAGTCAGCAGAAGCAGCAGGGAGCTACAGGGCATCAAAGAAAGGGAACAGGAGAAAATAGAGAACTAATGTAAAGAATTACATCTGACCTGCGGTAAAATAGATGAAGGTTCCTTTTAATCAGAATTTCTCCACAGCATCTCAAAGGGCTTTTTGTTGATGTATCAGAAACACATGGAAATGGTATAAGGTAAGAGGTATTGGGAGAGCTTGTATAGAACATTTTGTTTGTGTAATATGATGAGGTTCAGTAAGTAAAACATTAAAAAGACAGGATAACAACAGAGATCTGAGGATAATAAAGAGGAAAGGGTGTTCAAGGGAGGAAGTAGACTGGGAAGAACCAGAAGGAATTTTTGTCTGGCCCCTGTCTTTAGGTCTCATTTCAAACCAGTTAGGATTTATTGGCATGTGGAAGTAATACTGTTTGTGGAGGAGGGCTTAAATCCCATCCTTAGCAGTAGATCTAGTCCTTCTTAGTCTTGGAGCACTGCAGCAGCCAAGGGGAGTCCAGTTGGTCCTGAAGGATGTTAAGCTGATCTTCGCTGCTAAGACAGAGAGGCTAATTGACAAAAAGGAGACTTCAGGCTAGATGTTTTAGTCCTGAGCCTCTCAAACAATGTGCTAAGCGGCAAGAAGAGGGACGAGTTGGATGGCCCGTGGTCCATTAGTCCTCTTTTAGAGGTCACTCGAACTGCTTTTAGGGGTTTAGGGGCCTCAATCTCTCGGTAACTGCTCCAGGCTGACAGAAGAGCGATGAGAGGGGCAGCAGTTAGAGTGCCTCAGAAGAGGGTTCATCCAAGGGGCCAACATAATGCTGAACAGTTGGCAAGGATCCAGAACATAAGCAAGGATGTAGTAACTGTGCACTTTGTGGGGAACATTAAGAGACAAACCTGCACGAGGAAAACTTCTACATCAAGGTTAACATGAATTACAACTGGCTGGACCATGACCAGAGATCTACAGAAGGATGAGGTATCTGTAATTAGATGTTTGCTTATATCAGACAGACTCCTTCATAAGAAACAAGCAGATGGAAGCTTAGAGAAGAAGCCAGTTAAAGTCAGCATCCAAGGAATGATTCTGAACAGAACATGTCCAAGTGGAACTCCTTGCTTTCACATAAGATAAACTTGGCATATTTGATTCAAACATTAACAATACCAGCCATTATTTAAGAACAAAAAGAGTCTCTCAAGTAAAACACAATTTTTGGTTAGAAACAACTTGATAAGGTGAAATTTTTTTACCTTAAATTACCATAACTACAATATGAACACATGACTTAATACATATTTTTGTTAACATCAATTATACCTGTATTCCAAGAAACAATTTAACTGTAAGTTGTATTTCCCAAAAAGAAATTATTTTCAATTTCCAATTTAGAAAGTATACTCACAGAGAGAATGTCTGCTTCGTCAAGAATAAATGATTCATTTAAAAGGGTTTCTAAAATTACTAGTTTGAATGAGCCTTTTAAAAATATGGAAGGTTTCATTCCATACACTCAACCAACATATGAAAGGTGAAAACAATCATACCAAATCTGTAAAAAATAGTATACATCATAGATGAATTAACATTCAAGGCTAAAGCCAACTCTTTAATCTTTTATTTGGTGGACAAATCTTTAGATTACCACATACTGACAGCAGTAAGCAAATTTCCACTGCTATTGATACTGTTTGGCTATTCTGAATAACTTTTCAAAGCTGTGAGTTTGATGACTGAGTATCTGGCATTCTCCTTTAATGAGATAACATGCATGGGTAGTTAGGGTAAAGATGCTGGAATTAGCTTATTTATTTTTTTTTAAAAAGCATGTTCTTTTATTGAAAAAGGAAGTAAAAATATTTTATGATAAAATTGAAGATTTACGTGGAAAATATTTCTGAAAAAATAGAAGAGATATATAGAAAAACACATTAAAATTGTCAATTTTCATGGAAAATTAAAGAATAAAGTGGTAGACATAAGAACATTGCTAAATTAATTGAAAAATGAAATAGAAACATTTTATGCTAGAACTGGAGATTTACGTGGAAAACATTTCTGATAAAATTGTAGAAAAATGTAGAAAACATGTTAAAATTGAAGATAATCATGGAAAATTTTATATAGATATAATAATAGTAGGCATAAAAGTATTCCTAAGTTAATTGAAAGTGGAATTATAAACATTTTCTGATAAAGTTGAAGATTTACATGGAAAATATTTCTGATAAAATTGAAGAAATATACAGAAAAACATGTTAAGACTGAAGATTATCATGGAAAATTATACAGATAAAATGATAGGCATAAAAATAATTCAAAGCTGATTGAAAGTAGAATTATAAACATTTTCAGGTAAAATTGAAGATTTACATGGAAAATATTTCTGATAAAATTCAAGATATAGACAAATATAAATTCAAGATATAGTCAATATATAGACAAATACGTTAAAATTGGCTATTTCATGGAAAATTATACAGATAAAATGGTAGATATAAAAAAACCTTTCTAAATTAATTGAAGATGGAATTAAAAACATTTTGTGATAAAATCAGAGATTTACATGGAAAACATTTCCGATA
Source organism: Tokudaia tokunoshimensis (assembly GCA_036184795.1). NCBI lineage: Eukaryota > Metazoa > Chordata > Mammalia > Rodentia > Muridae > Tokudaia > Tokudaia tokunoshimensis. The sequence goes on along the minus strand of BTHU01000023.1, from coordinate 3,151,343 downwards.
AAATAGAAGAAATACATAGAAAAACATGTTAAAATTGAAGATTATCATGAAAAATAATGCAGATAAAATGGTAGACATAAAAATTTACTAAATTAAAGATCCATTAGTGTCAAAATAAACTTTCAACTAGAGACAGACTGGGAACCATATTTTCCTGATCCGTTCACAATGTACATAATGTTTTCTTTATATGACTCAGTTTTAAAACACACCATCTTGGAAGCCTGGTGTTGCCTCTCTAGTCTAATAAAAGAGACATACAATGACAAGTAGGGGGCTCAATGAGTCTTGCTGTTTTGTGGGTATTACCTTAGTTGATATACCATGTGGTCACCTTAACCACAATAACAATGAAGTCACATGAAATCTCTTTCTTTAACATTAGTAAAGATTGTGGTAGAGTCATGTAGCTGCCAAGATTTGCTGAAAGCTATAGCTTTGTTATTTATCCCAATATGAATGCAGGTGCCAAGATGGCAGCAAGTCACATTGTGCTTCAAGGTGAGACGATCAAGTACACACCTTTTTCCTAAACAATAGTTGAGTCCCAGTTACATATATGGTATTCTATATTAAATTAAGATTATCTATGCATTTTTTTCTATCAATCCATTTTTTTGTTGCAGTGTGATGGCTAACTCCTGGAATACTTTGCAATCAGAAATGTCAGGTCTGTAAAAAGAGGTCCCTCGGACATGAAATTAAAAAACTCCAACTTACCTCTTACTACACCCTCCCAGTCTCTGGAGGCTCTGAGCCATTATACATCCAAAGTTCTAAGTTTAAATTACTGTGTTTAAGAGATCTATAAAACACAAGTGCTTTTAACCTCTAAGCCCTACTTACCCAAGGACAGATAGCTTCCTGGAATGCTAGGGCCTGTTCATGTAAGATAACAAACCAAATAGTTTTAAATTTGCTTCTCTAAACAAGCCTCATTGCCCCAACTGCACAGGATATGTGCTTGATCATACATAGGTGAGAGGTAAGTAGGCAGGAAGTAGGTCAGAATGTATACTTCCTCCTGATTGGACAAAGGTGGGACTATGTAGCCTTGTAGGTTTTGCTTTTATAAGCTACTGACTAATGCAATTCAACACCATACTCTGGGAATCCTGGGTATGGACCTGGCCAGGATTCATTGTTCTGGCCAGTATTTAATAACACTTGCTTCAAATTTGCCTAAAAATTTCTGATAGTGTTCTTATCCAATGAACTTACAAATCCTAAAATACAGAAAGTTAACATTCAACAAAAGCTTTAAAGATAGTAATAAAAACTAAGGAAAGTGAAAGGCAGTCTGTATTCTGGTTGAGCTAGGTTTAAACCCCTGTCACCTAGAGGACTTAATCTATGAGGGGCAGAAGGTCTGTGTGCCCATGCTCCCAGACACAAGGCTCCTGACACCATGAGGTCCTCAACTCCATAATTCTGTGGCCATCAGTCATGTAGGCCCACGCCCCAAGCCCCTGGTATTCTGGCTGAACCCCACTCCCACAGTCACCTGGCTACAGCCATGTTTGCCCCACCCCAAAGTTACCTGGCAATAGCCAGCCCACTATAAGAGGGGCTGTTTGCCCCCTCCCCTCTCTCCTCTCTCTTACTTTCCTGCTCTCTTGTTCTGTCTCTTGTCCTCTGTTCCCCCTCTCCCCTCATTCCCTTCCCCCCCTCTCTCTGTGGCCATTGCTGGTTTCTACTCCTCTACCTTCTCCAGCTCCCTACTTCTCTACAATAAACGCTAAAAACAATGGGCTACCTCTTCTCGTCTGGACTCACTGTGCTGGAATAATGGAATAGGCCTTCCCCCTACAGAGCTAATCTCCCTCAGGAAAAGCCTCTCAGCGGTCCATCCACAGTGGCCACCAACCCAAACTGCCTACAGACCAGGCCAAGGACTTGCTCGCGCGGGGACACCACCCTAGCACACCTTCCCCACTGCCCCTTTTCCTTTAGCCAGCCCCCCCCCTCGGACTGATCGAGTTCCCCCTGGGGCCCTGTTCTCAGCTCTTCCAAGGTATCCAGCGATGCCTGAGAGCTAGAGAACCTGGGAGGCCTAGGGACTCCAAGACTGTGCTTTCCTCACCGCTGCCCTCCCAGCGGTCTGGAGGCCTCGCATGGCCCAGATGCCTGTCCCGCAGCAGCACGTGGGGTCACGTGGCAGTTTCCCACATCTGCCCTGCCAGAGCCGTGAGTTCCAGTGAGACGCGTTTTTCCCCTTCCTCTTTTCCCATGCTATGGTGCTCTACAATGGAGCAGTGTTTAGAAGGTTGTCATTGTAACATCTATGACAATATTTTTATTTATTCTCAAGTGCAAAGCAACGTGTATTTTCCTGTGCTGTTCTGTTTTGCTCTCCTGTCACTGAGTCAAGAGCCTGGCCTGACCCAGGACAAAAACTTTGGAGGAAACTTTTAAACAGACATGCCTGGGTCTGGAGCAGATGGGCCAAAATCCAACTCCAGAGCCACATTCAGAGTAGAATACAACAGCATAAAACAAATTTTCAGAATTATTCATGCCCAAAAGACAGCTGAACTTCTGTAAGACTGACCCCAGTGATTAATATAACAAACTGGTTATGTCTGTCTATCTATCTGTCTGTCTGTCTGTCTGTCTGTCTGTCTGTCTGTCTGTCTATCTATCTATCTATCTATCCATCCATCCATCTGGTTGTTGGTATGGTTTTAAAAGACTTCAAATTTAAGAGTTACCTTAAAAACTGTTGTTAATTCCACAAGGTGAGAATAAGAATACCAGAATTTTTTAGGCAAATTTGAAGCAAGTGTTATTAAATACTGGCCAGGACAATGGATAGTTATATATAAACTATGTGCCTGCAGATGGGAGCTGACAACATGAAATGGTTTACCTCTTAGCCATGAAAGACACAGCAGAATTTTCCAGGTTTGGAGAGGCAGAAACATAAGTAGGTCCAAAACATAAGGCAAAGAGGCATAAGGCAAAACAGTTTTATAAGATACAAGTTTGGAGGCCCAGCAGAAAAGTCAGAAATTCTGGCTTTAAGCCTTGAGAAGGATTTAAGGGAGCTAGTAGTTTCTTGTGGGCAGACAATGCTGCCATTCCATCTTATGGAGTTACCTAATTCAGTTGAGGTATTAGAAATCTTTTCATTTCTTTTTAGAAGTTGAACGCTTAGTTGGGTGACATCTTGCCCTGAGAGCACCACTCCTGTCATTCCTTGTAGAATCAGGCTTTCCTTTACATTTTTAATCCTCGGGTGCCCTAGACTCAGTTCGATTTCACTTCTTTTGCTCCTTCTCACCTCAAATGGTGCATTTTGTACTTTTTGTTGCTCTGCTTGCTCATTTTCACTGTAGATCTGCCCAAGAGGAAACAATGATAACCACATGATGGAACCAACACTGGGCTCTCCTGCAGTCTCTTACATCAATGCCATTAATCCAAAATTCTTCAATTTAGCGTTCTGTAGATTTTTAGGGCAAGGGCAAAAAGTAGTCATGATCGTTGCCAAGATATCACAGTAAGACTCACCTACTCCAAGAATCCACATCTTTTAATCATTCTCAAATAGCCTACCAACTGATGACTACACCTTCAAGTATATGAGTCTATTGGAGGCCAATTTCATTCAAACTACCATACCTGGGGACTACAGCTCTTGGTGCCAATGCACCTTAGCTCTTTCCTGCTGGCCCTCTTAGATTTCCTTTCTAGCCCACCTCCATTCCTTTGTGTCATTAACACATACTTAATAACACTTTAAACCAGGGACCCTTCTAGCCATACCAGGCTGAGATTCTCAGGTAGGTGATTTTCACTATCCTTCCTGCCTAGCATTATGCCCTGTTTAGTCCTGTAGTAGCCTGATTGGGGGATCCTCTCCTCTACCTAACTCTATTTACTGGGGACTCTAACTCCAACCCTTGCTTCAGACCCTAGACCTTTCAACACTGTCATTTAAGACAGATTCTGCTCTCCAGCAACCTCCTTGTAGTGGAAACTCCTCCCAGCACATCTCCAAATCCCTAGGGATCCTCCCTCTCTGTGTAGGCAGGATCCCTTTATCTCCTTCCTGAATCCACTCTCAGTCTTTCCTCCTACCCCATCTCTATTCCTTTTTTTTACCCACTGACTTGCAGAAGCACTCTCTACCAGGGACCCTACAACCACCACACTTGCCTAGGGTCCAGACAGAGCACCAGCAGCCAAAGAATGGAGCATCTAGCCAACAAAGACAAGATCAGATATCAACAGCTAGAAACACCTCAATCATCAAAACTTCAGTTGCCTAGATACTGGCAGAAGATCACAAACTCAAACAACCAAGACAATATGTTTCCACTAGAAAAATGCAGTATTGCTGAAGCACAAGACAAAGATGTAAAAATTGCAATTATGAATACGTTCAAGAACCTTTAAAAAGACATAAATAAATTCACTTAATTTACTTACATCTTATAATTCTATATTTCCCATAGAAACAGAGATATCAGAAGCCTCATCAGTACTTTATTTCCTGATAAAAAGAAAACTCTGAAAGTCAATTTACTTGAAACTTACGTCAATGAACATCATATCCTACATACCATTTGCGTGTATGTGTTTGTGTGCTTGTGTATGTGTACATATATTGAGTGATGTCATGTGGAGGGCAATGATCAATATCAAGGGTCTTTTTCTATTATTACTCTCTACCCTGTATTTTTGAGATAGTACCTCTCATCAAACTGAGACCTCAATTATTCAGCAACACTAACTTGTCGGTAAGCTCTGGGGAGCTTCCTGTCTCTTCTTTCAATATGCTAGAATGAAAGATGTTACACCATGTTCAAAGTTTTATATTATACGGAAGCTGGTGATAGGAACTCAGGTTCTAATGCTTATGTGGCAGTTGCTTTACCCATCAATCCGTCTCCCTAGCTCTGTCACGTTAAGCACACTATGAAGACAAGTACAATTTCTATTGGCTAGCAACTTAGACAAACACATGTCAATAATTTTCAAGACATATTTACTTTTACTTTGCCAATAAGTTTATTCATGAAAGGTTTACCTAATCAACTAAAAGGCATTTGGCTAATATAACTACTCTAATTTATGTGAGCACACACTTAACAGTAAGCCAATTTGATAACATACAAATAATATAAACACATATAGATTTAACACAGTAAATATGCACACAAAAACATGGATAATATTAGAAAAAACCCAAAGATTTTATAGTTTTTGGCTAGCTATTTTTATTTTGCCTAGTTGGTTTTTTTATTGATAAGGACTTACATATCTTCCAATAATTGAAAAAAATGGTGTTGGCCTTTATTGTGGACACAATGTTGTCCATGTTAGCTTTTGAGGGTTGGAAGAAATCAGTCAAAAAATTTTAAAAATTCCCAATTTATTTTATAATTTGTGTGTGTGTGTGTGTGTGTGTGTGTGAGAGAGAGAGAGAGAGAGAGAGAGAGAGAAACTGCATGCAATGGTATATGTGTGGAGGTCAGCAGACAACCTGTGGAAATTGATTTTTTCCTACTACGTGTATCTGTCTGCAGTATCAAATTGAGGTCATCAGTCTTGGCAGCAAGAGCCTGTACTCCTCCAGTCTTCTTGCTGGCCAAAACATCACAACAATTTTATGTTCAGATAAAATTTCATATTTGAAATTTCACAACATAGGAATTTTAAAATTATGCATATGGAGGTTCCATATATATATATATATATATATGTGTGTGTGTGTGTGTGTGTGTGTGTGTACTAACCAACTGTGTACTAACCAACTGGCAATCTAAACAGAGGCCTCAGTTTCCACTAAAGCTCCTTTACCATTCCCAGACCTGTAGAGTGGAAATGCATTCCAGCCTCCCAAATTTTGAATTGTTGTCACCAAGAAAAATATATCTCAATCTCTCAGATTTTCTCTGAGGCCTTGTATAGACTCATAAAGAGCTCCTTGACTAACCTTTCCTTCCGGGTCAAGTCTTCTTTTAATCTCTTAGCCATCTTACCAAAGCCTGGATTGAGTTCACCTTTCAGTTTCCTAGACCTCATGGCCAACATAAATTCTGAGACCTGTGACTGAACCTAGTGCACTTTTCATTAGCATTCATTCAAATTTCAGGCTATTATCAGGACTATTGGTTGATACACAGGCTCAACAATATCTGTCATTCTGGGAAATTTTTTGAATAAAAACTTCTCCCAGAACACAGTAATAGTTCAGGAGAAGCACCTTAATCTGCCCAGGCTCATTTGTATCAGTTTTGGAGAACTGTCACAGGATGAGACCCCTTTTGTCAGCTTCCTTTCTTACTAGAAGTCAGGAAACAAGGCTGTGAATCTTTAAGGATAATGTGTTATCCGACTATCTCTTATCAGTAATTTAACACAATGGACACTATTCTTATGAGTACAAAACCAATAGAGACAACTGGAATATAAAAAAGAATAGAGAACGATTACCTGCTACAGTTAAGGAGAACTCTGGAGTTATTTTAAAAGTAGTGCTTTCCTTGAATAAAGTGAGCATGGAAGCTTTGAGTCTCTCTATATATTAATAGTCACTTTAGAATCAGACACACTCTTGAAGATTTTTTAAAATGATCCTTACTGAGTGTTGAAGTTTGAATAAGAAATGTCTCCCATAGGGTCAGTACTGGAACACTTCATTCATAACTGGTATCACTGTACTGGATGGCTATGGAGAATTTTGGAGTTAATGTTTCACTGGAAAAAGTTGGTCACTTGAGGAAGACCTTAAGGTTTCATTGCCTTCCCCACTTCCTGTCTTTTTAAAAAATTCCACATGCATTTGTATTTGTTACATTATAGATGCCATGCCTTCCCCCACCATGCATCTCTTGAAACTATAAGTGCAAATAACCCTTCCTCTAATTTTCTCATGTTAGGTGTTTGGTCATAGAAAAAAATGGTGCCAGGAACAGGGATAGATTTGTGATGATTAATCTTGATTATCTAGTTGACAAGATCTAGAATCATCTGAGACACATGTCTGTGAAATCTGTGAAGGCTTTCCAGGAAGATGTAAATGAAAGGAGACTACCTTAGAGCCAGTGGTACCTTTTGATGGGTGGCTCAGATATAAAGAGGTCTGATAAAAAACAGCGTTGCTTGCTTGCTTGCTTGCTTTCCCTTCTCACTGATAAGTATATCTATTTTTTTTTGCTAACATCAAACTGCAGCTTTTTAGCCTCCCAATGTGAGCTGAATACTACTGACTCTTCAGGAAACTTTCCAGTCTTCAATACCAGATTTGAACTGTTGAGATATTCAACATCATGAATTGAGCAGTTACTACGGTGTACTCAGTATTTTCACTGTGCAGAATGACATTATTGGGCTCCTTATTTGTTATCTGTTGTAATCCAGTCTAGTTATCCTCTTTTATAATATGTACATACTTTCTGTCAGGTCTTTTCCTCTAGAGAACTCTGCCTAACAAAGATTGGGGTAATATGAATGGGATTGCTACTCTTATAATCTTGACCACTTGGTTTGTATGGAGAAAATGGAAGAGTTTAGAGCTACAGGCTAGAGTACTGTAAGTAGAGAATGAATGGACCATTGTGGTGGGTATTTAAAAGAGCAGAATGCTGATAGAAATGCAGACAACAGAGGATCAACTAACTCATGAGATTTCAGAGAGAAAAAAGGACTCTGTTGGGAATTAGTCTAGAGACCTTATATAATGGCAAGAAACTGGCTTCATTCTACCCCATGCTCTGAGAAATTAAGTGAAGTTTTATTAAAAGGTAATGGACTAACTTATTTGACAAGGGTAGCACTCAGGGTTTTGTGGATATGCTAGTCATTAACCCAATCCAAGTCCATAGTCAAAAATAGCAATAAATTTTCTTCCTGGAAATGCACTGGCCACACTGGCCACACTGGTCACATTGGCCAGGGAATCAGCTAAGTGATCTTCACTTTCCTTCATATCCTCTAATTCCATTCCCTAGTCTTATCCCCAGCTTTGTGGCAGCCCACCTGCTGTGGCCTTTCCTTCTTCTCTGTTCCTATTCCCAGAGGACTATACAGATCTTCCAAGCAGATCCTCTCTTACAGCCTTCCTCTCTCACCCTTGGAAGACAAGAGGATGCTGGAAATGCCAGGAATATGGAATGTCCTCTTAGAAAAGCTACAGGGATGGAGTAGAGTTAGTCCAAAAGAGGCACCTGCTATGTATACTGCATGTGGATACACAGTATTTTATACTTATCTATTGGCACTGAATTGGAAAGTTCTGGAACATTTAGAAGGCAAAGCCTTGCTGGAGGAAGTGTGTCACTTCTGGTAGATCTTCAGGTTTTATAAACTGACTCTACTTCCTGTCCATTCTGTTTCCTGACTGCAGATGCATTATAACTAGCTGCCTTATTCTCCTATCATAGTGCCTTCCCCACCATGATGAAATTTCAAAGTGTAAGCTAAAATCAATCATTCCTTAAGATTTTTTCAGGTATATGGTTACAGAAATTAGAGAAATAACTAATATACTGTACATGCTGAATTTATGAACAAGAGAGAAAGACTGTGTATCTACTTTTTGAGTATGCTTAGGCTTAAAAGGTTAAACTGGCAGATGGGGATACCTTTGGTTCTACTCAGTTTATGTTATTAAGATGATAGAAAGGATGACCTTTGGCCATGCCCACTCTGAAGAAATATTGATAGTCACATCTCACAGCGGCTAACAGTATTCAACTAACTTCTTATAACTTCATCTGGAAATAGTGTGACATCCCACAGATTGAGGTCTCAAGATGGTCCACTTTTGATCCCAACTGTAAGTCCCAGGTTGTTCGGCTGATGCTTCTGACTGACTAATTTTTAAATCAGGGCTCTTATAACAATCTTCTCTGTTTTTACTTGCTAGAGATGCTAATAAGACTTGAGGGACTTACATTTACAGGTTTATTTTAAAAGATGTTATAAATTATGTAACTGAAAAGATTCATAGGATAATGTATGGGAAGGGCATGAAACTCCCACACACCACTTTCTAGGAACCTCTATGAGTTCAGCTATCTAGAAGTCTCCCTCCATCTGTCTCAGTCTCCTTGAAGTTTTATATAAAAGCTTTACATAAGCATAATTGATTAAATCACTGGCCATTAGCGATAACCTTTAGCTCCTCTTCACTAAAAATCTGAATTCTCTAATCATTGCTCTGTTTTGTTTGTTGTTTTCTTGTGACTAATTTGCATTCAGAAGTTACCAGTGACTGCTAGTCATGGTCAAAGGCAATCAAGGTTAATCATTAGCAAAGAAAAAGCCATTTCACGATTCTTAGAATTTTAGGGTCCTTGTGTCAGCATATGAGATGAAGACCAAGTATATATTTCATAATATCATATTGGTTTCTCTAGAAAAGTCTGAAAGTCTAGATTTGTGTGTGAGTGATTTGTTGGGCTGAGGAGACTAGTGGAAGCTGAAGGCTAGCATTAGTCCTAGTCTATGAAAAAGCTTCTGCGATGAAATTATATCACAAGCTTATTCCCATCTTGAAGGAAAAGTGGCATTTTGAAGCTCCCAGGCTGTTCATTCCTTCATTGTCAGTGCTAGAGATGGAACCCAGGGCTCTGTCCATGTTAGGTAGTTACTCTTTCACTGAAGTACACCCTGAACCATCAAGTCAGTCCATTCTTGTCCCATTAACCACTGGCTAAGTTTGACCCTTCAGGGGAAGGAAACATTACCAGGGTTCATTTTGCTGAAAGCATTTGTTTTTTTTTTTTTTTTAATTTAATTTTATTTTATTTTTTTAATTTACATTCCAAATCACTTCCCCTTTCCCGTTTCCTCCCTCCCCGAAAGTCCCATAAGCCCCCTTCCCTCCCTCTTTTCTCCGTTCAACCCCCTCTCATTACTCTGTCCTGGCGTTCCCCTACATCCAGTCTTTCCAGGACCAGGGGTCTCTCCTTCCATCTTTTTAGAAATCTATTGATATGCTGATTGTGTCTAGGGTATTCTGAGATTCTGGGTCAATATCCCCTTATCAGTGACTTCATACCATGTGTGATCTTTTGTGATTGGGTTACCTCACTAAGGATGATATTTTCAAGTTCTGACCATTTGCCTAGGAATTTCGTGAATTCATTGTTTTTAATTGCAGAGTAGTATTCCATTGTGTAAATATACCACATCTTCTGAATCCATTCCTCCGTTGAGGGACATCTGGGTTCTTTCCAGCTTCTGGCTATTATAAATAAGGCTGCTATGAATATAGTGGAGCATGTGTCCTTATTGCATGCAGGTAAAGTCTCTGGGTATATGCCCAGGAGTGGTATAGCCGGATCCTCCGGAAGTGTCATGCCCAGTTTTCTGAGGAGCCGCCAGACTGCTTTCCAGAGTGGTTGTACCAGCCTGCAATTCCACCAGCAGTGGAGGAGTGTTCCTCTTTCTCCACATCCTCGCCAACAACTGCTGTCTCCTGTGTTTTTGATCTTAGCCATCCTGACTGGTGTGAGATGGAATCTCAGGGTTGTTTTGATTTGCATTTCCCTAATGACTAAGGATGATGAACATCTCTTTAGGTGCTTCTCAGCCATTAGATATTCTTCAGGTGAGAACTCTTTGTGTAGCTCTGTACCCCATTTTTAAATTACTGCTTTCATTGCCATACTTTCACATCTGCATATAAAGCACTTTGCTCCGATTTCACTCTTTGCCATTGTCCTCTCTTATCATCCCTACACACCTTAAGTCCTTCCTCTTCCCTAACTGTGGGAGGTCAGTCCTTTAGAGAAAGGGACAGCAGTGGGTTTTTATCAGCTTACACCACTGTATCTGGGATTTGTACTTACTGCACTAGCTAGCGGGCTTCTGAGTAGGATACTAGCAGTGTTCACTACAGACATCCTTCATCTCTGTTTACTTTTGTGAGCCTTATTCAGGTGTCATGTTTAGACAGGGCTGCAGATATAGGATAAATCCAGGAAGCCAGAAGCCTTAGAAAGGCAATGTGAAAACCAACTGACTATGTTCTTTTCTAAAAGACTCCTCTCCTCTCCTCTCCTCTCCTCTCCTCTCCTCTCCTCTCCTCTCCTCTCCTTTCCTCTCCCCTCCTCTCCTCTCCTCTCCTTTCCTCTCCCCTCTCCCCTCTCCTCTCCTCTCTCCTCTCCTCTCTCCTCTCCTCTCTCCTCTCCCCTCTCCCCTCTCCTCTCCTCTCTCCTCTCCTCTCTCCTCTCCTCTCTCCTCTCCTCTCTCCCAAGACAGGGTTTCTCTGTGTAGCACCTGGCTATACTGGAGTTTACTCTGTAGATCAGGCTGGCCTCGAATTCAGAGGTCTAACTACCTATGCCTCCAGAGTTCTGAGATTAAAAGCACAGGCCACAACTGCCTAGCTAGTTATTTTTTGTACATCATAAAATCAAAAATGTGTTTGTCTGAATTATATAATTCAGTGTTTCTTTAAACATGTTCTTAATTTATTTTATATCATATATATATATATATATGTATATATATGGCATGTATGCATGCATTCGTGTGTGTTCATGTGTATGCACATTCAAGAGTGCATTTGTGTGTGTATGCACATTCAAGCAATGGCCCACATGTTCTTACATAGAGGTCAGAGGACATCTTTTTGCATCACTTCTCACTTTTCGCTAAGATTCCAGGCATTAAATTCAAGTTGTGAGGCTTATATGTTAAGTGCTTTTCCCCACTGAGTCATCTTACTGGCAATAACCTAGTGTTTTTTGTTTTGTTCTGCTTGTAAAGCAATCTGGAATTGTGCAACCATCACTACTATCTAATTCCGGAACATTTTTAACACCTATGAAATAAGTCCCATTCTTGTTTTTTTCTGTTACTTACTCCCCCATCCTTCTAAAAACAACCAATCTACTTTTTGTCTCTGTGGATTTCTCAACTCTGAATATTTCATATAAACAAAATTACATAATTTTCTTTCTTTTTCCCTTCATTTTTCCTTCCTTTCTTCTACCTCTTCCTCCTCCACCTCCTCCCTTTCTCTCTCTCTCTCTCTCTCTCTCTCTCTCTCTCTCTCTCTCTCTCTCTCTCTCTCTTTTTCTGGAGATTAAACTTATAGCCTAATGCAGTATAAGCAACCATACTACCACTGATCTACATATCCACAGCTCTTAGTTTTGAAAGTTTTAAATTTTCAGACAGGCTCAAACTACGTTGTCCAGGCTTTTCTTGAATTCACTTTGTAACTCAAGCTTTCTTTGAACTTGTGATCCTGCTGCCTCAGACTTCTGAGTAGCTAGGAATATAGGTCTGTATCACCAGGCATGTGTATAGCTTTTACACAGTGTATTCAAATTCATTCACGTTTTAACTATATTTCATTCATGATGGCTAATTCGTAGTCTATTTAAAAGATATGCTATGTTTGTTTACTTGTTCCTCAGTTATGAACTTCTGAGTTGTTTATACTTTCTGGCTATTATAAATAATACTATCAATATCTCTGTATCAATTTGTATGTGAATGCTTGATTTTTTATTTTCCTTGGGCATATACCTAAGAGTGAAATTTCTGGGTCATATGGTAAGCCTTTGAAGAATTATCAAGCTGTTTTCCAAAATGACATTTATCTGTGAGCTTATTTGAAAATCTTATAGGTGCACAATGATTCTAGTTCTCCATATCCTCAAATAATATTTCTCATTATCTTTTATATATTAGACATTGCAGGATAAAGCAGTATCTCATTGTAATTTTGATTTGAATTCCCCTAAAAGTTACTATTTATTTGATCTTTGGTTATTTATATACCTTTATTCACATCCAATGCATCATGCATTTTACTAATTGGGTTATTGACTTTTTAATTGTTTCTCTCTTTAAATTTTCTAGTAAGAAGTCTCTCATAATGTATAAGATTTATAGACAATATTTCTTTTTTTATTTGATATTTTCTTTACTTACATTTTAAATGTTATCCTCTTTCCAGGTTTCCCCTTCGAAAACCTCCTAACCTGTCCCCCCTTCCCCTTGCTCACCAACCCACCCACTCCCACTTCCCTGTCCTGGGATTGCCCTATACTGGAGCATTGAACCTTCTCAGGACCAAGGGCCTCTTCTCTCTTTGATGTCCAACAAGGCCATCCTCTGCTACATATGCAGCTGGAGCCATGGGTCCCTCCATGTGTACTCTTTGGTTGGTGGTTTAGTCCCTGGGAGCTCTGGGGGTACTGGTTGGTTCATATTTTTGTTCCTCATATGGGGCTGCAAACTCCTTCAGCGTCTTCAGTCCTTTCTCTAGCTCCTCCATTGGGGACCCTGTGCTCAGTTCAATGGTTGGCTGAGAGCATCCCCCTCTGTATTTGTTAGGTACTGGCAGAGCCTCCCAGGAGACAGCTAAATCAGGCTCCTGTCAGCAAGCACTTGTTGGCATCCACAATAGCGTCTGGGTTTGGTAACTGTATATGGGATGGGCCCACAGGTGGGGCAGTCTCTGGATGGTCTTTCCTTCAGTCTCTGATCCACATTTTGTCTCTGTATCTTCTCCTGTGGATCTTTTGTTCCCCCTTCTAAGAAGGACCAGAATGTCCATACGTTGGTCTTCCTTCTTCTTGAGCTTTGTTTGATCTGTGAATTGTATCTTGGGTATTCCAAGTTTCTGGGCTAATATCCACTTATCAGTGAGTGCATACCATGTGTTTTCTTTTGTTATTGGGTTACCTCGCTCAGGATGACACTTTCTAGTTCCATTCATTTGCCTAAGAATTTCATGAATTCATTGTTTTTAATAGCTGAGTAGTACTCCATTGTGTAAACGTACCACAGTTTCTATATCCATTCCTCTGTTGAGGGACATCTAAGTTCTTTCCAGCTTCTGGCTGAACTGCCTGCAGCTACAGGAACCAAAGTCACCTGGAAGGAAAGCTGGGGATGAAATTAAAGGAGGGAAAGAGAAATAAGGAGCCAAGACAAAGTTTTTCTGATCAAGGCTCAATGTTTATTGGGGAGCTTCTAATTTAAAGGTGGGGTAAAACCCTTCCCCCAAAGGCTGGGAACATGTACATAAAACCAGTTTGATTGCTCAGCAGGTAGCTGGACCCTCTCAGGAAACTGCAGGTCCTTGAAGAACAATGGAGGAGAGCTCCACCCTAGGTGGGAAGTAGTGGCTAGCATCAAGGTCTGAAATACCCGTTCAAAGGCTGGGGGTGGGGGGGTAGCTAGGGCACATCTGGCTATTATAAATAAGGCTGCTATGAACATAGTCCTTATTACTTGTTGGAGAATCTTCTGGGTATATGCCTAGGAGTGGTATAGCAGAGTCCTCCAGTAGTACTATGTCCAGTTTTCTGAGGAACTACCAAACTGATTTCCAGAGAGGTTGTACCAGCTTGCAATCCCACCAGCAATCCCACCAGGAGGAGTGTTCCTCTTTCTCCACATCCTTGCCAACACCTGCTGTCACCCACCCGAGTTTTTGATCTTACTCATTCTGACTGGTGTGAGGTGGAATCTCAGGGTTGTTTTGATTTGCATTTCCCTGATGACTAAGGATGTTGAACATTTCTTTAGGTGCTTCTCAGCCCTTCTAGTTTTCTCATTCTCTGTTTAGTCCTGTACCCCATTTTTTAATAGGGCTATTTGGTTCTCTGGAGTCTAACTTCTTCAGTTCTTTGTATACATTGGATATTAGCCCTCTATAGGATGTAGGATTGGTAAAGATCTTTTCCCAGTCTGTTGGTTGCTGTTTTGTCCTATTGACAGTGTCTTTTGCCTTACAGAATCTTTGCTATTTTATGAGGTCCCATTTGTCAATTCTTGATCTTAGAGCATAAGCTATTGGTATTCTGTTCACGAAACTTTCCCCTGTGCCCATATGCTTGAGGCTCTTTCCCACTTTCTTTTCTATTAGTTTCAGTGTATATAGACAATTTTTCAATTCTAGGGGACTTTTCTCCTTTTTTGATAATATTCTTTGAAGTGCAAGAGTTTTTTTATTTTTATGAAGTGTCCAACTTATTTTTTTCTTTTCACTTTCTCTGCAGCTGTCATATATAAGAAAGCATTGTCTAATCCAAGGTAATGGAAATGTATCCCCATGTTTTCTTCTAAGAATTTTAGGCCCGTGATTTTGGTATATACTATGATTTATAGATTCATCTTTGTTTTCTTTAAAAATGTATTGTATTTATTTACTTTGTATGTGTGCATGTGATATGGGTGTGGAGGTCAGAGAAAGTTATGTAAGTTGGTTCTATTCTTTTGTCATATGGGTCCCAAGCATAGAACTTAGGTTGTCAGCTTAGCAGAAAGCAGTTTTCTTTTACCCACTAAACCATCTTGCCAGCCCTCAACTTAATTCTTTTTTATATACACATTTGTTTCAGTGTCATTTATAAGATCTCATCCTCCTCCATTGAATTATATTGATATCTTTATTGACACACAAGTTTTATAGCAATGTCAAATATGGGCAGAGATAGTATTTCCAGAATTTCCTGCTCAGTTCAATGGCTCTACATCTGTCACAGGTTTGTCATTTAGGAATGAGATGCTCCATGTGTAGGTGCCACACATCGCCGCACACTAAGATCTTCTCAGTTCTTTCTTAAGGTCCCAACCTGTGGCTAAATGGTCTAGTTGAATCTTAAGTATCTTCTGTAAAACGGGGGAAGAAATGCTATTTTATGCTCTTATTGTGATGTGTTTCTTGGCTTTAAGGATGTTAGGCTTTTCTTAAGTGTCCCATAAATATTAGTTCAATTCCCATATCCTAAACCCCCAATCTTGTGGCTCCACTTATGCAGGATGTCACTATTCTTTTCCTCAGACTGTACCCCTCTACCATGCCATGCCCTGAGGATGCTAATTCCAGCTACTTTGTTCAGTTTATCATGTAGTAATTCTATGACTCAAGAGACCAAGATGATGCCAAAGGTAACAGGACATGCATAGCTGGTTCACTCTTCCCTTAGAAACAAATATGTAGACTTTATAATGATAGATCTACTTTGTAGCCCTATTTTCAGGGTTTTGGTAACCCTGTGGTTTCTAATCCAAGTCTATGACTGTTTCTCCAACCCTTCCCATTTAATCCCTTTTCCCTGGAGCAGTCAGAGGGTTCGGCAATCTTCCTGTCATACTGGACACATGTCTTTCTTTATCACTGTGTTCCTGCTCTCTGCAGTTCCCAGCATTTTGCCCCAGGTGCTGAGCAAATTGTGAAGTCAGCTGGATAATGCTGTGAATTCACACAGGGACTTGGCTCCAGAAGCTCAGAGTCCTGGCAGAATAATAGTGGAAGAAGGGGGTCACTGAGACCTAAGAGTGGTTTTGGGGAGGAATTAGTCTCCAGTAGATGTGACATCATGGCAAAGAGCAACCCAAGCACAGAGAGACACAAAACTCTGTGCTTATTTATTGTGATTTATATTTTTTGTGGTCATCCATTACATGTTTTTGCTATATAATTGAAAGGGGTTGATATTGTTCTCTCTCTCTCTCTCTCTCTCTCTCTCTCTCTCTCTCTGTGTGTGTGTGTGTGTGTGTGTGTGTTAGTAAATGCTGCATCAATCTGTGTTGCATATGACTTTCACAGATGATGAGATAGGGAGCATTTTTAAATATTTATATTTATTATTTTTAAGCATATGTGTGGGGGTGATATGAATATATAAGTTCAAAGGACCTCAGAGGCCAGAGGTGTCAGAACCCCTAGAGCTGGAGATATAAGCAGTTGTGAGCCATCCAAAGTGGGTGGGAAAAACAACTCCGTAAGAGCAGTACTTGCTCTTAACCTTGGAGGTATCTTTCTAGCCCCCAAGAAACAGGAAATGTTTCATGAACATCATTAGTACATCACTAGTTTAGCTTCAAGTTATGCAGCAACAGGCCATTTCCTCCCAAGCAGGCTTTTCAAGGTTACAGCTCTGAAAAAGACTTCTATCACATGTGTCAGCCAGAGTGTTCCAACATAGTCCCACAGGCCTCTTTTGTGAGAAAAGATATTGGAGCTTTGATGAAATGAGCCATTTTTCTTAAAATTGTATTTCCTTTTTAACAGATAATGCATCTGTTTTCTTCATTCATCTAGTTACATAGGCTTAGCTATCACCTCTCAGGGAAAATAATTGAATGTATATATCTTAGCTGGAAAACTTTTTGAAGAAATATTAATGAGTACTTAGGACAATTTGAATGGACATTTAAAAATAAATGGCAAGTTCGAAAAGACACTCATGAATTTTTATAAACATATGAAAAAATGGTAACTCAAAAATTCCAACCTTTTCTCTCAAATTCAGACAAACTAAATATGAATTTGTAGTCTTGGTTACTTGCTCAATTTGAACTGCAAGCCTTTTTGGGTAGGTGAGCAGGAAACCCTTTGTAAGGTCAAATGATGTGTGTTTTAGAGCAAAGGCTCAAAGAAGTGGAGCTGCTGAGTGTTCGTCTCTGGAATGATTGGTGAAGTATGTTAATAAATCAGTGTTTTCTAAGCTCTTGAAGGATGGATCAGTCATGGTGGACTTTCTACCCAGAGACCTTAGTAGATGAAAGTATTAATCCATTGGGCCCGTGAAATCAGTTGCCATTTACTAAGCATTGTTCGTGGCATTAGATGTGCAAGGTTGAGTGAAATTAGCAATATCTTCTTGTTCTTAATAATAACATTTGCATAGTACTCTCACAGATGCACCATATACTTTAACTCAAGTGTTACCTGAGCTTTTGGAAAGGTACTACACTTATTCTCATCCAGACATGAAGAAACTGAGATATATAGAGATTAAGTAACTTGTCCTCAGGGTTACAGAGCTGATACTCATCCCAACCTGGCACTGGAGGCTGGTCTCCCAGTTGCTATGCTATAACCTGTAAATACATAAACACATTAGCAAGTGCAGTAACTAGTAAGTGGTACAGGGCTGAAGAAAACAGAATCAAAAGTAAACCCCCAGGGAGCTGGAGAGATGGCTCAGTGATTAGGAGTGCATATTACTCTTTAGAGAACCTAAGTTTGATTCCCAGCACGCACAGCAGGTGGCTTATAACTGCTCATCATTTCAGCTCTGGGGATCCTACACTCCTGGCATCTGTGGGTGTCCACATGAGGCATATTTTCTCTCTCTCTCTCTCTCTCTCTCCCTCTCTCTCTTTCACACACACACACACACACACACACACACACACACACACACATTTGATTAAAGATTAAATAAATCTTTGTTTTTAAGTGAACCTCAGAAGAATAAATGAGAGATTTGATCACAGATAATCATTTAAGACCAATCTCTTTCCATAGATCTGTGAGTCTGAGAAACTGGACTAACTTTCAATAGATGCCACAATGAAGCATCATAACATTTCTCTACTTTCACACAGTGCTAGAAAATACACGTTAGAGGTCAGCTTGTTGCTGCTATTTATTTTTCACTTACAATCTTGTTCCATGCTTCTCTCCTAATTCTCATGGTTTGGGACAACCTTTAGCATTTCTTGGCTGATAGAAGCACCAGCCCAATCACTACCATCATGTTAGCCCAGTATTCTTTTGTGTGCTTATCTAGAGTCCTCCCTTTTTATAAGGACAGCAGTCATTTCAGAGTAGGAACCGTCTTGACTAATTACATCTACAGCAGCTATTTTTCCAAATAAGATCTTGTTTTTTTCTGAGGTAATGTGAGGTTAGGGCTTGAATTTATGAATTTTTAAGGCACATAATTCAATCCATAACAGGAACTAAAGCAAGCAATGCTGATGGGGCCTTAGAGACAGTCTTGTTGTTGTTAGGATCTCCTAAGGGAAATGCTTTGAAAGGCAGAGTTATCTTTAAACAGAAAGGCCACAGCTGAATGCATGCAGAAATCAGCTTTGTCTTTGAAGTTAGGGTCCACACTTGGGCTATTGTTTCAGCTGGCTTGTAAATATGCTGGCTCAGTCACATTTCCTTCCTCAATCCTCTTTCCATGTAATATTCCCGAGAGCAGGGATCAGGGCTAAAGGGGAAGTCTGAGGGATAACTGGCTTCCAGCAACAAAATGATTAGTTTGGTGCTCATGAGCTCCTGGCTTCACCTGGATAAGGTGGCTGGAAGGGAAGAACGTTTGTCAGACTCAGCAATTTGAGGTGAAGGTTTTGGTGGAATGATGACAATTTCCTCAAAAGCAGTGTCTCAGGATTGCAAGTCCCTTGTTACTTCTGGGTCTTAGTTTATTTGTGTGATTATAACAAAATAATTGACACTAGGGAATGTATACACAATGGTCGCGCATTTCTTTCTTTCTTTCTTTCTTTCTTTCTTTCTTTCTTTCTTTCTTTCTTTCTTTCTTTCTTTCTTTCTTTCTTTCTTCCTTTCTTCCTTTCTTTTTTATTTTGTGACCATCCTCAGAGGAGAGGCGCAGCAAACACAGCTTTGTTCATCCCAGGCTAGAAATCTGCACTACCCACATGTGTCAACTACCCCTTACCACATCCATACTGCAATCCCCAGATTACCGTGGGCAAATCCTGATTTCTGCAAAGCGCAGAAGTGGCATAACACCCACAAGTAGCCATATACAAAATGCCATCACCTGATGCGTGAAGCACTCTACTACCTCCCAGCGGCCAAAAGTGAGATCACAGGACTAAGGCAGGAAACATGCTAAAGACCAGCAGCCCTTACAGGGATTAGTTAGCTCCTACTAGGCCTTGGATCCATGAACAAGATCACTGGGCTCCAGAAGTCGTCCTGCCAGCTGAACAAGCCCAGCCAGCAGAATAAGGTGAGGTCCAAGCTGTTTTTCCTCTAAATGGTAGTTCTTTCTTCCTGACCTTCCCCAACCATGCTCCACCACAAACTTGCTTGCGAAGTTAATTTCCAATGTAAGGAGTAAGAAATGTCATCTGTTCTCTACGGAGTCTTGTTGGAAGTGGGCTGCATTGTGCATGACTGGAAGTGCATGCATTTCTAATAGTGCTAGAAGGTGGAAAGTCTAAGCTCAAGGACTCACCAAGCCTGCACTTCTGATATGGCGCCTTGTGGCATCTTCTGAGAGGAACGAGTTCTGAGCCTTCCATAGCAGAAGGAATAAAAGGGTAAATTTTGCCATCAAACCCTTGAAAAAGTATCATCTATGATTGACAACACCCAAGGTCTAATCATCTCTTAATATTGAAGTTTGGGAATTAAGTGGTTATTTTCTTTTATCATCAATGTTGGTTTTTGTCATCATCATTATTATTGATTTGCGGCACTGAGGGCTGAGCCACAGACATCCTAAGCAGGTGCTGTACCACTGAGCTATAATGCTACCCCTTGGACTGAGTTTCAACATGAAATTTGTGGGGAATACAATTATTCGTACCACAGCAGCCTATTAGACTATTAGCCAATCTTTTAATTAAATAGCACTACCAAACTAAATGTGGAAAATGTCATCCTACCCATGACAAATAAGAGCTGAAGTCAGAGTGAGAAGCTTCACTCATTTCATCAGTGTGAACAAATATGTGGTGCCCCCAACAATGTTCATGTGTGCTGCATACTTGATCCCCAGCTAGTGAAAGGCTGTAAAATCTTTGGGAGGTAGAACCTTACAGGAGAAAGTAGGTTGCTATGGAAAGCCTTTATAACCTAGTCCCGTTTCCTGTCAGTGCTCTGATTCCTGGCTGTGGATAGATACAATGTGACCAACTGCCTAAAACTCTTCTTGCCATGCCCCCACCTCCATGATAAAGCCCATCCCTTCTTAAACTACAATCCAGAATAAATCTTTCATCCCTTAGTTGTTTCTGATCACAGTAACTTGAAAAGCAAGCAATATATCTAGATAGTAAGATGGCTCAAGCATTAAAAATGCAGGCCTGAAACTCCTTTAATACCTTCCTTCCCTTCTTGTGCTGCTACATCCATTTCTCTCCTTCTCTCTAGTCTAAAATAAGTCCTTCTCCAAAGAGTGCTATGTAAGTGAAAATTGCTCTCTTTCTCAAATAAATTCTCTAGACTCTCAGTGAAGAGCATCACCCTAGATAAGGGTTCAGATGAATTAATTTAGACAAATCAACTTGAATAGGCAAAACAAATTGAAATCAAATTGAATAATTCTCAATCTTGGATGCACATTGGAATTGTCGGAGGAGCCTGAAATACTGACACCTGAATGCCACTTAAAGAGCTTTTGATTTCATTGCTTTTAGCGAGGGATTTCAGGATTTGATTAGCCAGGTTGTAGTCATTCTTCTAGTGAAAATCTTCAAAGAAGGTCACCATTAACCTTGATGAATTGGAATAGGTTCCAAAGGTGAATTGTGTGACAAAGTGATTTGGGTTGGAGAAGTGATATACAGAGGATTTTTTTCCAGTGAAAGTAACATATGAATGAATTAGCAGAGCTTTTGGTGTTCACTCATCCCTGAAGTCTTGTTCTTAATAGATCTCGACACTGTGCAGTATTCCATCTACTTCTATTTTGGAGCCAACTAACAACCTAGAGAGATTCTTTGGTTCTAGAGCTTCGGCTGGCAAGCACGAGTGCGGCTGTAGTGGTAGAAGATACAGTTAGGTTGTAGTGGGAGGCAAAAAGCGGATTTTTTATGGCTTGGTCATTTGATAGGCAAATGCTTACATTATCCAGGCTACTCAACAAGCCTGCAAACAGTGAAGAATTACCAGCACAGGTACCTTGGGATAAATTAGGGTAGAGTCTCTTTCTTAAATCCTGGATGTTTTGTTGATGTAAAGAATAAAAAGCTGCAACTAGGCAGTGGTGGCACACACCTTTAATCCCAGCACTTGGGAGGCAGAGGCAGGTGCATTTCTGAGTTTGAGGACAGCCTGGTCTACAGAGTGAGTTCCAAGACAGTCAGGGCTACACAGAGAAACCCTGTCTCCAAAAAAAAAAATAGGAATAAAAACCTGCATCTTATGCAAGTAGAATTTTATTTAGAGTTTGGAATCAGCTAAGAACTTCCAAGAATTTAAGCCAGTAATGACAGATAGGACAGGAGCAATAGGCAGAATAGGTTTGCGTCTGTCTTTAATTAGTGTTGTCCTCAGTGCTATGCAAAAGGGTTACACAAAGCAATAATTAAATTTGCAGCTGATGCTAAATTGGGACACATTTTGAGGACTAATGAGACCTATGAGTAACACACAAAGACTAAGAGAGGAAGAAAAGAATATGCCTCTGAACAAAGCATCTTTTCCCAGCTGGGTACAGGATATCTAGGAAACAAGGGCCCTCACCAAGAGGATAGCTACAGAAAGAAAACAGGACATAATACGAAACTAGGTATAGGCTAAAACTCTCTTCATAGGACTGTTTTGTCTTGAACATCTGTATACGCTTGCTTTTCTCTTTATTTTCCCATAGATTATTATTTTTGGGTGGATCACAATGTAATAACTGAGATTTTCTCCAAAGATATGCCTGGTCTAGCAGCATTACCATTGCCTGGATGTCATTAGAAATGGACATTCTGGAGATTCCAACCCAGACCTAGGCATCAGAATCTTGATTTTAATTTGTATTTGAGGCAGAGTCTCATGTAGTCCAGGCTAGCTCAAATTCACTACATTGCTGAAGATGACCTTGAATTCTAGATCCTCCTGCCTTTTTCTCATGACTGTTGAGGTTGTAAACATGTGTCACTATGCTCAGCTCTTAATTGTATTTTTTAAACACATGGATCAAAATATCAGTTTATTACATAACTTTGTTTAATTGTTTTAAGAAGTGATCTTATGTTCACTCACAGTGAAACATTTGTAATAAATGCTTATGTCAGGCACAGTAGGTCTTTTTAAAACTGAACATTTGTATTATAACAGTTTCAAAGAATTTCAAGTCCCTTGCTTTAATCATTCTAGCCATGGCCATGGGATCTTGGCTTAGAGGTTGAAAGCAGTAAAGATACTGATGTTATCTGTATCATTTAGAATTGTGTCTGGGTCATTTGTAAATGTGAGAATTAGAAAGGATTTGGGATATGACCTTGTCCCAGCCTCCTCATCTTCAGATGTCCAGACAGAGAAACAAAGTTTCTTGCCTCTAGACATTTGTGAGTATAAAAAGGATAGTGTCAGAAACTACTGTGGGGACTTATTATGGCTCAATTGGGAACAGATATTTTTGACTCCTGATTCCTGGTTCAATGGCATCCATTCCACCAGAAGAATCCCATCTTTCAGTTGGTTAATTAAGTATTTTAGAAATTTCCATCATATATTCTTCATTTCATTCTATCTCAGAAAACTAAACAATCAAAAAACCCAAACCAAGCCCAAGCCCAAGCCCCAAAACAAACAAAACCCCAAACGCACAAACAAAACCCCAATGACCCAAACAAACAAAACTCCAACCCCAATCCCCCAAACAAACACAACCCCAACCTCAACCCTAACCCCTAAAACAAAAACCCCAACCCCAATCTCAACCCCCCAAAACCCCAGCCCCAACCCCCAAAACAAACAAAACCCCAGCCCTAGCCCTAATCCACCCAACAAAAAACAACCCCTCAAACAAACAAAAACCCCAAAACCAACCCCAAACACCCAAATAAAACCTCAAACCCAACCCCAAACACCGAAACAAAACCCCAAATCCAACCCCAACCCCCAAAACAAGCAAAACCCCAAACCTAACTCCAACCCCAAACAAACAAAACCCCAACCCTGACCTTCAAACAAACAAAACCCAAAAAAAACCCCAAACCTAACCCCAAACTCCGATAGAAACAAAAACCCCAAGCCTAACCCCAACCCCCAAACAAAACCCCAAAATAAACCACCAAACCCCCAAACCCCAAACCCCAAATCAGAACTCCCTAAAACCAACCAATTAACCAACAAAATCTCCACAGTTAAAATGAGGTTTCTGATCCTTAAGTCTGGTTTGGGGCTCCATTATTCACATCTATGGGCTGAAGCAGGAGGGATACTGAAAACTTCCTTCCTTGGGTTCTCTTTTTTTTTTTGATAAGAGAGCAAAAGGAAACCACACATTTCTTAGCAGAAGCACTTGGTTCTATAGCTTATCGTTGCAAAATTATTAATCAGTCATTCTACATGTAGTGCTGTGAGGTACTGAGACCGCATGAATGAATAAGACTCAGATTTGACTGTCAAAATACTAATTAATAATGTGGCTGTATTGTTCATCACCAAATCCGCATAATCATTTGAAAGCCAAAAAAGTATTGACAAGATTTATTCTGGGGCAGCAAGTGTAAACTAGAGCTGTACTAAAGCAGACTAGAATGCAGGCTACTGTACTAACAAACAAATAGGAGATACTGAGAAATACAGTCACTTAAGTCGAATGTAGCAAGTGCTTGCTTATAGTATTTGCTTGTAATGGACATGCAATATATCATGAAAACATAGAAGAGAGAAATGAGAAGATAAGCTTTGAAGAAGAATGGTGTGATGGTGAATCTTGGTTGTCTACTTGACCCACCCAAGAATACACAACTGATGAATTGCTTTGTGAACATATTTGTGAGGTGTGGTCTTTATTATTACCTGAGGTAGCAAGTCCTAGACCACTGTAGGTAGTGCTACCTCTGTGCAAATGGGTTTTGTATAAGAAAGCTGACTAATGGGTGGAGGGAGGCTGGAGGAACAAGCCAATAAGTACTACTCCTTCAGTGATTTCTGATTCAAGCTCCTGCCTTGAGTTTCTGTAGGCATACTTTTCCTCAACCTTTAATGAGGTTTCAACCTCTCCTCTAGCCCACCACACACCAGAGGTAGTGGAAAAGAAAGGTTATTAGAAAACAGGGAAGGTGGACCTATTTAGAAATAGTTCTTTAGGGTGATTCCAATCTTCATTGTTCTCAGTCCAGTCCACTAGCAAACACCAAACATTATGAGTAGCCGCAGTCCAACCCACTTGGCAGACATCAGACACGAATCAAGAAAGGACAGTTCAATCCAGAAGAAACGGCCAGGCTCTGCTAATCAGGTCAAGTCCAAGGAAGCAGCAAAAAGTGGCAGGAACATCATGAGAAGTTCTTTGGTGAGTTTCTCTCTGTGAAGTCACCACAAGTGAAGCTCAGCAATTCAATGTAAGGCAAATCAATACATGCATGTCACCAGAGGAGCCTAGCAAGGTGGAGCAAAGCAAATTACCATGCTCGAGCTTCCAGTGTCTGTAGGGTCATATTTATATTCTTTTTAATCATAATGCATCCTTTCATGTGTTTGCTATAGCAAAATATCCTTTCACCTGTGTCTGCTTCAGCAAAATTTTCTTTCATTTGTCTGCCCCAGCAAAACATCACTATAACTTGAGTCTCCAAAGAAACCAGAAATTTCCACTTTAAATTTCTGCCCTGGTGTCCCATGATGATTGGCCACAATTGATAAACTAAATACATGCTTTCCTTTCCAAGTTGCTTTTGGCCAATGTTTTATCATAGCAATGAAAAATCAAACTAGGACGAGTATTCCAGTTGGGCTTGTAAGTATGAATATGAGATTTTAAATGGTATAGTGTTTCAGGAAGTATTCTGTGTGCAATGGCAATGAAATAAAAAAATCAGAGTGTGAGTGAAGATGGAGATGACTTGATGTAGTTGGGAAATAACTAGGTCAATGGTGTGTAGGATCGCACAACAGAAGGACATAAGGAGTGGAAAGAGAAATGGATGGAACTACTGGAGTTAAAATGTTGGCTTACAGGCCGGGCGGTGGTGGCGCACGCCTTTAATCCTAGCACTTGAGAGGCAGAGGCAGGCGGATTTCTGAGTTCGAGGCCAGCCTGGTCTACAGAGCGAGTTCCAGGACAGCCAGGGCTATACAGAGAAACCCTGTCTCGAAAAACCAAAAAAAAAAAATGTTAGCTTACCATCAACTAGATATGTTTAGATTGCTCCAGTATATGCATCTCAATGAGATAAGCAGAATTCTTAACAGTGTTAATCATTAGTTTTGTATATTGCATGGATTAGTTGAGATTCATTTCCTGATTGATTTGTGCTTATGACTATAGATTTCATGTATCTGGGTCTGGTTTACAAAGTTGATCTCTGTGAAGTACATAGTTAAGAACTTCTGCCTCTAGCCTGTTAATGAAGGATGGTATTCTTGGCATGGAAAGATATAGGAACCTCTCAAGGAAAAAAAAAATAAGGGCTGTTAATTCTATACTGAATGTTCTTCCTGAACAAGTTTTCTGTGGGAATATGTTTTTCTGCTCTGGATGTAGACACATTAGGTGAGTGCCCTATCAGTGAGCTGCAGCCCAATTCCAAGGATAGATGTAAGTTTCTAGAAAGAAAAGGAGAAAACAATACATTTTAATAATCCTTTATTCGAGTGATCTTCATCCTACTTTGCAACTTATCTTGTCAATATGCCAGGATTTTCCATGAGGCTGATGTTGTTGTTTCTCAGCCTTCATCAGCCTTAACCCACCAGCAATGGTAGCTCATTAATTTTTTTTTATTTAGTCACTTTACATCCTGTTCACTGCTCTCTATTCTGTTTCCCCCTCACAAGTCTCTCCTCTATCCCTCTCTCCCCTTCCCCTCTGAGAAGCTAGAGCACCCCCCTCTTCCCCTCTTCCAGGTATCCCCCATTCCCAGCACATGAAGTCTTTGCAGGGCTATGTGCATCTTCTCCCACTGAGGTTAGACAGGGCAGCCCAGTTAGGGTAACAGATTCCATAGATAGGCAACAACTTGAAAGAGAGCCCCTACTCCAGTTGTTGGGCGCCCCACATGAAGATCAAGCTGCACATCTGCTACATATGTGCAGGGAGGCCTAGGTCCAGCCTATGTGCATTCTTTGGTTGGTGGTTCAGTCTCTGAGAACCCCAAGGGTCTAGGTTAGTTGATGCTGTTGGTCTTCCTGTGGAGTTCCTATTCCCTTAAGGGCTGCAATCCTTTCTCCTATTCTTCCATAAGAGTCCCCAAGCTCATCCACTGTTTGGCTGTGGGTCTCTGCAACTGTCTGAGTCAGCTGCTAGGTGCAGCCTCTCAGAGGACAGCCATGCTAGGCTCCTGTCTGCAAGCATAACAGAGTTATGTTTATCATTAATAGTCTCAGGGATTGGTGCTTGCTCATGGGATGAGTCTCAAATTGGGCTGGTTATATGTGGTTTCCAGAATACCATACTTACCAGTCTTCCATCCTTAGTACTTGCCCTTTTCAGTGTTTTTCATGGAATTGGAATGTTCTTGGGCCTCTTCTCTTCTGTGTCTTTTCTCATCCCTTTAGTGGCTTCATCCAATATGAAGGGTTTAAGTACCATGCTGTCTCCTGTACACTTAGATGAGAAGCCTTAGCACCAACTCAGTACTAATTATCTCCACTCAGAGTAAAGATGACCCCAACTTAACAATGCTTAAGTATTAACTTAGATATTTTTCATAGCATTTCCACTTAACGTATGCAACCCTCTAAAACATACTTTATCATTAGAATGTCTCCAGGACAGAATCTGACTAGTCACTTCTTTCTACCCATGTTGTTCAAGCCATCTTCACTTACTCCTTAAATTCTTAAATGATCACTTTGGCCCATATTTTTGCCTTTTATATTGAGTCCTCCACATAGTGGCCAGAGCCATGGATGTCTTAGACTTTTGTGTCAGATTACATTACACGTCCATCCAAAACTCTTCCATTATTTTCCATTTCATTTTAAGTAAACATGAAAGGCCTTATTTAATAGGGTGTCTTTGGAGTTCACTCTACTCACACCTTACTGGTCTTTTTGGGATTCCTTGAACACTGTAGGCATAACTGTGTCTCAGGGCCTTTGCACTGACTATGTCCTCTGACTGGTTCTTCTTTAGATTCATGTGTGACTCAGTCTACTTTCTTATCAACTTGAAGCATTTTCTCACCAGTTACTGCTGTGGGTTGAGCTCAATGAGAAGTAGTCTGGCAAATTATGTTTAGCATACAGAGTGCTTATCAGAGTAGACTCTATGCTGTATGCTATGTTATTTTTACTGTTTCTACCCTAGAGCCAAAGGACATGCCAAAATTATCCTTCATTTGCCTGAACAGTTTATATTTGCCTCCATTTTTTGCCTCCCTCTTCTATGAGGAGTATTCTTGGGTGAAGTGGCATTGTGTATCTGAGAAATGTTGTGAAGATATTGTTATCATTTCCAGAGATAGAAACATAAATTCTTAGAAGGAAAACCTGGATATGGCATTACTGCCATAGTCATCTTCTTGAAGTTTTATTTTGATTACACTATTTCTTCTTGCAAAACTGTGTACTTTCTGGATCCCCCTCCCCTCTATTTTTCACTGTACTAATCATAATTTAACATAGTAAGCATTGACTTACTATTTTTTTGTTTTGTTGGTCTCCCTCAAGTAGAATATAGGAATCAAGAAGGAAGATATTTTTTTACTAATGTTTCACTTATTTATTCTTTGAAATTTCCATACATGTATCAATGTATTTTTATCGTATCTTCTCTCTCCCTCTGACTCCTTCCATCTCCCAATCAAATGTTCCTTCTTCACAACTGCATGTCCTCTTATATTTTTTAACCCACTGAGACCAACAAGTACTTCCTGTATATACATGGGTGTAGAATCATCCACTGGGGTGTGGACAATCCAACAGCGGCCACCCCCTGAAGAAAAATGATTCTCTTTCCCTCAGCAGGCATCAAGTGAAAATAGTTCTCAGCCATGGGTAGAGTCTCCGGAGCCCCTCCCCATTCCATGCTATCTTTTAACTGGCTTGAACCTTTGCAAGGAACCACAAATGCCATGATTTCATGAGAGCAATAACCATGGCATATCTAGAAGAGAGCATTTCACAGCATTACTCTCCACCCTCTGACTCATGTTTCTCTACGCACTTTCTGTGATATTCCCTGAACATTTGCTGGATTGATACATAAATATCTTATTTATGGCTAAGCACTGACAGTTACTTTTTCTTAGTATGTAGAGTAGCTATGAGAGTCTCTGAATTAACTACTACACATAGTAGTAAAAAGCTTCTCCAATCAAGGTTGAAAGCAGTGCAATCTTGGTTTCTGAGGAGGCATGTGGGATATCTCACTAACATACTAAAATGGTTTTCTAGCATATAATCATTGTACATATTGATGGAGTCTATTAGAATGTTTTCATTCATTCAACTGTTTCAATAAACAATGGTTCTGCTTGGAGGGTGGCACAGACATTAGGTGAAGGAAAGATTCTGGTTCATTGGCTGTGATGATTTTGAAAAACATTCATCTCAGAAAAAGAGTAACTTATAAGGTCATCTTCTTCAAAGTTGATACAATAATTATAAATATCAAGCAAACATTCAGTCATACTCTTTGTTCTTTTACAAGCCACCTCCCAAATTATTTGTCTACATTTCTTTTGGCTGTATAAATAATTTTGAAATATGTAAGCTGTTCTGAAAACCATAGTATAGTATAAAAACACCAAATAAACAATCCTATTAATAGAGAGACTGAGATAGGAGAAGCATGATTGCAAGACCATTATGTGGTACACAGCAAGACACCGTCATGTACATGGTCTTCATGGATAGACCATCTTAATACACACACCATTTCTTAAATGAATGTAACCTGTTCCATGTGGGCTGAGAATGCTGATAATCACTCAAGTCAAATAGCTTTGATCATAGCAGGAAATCTGTATCCAAATAATTGTGCCTACAATTCATTCCTTGATGCAGCAGAACTGTCAACTCTGAGCTTAGCTACTATGGCGGTAAAATCCTTTGGTGATATTGTAAGACTTGAGAGAGTCTTAACTTACTGGAGAGACCTCCTGAGTGGACCACTCGGAGATGGGAATCGAAGCAAAAAGCAAGAGGATTTTTATTTACTATCCAGCATGCTGGGGCCTCCCTACATGGAGACAGAACGAACACGCGTGTAGGTCTGTGCTGGCCTTTTATACAGTTCTCAGGGCAGCCACCATTAGGCACACTGTGATTGGCAGAACAGTGTTACCTTTAACTAATTGGTTGTTAGGGGATGAGGTAGGTGGCCAATGGACTCTAGGCCTTTCCTAGCCACAGGGTCTGTGGTCTGAGGAATGTAATTTAGCCTCTCTCTTCTGGGAGGGGGAACACTTGTCCTTCTTGGAGGGGCAAGTATTCCATGACCTTTCCGAAGGTCCTGAGTTAACCCTTTCAATATGAGGGACATTGAAGTACAGCTTTATTGCAACGAACGTCAATGTCTAAAAATTGTTCTTATTTTGGGTAAGAGCCAAGATTGTTATCTTTGCTAAAAACAAAACAAACAAAAATATTTTCATTCAATTATATCATGTACTTTTGCCATATTCATTCCTCTATGCCTCCCTTCTATCCCTTTCCCCATTCACATTTTATATTTACATAAAATCTAGAATCTACGAATGACAAGAAAACATGCAATATTTAACTTTCGGAGACTGAATAACTATTGTGTTTAATATGATCTCCAGTTATATCAATATTCTTATAAATGTTAAATATTTATTCTTCTTTACAACTGAATAAAACTCCATATACTACACACACACACACACACACACACACACACACATTTAATCTATTCATTTGTCGACATTAGGCTAGTTCCATAACTTGACTCTTGTTATTAGTGATGAATATAGATATGCAAGTATCTTTGAGGTATATTGACTTAAGATTCCTTCACATAAATGCTCAGAATGGTATAGATGGGTTATATGGTCAATGTTTCTTTAGTTTTATTTGTATAATAATGTACATTTTACTTTTTGTTCCTCCTTCTGGGAATGGGCTCCCTACCAACATTAATTACTCCATGATAATCAGAAACAGCAGGAAGCAAGAATGTTTCTGGTGTTCCTCAGCAAAATGGTAACTTTGACCTTCAGGACAGCCCTTAAGGCTGTGGAAAAGAACTCTGAAAACATAAGTTGAAGAATACATAAATCAGTGTGAGAACTGTTTTTTACAGGATTTCTTAACTATAGAAAATATAACAATGCAATATGAATTATATGAGGGGGCTTCACAGACCTGAAAGAAGAGAGGAAGCTTAACTAATGACCCAGCTTTGTCAGAAAGATATTAAGGAAGGAGATAAAGAAATTTTAGGGAGTGGCGATCTCAGGGCAAGATCTAGCTAAGCTTATTGTTTGTACTTGCAGTTGGACAAGGAATAGTTTTAACTTTTAATCTGGAATAAACTACAATCCAGAAATGAAGGGCACACTTGTGATCCAGATCTTGAGGCTGGAAGACACAGGCTTTTGATCTGGATCTTGAGGAATAGTGGTCATGGAAAGCTTAGGCCCAGGCATGGTGGTACATGCTTTTAATCCCAGTAGACAAAGGCAAGTAGATTTCTGAGTTCAAGGCCAGTCTGGGGCAGAGTAAGTTCTAGTTGAAGAAAAGTTTAGATCCAGAATCATGCAAATCTCTTGAGTTCAAGATCTGTCTACAGAGCAAGTTCCCAGACAGCTAAGCTTAGGCAGTAAAGGAGTTGGAAAACAGAAGGCTGGTGATAAATAGAACAATGGGAACAAGTTCCAGCTCCAGCAAGTATCAGAACTTGGCCGTTTCACTCCAGTAGCTCTGTCTTTAGAGTCAAGGGGCTAAGGTCATAAAATGCTGATTCGTAGAATAATCAAAAGGAAACCTGGGGTAAATGATTAAATTGATATGCAATTCCTAAGGAAGTAGTTATGCAAAATAAAAGACTGGGCTTTGTTCTGCAAGAGAGAGTTATCTCAAACACAGAGCTATCTCTGAGCAGAACACAGAGCTGTCAGCTTAGATCTATCACTGATTCCAAGTTGTTCATATTCTGCTCCCAAACACCCTTTCCCCAGGACCCTCTCCCAAGCTGAGACAGGTCCTCATCACTTGTGAGCCATTATGTTGGTGCTAAGAATTTAACCAGGGACCTCTGCAAGAACAAGTACTCCTTTTTTTATTGGATATTTTATTTATTTACATATAAAATGTTATCACTTTCCCTCATTTCCCTCATTTCCCTTCCAGAAACCCCCTACCCATCCTCCCATTCACTGCCCATTCACTCCTGTTTCCTCACCTCGGCATTCCCCTACACTGGGGCATCAAGCCTTCCCAGGACCAAGGGCCTCTCTTCCCATTGATGTCCAACAAGGCCATCCTCTGCTACATATGCAGCTGGAGCCATGGGACCCTCCATGTGTACTCTTTAGTTGGTGGTTTAGTTCCTGGGAGCTCTGGGGAATCTGGTTGATTGATATTGTTATTATTCTTATTGGATGCAAGCCCCCTCAGCTCTTTTAGTCCTTTCTCTAACTCCTCTATTGGGGACTCCATGTTCAGGCTACAAATCAGTGTCTGCATTTGCCAGGCTCTGGAAGAGCCTCTCAGGAGACAGCTATATCAGGCTCCTGTCAGCAAGCACTTCTTGGCATCCACAATAGTGTCTGGGTTTGGTGTCTGTATATGGGATGGATCCCCAGGTGGGGAAGCTTCTGGATGACCTTTCCTTCAGGCTCTGCTCCATACTTAGTCCCCATATTTACTCCGATGAGAATTTTGTTCCCCCTTCTAAGAAGTACTGAAGCATTTACACTTTGGTCTTCTTTCTTCTTGAGCTTTATGTAGTCTGTGAATTGTATCTTGGGTATTCAGAGATTTTAGGCTAATATCTACTTATCAACGAGTGCATATCATGTGGTTCTTTTGTGATTGGGTTACCTCACTCAGGATGATATTTTCACGTTTCATCCATTTGCCTAAGAATTTCATGAAGTCATTATTTTTAGTAGTTGAGTAGTACTCCATTGTGTAAATGTATCAAATTTTCTGTATACATTCCTCTGTTGAAGGACATCTGGGTTCTTTCCAGCTTCTAGCTATTATAAATAAGGCAGCAATGAAAATAGTGGAGCATGGGTCCTTTTTATATTGGAGCATCTTCTGGGTATATGCCAAGGAGTGGTATAGCTGGGTCCTCAGGTAGCATTATGTCCAATTTTCAGAGGAAATGCCAGACTGATTTCCAGAGTGGGTGGTTGTACCAGCTTGTAATTCCAGCAATGGAGGAGTGTTCCTCTTTCTCCACATCCTTGCCAGCATCTGATGTCACCTGAGTTTTTGATCTTAGCCATTCTGACTGGTGTGAGGTGGAATCTCAGGGTTGCTTTGATTTGCATTTCCCTGATGACTAAGGATGTGGAACATTTCTTTAGGTGCTTTTCAGCCATTCAGAATTCCTCAGTTGAGAATTCTCTGTTTATCTCTGTACCCCATTTTTAATAGGGTTATTTGGTTCTCTGGAGTCTAAAGACCCAACACAGAAAGAGAACTTCAGAACAATTTCCCTTATGAATATAGATGCAAAAATACACGATTAAATTCTCGCAAACCGAATCCAAGAACCCATCAAAACAATCATCCATCATGATCAAGTAGGCTTCATCCCAGGGATGCAAGGATGGTTCAATATATGGAAATCCATCAACATAATCCACTATATGAACAAACTCAAAGAAAAAAAAAACACAAGATCATGTCATTAGATACTGAGAAAGAATTTGACAAATTTCAATATCACTTCATGATAAACATCTTGGAAAGATCAGGAATTTAAGGCCCATACTTAAACATAATAAAAGCAATATACAGCAAACCAGTAGCTAACATCAGACTAAATGGAGAGAAACTTGAAGGAATCCCACAAAAGTCAGGGACTAGACAAAGCTGCCCACTCTCTCCCTGTCTATTCTATATAGTACTTGAAATTCTAGCTAGAGCAATTAGACAACAATAGGAAGTCAAAAGGATACAAATTGGAAAGGAAGTAAAAATATCACTATTTGTGCTTACTTTGGTACCACATATACTAAAGTATGACTATTTGCAGATGATATGATAGTATACTTAAGTGACCCCCAAAATTCCACCTGAGAACTCCTATAGTTGATAAACAACTTCAGCAAAGTTCCTGGATATAAAATTAACTCAAAATCAGTAGCCTTCCTCTACTCAAAGGATAAATACGCTGAGAAAGAAATTAGGAAATGACACCCTTCACAATAGTCACAAACATATAAAATACCTTCTTGTACAAGTGAAATGTCTGTATGACAAGAACTTCAAGTCTCTGAAGAAAGAAATCGAAGATCTCAGAAGATAGAAAGATCTCCCATGCTCATGGATTGGCTGGATTAGTATAGTAAAAATGGCCATCTTGCTGAAAACAATCTACAGATTCAATGCAATCCCCATCAAAATTCCAACTCAATTCTTCATAGAGTTGGAGAGAGCATTTTGCAAATTCATTTGGAGTAACAACAACAACAACAAAAAACCCAGAATAGAGAAAAGTATTCTCAACATTAAAAGAACTTCTGGGGAAATCACTATCCCTGACCTCAAGCTATGTTACAGAGCAATAGTGTTAAAAACTGCATGGTATTGGTACAGAGACAGGCAGGTAGATTAATGGAATAGAATTGAAGACCCAGAAATGAACCCACATACTTACGGTCACTTGATCTTTGACAAAGGAGTTAAAACTGTCCAGTGGAAAAAGACAGTATTTTCAGCAAATGGTGCTGGTTCAACTGGTGGTCAATCTATAGAAGAATGCAAATCGATCCATTCTTATCTCCTTGTTACAAAGCTCAAGTCCAAGTGGATCAAGGACCGTCACATAAAACCAGATATTCTGAAACTAACTGAAGAGAAAGTGGAGAAGCACCTCAAACACATTGTCACAAGGGAAAATGTCCTGAAAAAAACACCAATGACTTGTGCTCTAAGATCAATAGATAAATGAGACCTCATAAAATTGCAAAGCTTCTGTAAGGCAAAGGACACTGTCAATAGGACAAAACAGTAAGCAACAAATTGGGAAAAGATCTTTACCAACCCTACATTTGATAGAGAGCAATATCTAATATATTCAAAAAATTCAAGAACAAGTACTCTTAACAGCTGTTCTTTCTCTCTAGACTCACTTGTCTTATTGCTGTAGCTAAGACTTGCAGTACTACATTGAATAAAAGTGGAGAACATACACACAATTGTTTCATTGCTGATTTTAGCGAGATTATTTTAATATTTAGTATAATATTGGCTATATATGGTCACATGACTTTTATTAATGAGATGTATTTATTCAAATTCTAATTTCTTCAGTTTTTTTTTATCTTGAAGGGATGTTTGACTTTCTCAAAGTCCTTTTCTGTATTGAGATGATTTTCTGTTGAGATAATTATGTAGTTTGGGATCTTGAGCCTGTTTATGTAATGTATTATATTTGTATATTGATTTCTGTATGTTAATCTGTTTTTGCATTCCTAGACTGAAGCCAATTGGATCAAGATGGATGATTTTGTTTACAATTATTTTACTGAGCATTCTTTTCTATCTTGTTCATCAGAGAGTTTATTCTATAGTTATAAAAAATTGTCTTTATCCAGTTTGAATATTGGTAATATTAGTTTCATAACATGGGTTTGGTAACATTCTTATCTTTTCTATTTTATATAATAGCTTGAGGAACATTGATGTTAGATCTTCTTTGAAAGTTAGCTAGAATTCAGCAGTGAATCAGAATTTTGTCATTTTAGTTGGGAGACTCTTTATTACTGCTTTAGTCACTTTGTTTATTATATTTGTTTAATATATATACACATACATGCTTTGTTTTAATTTCGCTAAATCGTATGTCTAAAATTGCATTTTAAGTGTTTTATTTATTATTTATTTTCTGATCTATTATGTGTATATGGCCAAATTATATCCTAATTATTCTGTAAATTTCATTGCTATCTGTTGTAAGTCTCCCTTCTTATCTATAACTTTATTAATTTGGCTCCTCTCTTTTCTTTAGTGTGCTTAAGGGTTTCTTATTTTTTTTTATCTTTTTTCAGGAACCAATTTTTGTTTCATTGATTCTTTATATTATTTTCATTTCCAAATCAGTACTTTATATCCTGTCCTTAAATTTTTTTCTGATCTACTGGTTTAGGGTTTAGGTTGTTCTTGGTTTTCTAATACTTTGAAATCTATCATTATGCTATTCATAGGAATTCTCTCTGATTTTTAAATGCAGGCCTTTATAGCCATAAAATTCCCTCTTAGAACTGCTTTTATAGTATTCTCCCAGGTTCTGGTATAATATGTTTACATTTCCAATTGATTATAGGAATCATTTAGTTTCCTATCTTGATTTCTTCAATGAACCATTTGTCACTTGATAATGTGTTATTCAATCTCCAAATTATGCATATTTCCTATAGTTTCTTTTGCTGTTGATTACTAGTTTTGTTTCATTACGATGAGATAGAATACAATAAATCATTTCATATTTTCTGTATTAAGGCTTGTTCCATGTCTTAAAATATAGCTTAATTTTGGGAAGTTTTATGAACTGTTGAGAAAAAAAATGCATTCTTCAGGGTTTGAGTGCAACATTCTATTGATGTGTGTTAAGTCCGTGTGATTTATAGTCCAAATTAACTCTGGTGTTTCTTTTTTGATTTTGTGTCTGAATGACTTGTGAATTGTTGAGAATAGAATATTGAACTCACTCACTATTGTTCTAAGATCAATCTGTATCCTTTCATCTAGTGGGATTTGCTTTATAAAATTAGGTGTACTTATGTTTGGTGTATATACATGTTTAGAATTATTGTATTCTCTTAATAGATTGTTTCCATAATCAACATAAAATGACTTTTTAAAATCTGTTTTTACTAAGTTTGTTTTGCAATGCACTTCCTAAAACATTATAACCATGCCTACTTGCTTTCTAGTTCAATTTGCTTAGAATGTATTTTTCCCACCCTTTCTTCAAAATTTATCTTCTAGTCTTTATCTTTTTATTGGAAACTGGTGACTATTAGCATCCAAAGATATTATGGAAAACTACGCATCAATCCCTGTCATTTTGTTGTTTAGCAAGACCTTGCTCACTCATCTGGTGTTCTCACATACGTGGCTTATTCAGTCCTCTAATATCATAGACATTCTTGACTTCTCTTTTCAGTGTCTTCAGTAGTGATAGCTTAGTGGTCCTAAATTCTTTCAGTTTGTATTTATCATAGAAAAATTTTCTTTCTCTTTTAATTATGAAAGATAGCTTTGCTGGATATAGTAACTGGTTCAGTGCTTATTGAGTTTTATAGCTTAAAACTGATCATTCTATGACCTTCTGACATTTTGAGTTTCTGTTGAGAAACCTGTCATTCTGGTGGCTTTGCCTTCATATGTGACTTGGTGTTTCATTGAACTTTTGGTGTTATAAAAGGGGCTGCTTACTTCCTCACTCTCTTCTCTTGCTCTCTTACTCTCTCCCTGCTCTCTTCCCATTCCCCTTCCCTCTCTCCACATGGTCATGGCTGGCCTCTACTCTTCTCTCTCTCTCTCTCTCTCTCTCTCTCTCTCTCTCTCTCTCTCTCTCTCTCTCTCTCTCTCCCTCTCCCTCTCCCTCTCCCTCTCCCTCTCCCTCTCCCTCTCTCTCTCCACCCCCACACCTCCATTTCTCTGTCTCTATTACCCCCTCAACTCCCCTCCCCATGTCCTAAATAAACTCTATTCTGTACTGTACAGTCAAGTGGCTGGTATCTCAGGGGGAAGGGATGCCTCAGCATGGGCCCAAAGAGGCACCCTTTTCCCCCACACCACACTGCACCTCCATGAAACATATCCCTGGCCTCTTTTGTTTTTTATAAAACACAACACTCAGCATTTTAAGAATTATATGACACAGGGAGGTTGTTTTCTGGTCTTCTTTGTTTGATGTTCTAAATTCCTCCTCTTTCTGATATCTCTTTTTTGAATTTTGGGTATTTTTCTGCTATGATTTTATTTATATTGTCTTTATCTTAGAGCCTTTTTCCTCCTATGCACAAGATTTGTAAATTTAGTCTTCTGTGTCCCCTAGATCTTACATGTTCTGTTCATACACTCTGAAGTCATTTTTTTGTCACCTATATTAATCAGGGTTGCTGGGAAGAGACGCCATAACCACAGCAACTCTTATAAGGAACAGTTAATTGGAGCTGGCTTACAGGTTCAGGGGCTTAGTCCATTATCATGGAAAGGAGCATGGCAGCATGTATGGCACTGGAGCAGTAGCTGAGAGCTACATCCTGATCCATAGGCAGCAGGCAGAAAGAGTGAACATGGCATGGATTTTTGAAATCTCAGAGCCCATCACTAGTAACACATTTTGTCCAGCAAGGCCACACTTCTAATCCTTTCAAAGAGTTCCACTCCCTGGTGACCAAGTATGCAAATCTGCCTTTGGGGGGCATTCTTATTCAAAGTTCCACATTACTGAATATTCTAATCTATCTACTTCATCTTTCCAGCCAATTTTTTTATTGACAGGGGTTTCCACTGATTTTTCTCATTGATTTATTGAGCTTTTCATTTTGAAAATGTGTTTTCTTTTCAGTATCCTTCCAATAGCATTCCTGTTTCATATCCTGTATCAACATCCTTATTTTGCTTAGCTGTTTATTTGTATTCTCTTCAAATTATTCAGGAGTTTATTTATCTCATCTTTACTATGTTGTGTACTCTTATAGTTAACCTTTCAAATTCTTTGGGGTTTTATCAAATTCATCTTATTGGATTTATTGCTGTGGTATCACTATCTTTTTTTTTATGAGTCATGTTTCCTTGAGTCTTCGTGTTTCAATGGGACTTATATATCTCAAATTTGGCCATTTATTGAATTGTTTAAATTAATGCAGTTTTTTTTAGTTGAAGTGTTTACAATGTTCTGATAGAACTAGACTGTGTTGGGTTGAGATGCCATTCCTTGCTACTGGACTAGGAGTAGAGCTCAGTAGCTAATCCCCTATCCTGCATTCCCAGGGTACTTGGTACACTCTTTATAATCCCTCTGACAATAAAAGCCTAACTGTAGGAGCAACAAAAACTAGAAGATTAAGCATGCTATGAAAATACAGCAATAGACAACCAAAACAGTCACCAATCACTTTTGTATAATAAAGTAACCAGGATAGTATGGTGTAAGGGTGTGGACGGAAATAAACTAATCTGAGTAAGGCTAGACATTACTGTTAGAATGAGAGTGGTAAAACAGAAGAGAGAAAAATGTAGAGTAGGGAGTAGAATAAGGAAAGAGGAGCTAAGCAGCTTCAACCAAAAGGGACAATGCAAAGCAAGGGCAATAAAAAACTGCAATCATGTAATCTAAAAAAAAAAAAGTCAGGAATCCTGAGGTAAAGAGATCTCTAGCCCCAGAACAACTAGTTAGTTCCCTTTGGGAAAAACAAAGAAAAAAAGGGGAAAAAAGGAGAAAGAGAGACAGAAAAGGGTGCAGGATGGACTGGTACACAAAATTAAAATGAGATAGTATGTCTTTATGTGGTCACTCACCTGAGCACAAGTGTAGACTGCTACCATGTGGTCATTCTTGTGGTTGCATGTGCAGACTGTCAGTATGTGGTCACTTACTAGAACTCAGGTGGGAATGTCTCAGTGTGACCAGTTTCCCAATTGCAGGTACAGAGCCTATCTTTATGCCTTATTGCTTTTACATCTTTTATTATTTGAGTTGGTGTCTTCTGAGGAGTGCAGAACCTTTGTGGCATTATGTTGCTGTGTTGATCTTTGTGTTGCTAGCCCAAAGCCAGACAGTAGGTATTACAAGTAGGGATACCTGTCAATCTCTTGGAAGAACTGTATGGTAGTTTTCTACTGAAGTACCTTAGACCTTAGCTCCTTTAAGAGCTTATTATTGTTCATTTCTTTTGCAAGAAATGAATCTGACCATAGTCTGTGGCTCAACCTACAGTTCCAGCATGTGAACTATGAAACAGTTCTGACTTAAAGATTTCTCCCTTTAGGTAGAGATACTATGCAGAGCAGGACAAAAATAGTGCCCTGACATTTGCTCTGTGTTCCCAGAGTGGGCCGTGAAGAGAGAGACACTTATCTCTAGTACTGCCTAGCTAGCAAATCAGCAATCAGCAGGGGTCTTTGATCTTTTTTTTTTTCTTTTTTTTTTTTTTTGCCACTGCTCTGGTTGAATTCCAAGAGAGAAATTATTTCTTGCACCTATATGGTAGGCAGACTCCAAGGTGTTTTTGGTCTCTTTAGTTCTTTTTTGTTTTGTTTTGTTTATCATACTTTCTCTCTCTCTCTCTCTCTCTCTCTCTCTCTCTCTCTCTCTCTCTCTCTCTGTATGTATGTATGTATCTGTCTGTCTCTCTATTTCTGTCTGCTGGTACTGAGATTAGTGAATGAATTTTCTTTTTTTTTTAATTTTATTTTCTAAGTTGTTTTTTATTTACATTCAAAATCATTTCCCCTTTCCTGTTTCCTCCCTCCCCGAAAGTCCCATAAGCCCCCTTCCCTCCCTCTTTTCTCCATTCAACCCACTCTCGCTTCTCTGTCTTGGCATTCCCCTACATCCAGTCTTTCCAGGACCAGGGGTCTCTCCTTCCATCTTCTTAGAAATCTATTGATATGTGGATTGTGTCTAGGGTATTCTGAGATTCTGGGTTAATATCCCCTTATCAGTGACTGCATACCATGTGTGTTCTTTTGTGATTGGGTTACCTCACTAAGGATGATATTTTCAAGTTCTGACCATTTGCCTAGGAATTTCGTGAATTTATTGTTTTTAATTGCAGAGTAGTATTCCATTGTGTAAATATACCACATCTTCTGAATCCATTCCTCCGTTGAGGGACATCTGGGTTCTTTCCAGCTTCTGGCTATTATAAATAAGGCTGCTATGAACATAGTGGAGCATGTGTCCTTATTGCATGCAGGTAAAGCCTCTGGATATATGCCCAGGAGTAGTATAGCCGGATCCTCCGGGAGTGTCATGCCCAGTTTTCTGAGGAACCTCCAGACTGCTTTCCAGAGTGGTTGTATCAGCTTGCAATTCCACCAGCAGTGGAGGAGTGTTCCTCTTTCTCCACATCCTCGCCAACAACTGCTGTCTCTTGTGTTTTTGATCTTAGATTCCATCTCACACCAGTCAGAATGGCTAAGAGAATGAATTTTCAAAGGCTCTTTCTTTGTCTCAAGTCATGTTTTTCAACTCCCCAGAAGTTGCATTTGCTCATTTCCTAGAGCAGAGCACTATTAATGGTTTTGTGCCCCCTAGAAGAGTTTCTGGACACTTTCTCCTTGTGTTTTGTTTCTAAAATTTTCTTTCAGTCCTGGCTACCCAAGCTAGTGTTTCTCTGCTCGTACCCAGCTCATAAGGATAGCTGCTTTTCACTTATTCACAGTTTATCACTCAAAGATTCTAGCAGTCATCCTGTGGGTGTTATCTGTCATCTCTATCCATTCGATAGTATTTACTGAGTCACCTAGAACTGTGCTCAGTACTAGTGAATGTTCAACAAATATCTGTGAATGAGTGATGTTTACTGGAATCTACATGATAGTATTCTGTGATCAAATGATTATAGAAATCAGTGCTGAAAATCAGAGATGGATTCTGTATTTAGAGCTACTGGTGTTTACCATCATGCAAAATAAGAAACTTAAGTGGTTATT
This sequence comes from Tokudaia tokunoshimensis, assembly GCA_036184795.1. NCBI lineage: Eukaryota > Metazoa > Chordata > Mammalia > Rodentia > Muridae > Tokudaia > Tokudaia tokunoshimensis. The sequence continues at coordinate 3,109,933 of BTHU01000023.1, read as the reverse complement.
ATTTTTAATTTTCCACAGCTATTCACAAGCCACCAGTGTCAGCTGATCTGTTTTTGATCTGCATATGATTAATTCAGCTTTGGGGCCCCAGGGGAAAGAAATGAGTAATAACCTGGAAAAGTCTGCTGACCCACAAATCCTTCTTTTAATGTGTATGAAGGTTGGCATTTCATTTCTGTGGTTATTATTTGTAGTATATAGGTTTCATAATACATTGGCATTAACAGATATAACATGTTCTTTTTTGGGGTTTTTTTTTTCTTTTTTTCGAGACAGGGTTTCTCTGTATAACCCTGGCTGTCCTGGAACTCACTTTGTAGACCAGGCTGGCCTCGAACTCAGAAATCCTCCTGCCTCTGCCTCCCAAGTGCTGGGATTAAAGGCGTGTGCCACCACCGCCCGGCTAACATGTTCTGATCAATAGGTATCTTCACAGTTAGACTGAAATGGTCAACATGATTTGGTAATATACATAGCAGTTCAACAATAATGTGTTAGGAAGGAAAATGAAAGCACTTCACCTAATAATGCTATAAATGCCTTTTGTAATCACTGGCTGAACTCAGAGGTCAGGTTAGGTTAACTCAGATCAGCTCTTATTGCTCTTAGTTAAAGGCCAGTGTAGAGTTTACAGAGCAAGGACAAATCTCTGGGTAAGACCAGCATGAATTACACGTTGGCCAGGAGAAATATGATAGTGCTTAGTGTGTCAATGGTCAGTGCTTGTAAAAAGAGATCATCAGACCACTGGATCACTGTCACTTTTATTATGAAGTTTTTAAACATTTAAAGATATGTGTTTAAATATCTCCAGGGGGTTCATTGGAGAAAGCTCGGAGATATAGAAAACCTTGTGAAGACAAAAATAAAAAGTCTGCTGAAACTGCCAGTTTATATTTAGACTGCCATTATATTTAGACTTTTTCTAGATACCTACTTCCACTTTTATACAAATGCATATATGATCTTTTTCTTTTCTTCCCTTTCTCAAGTGTGAAATTAAATGAGCAATACCACCACATGTCCTGCTTTATTTGATTAAAATTATGTATTTAATATTCTCCTCATTTAAGAAAGTGATTTCCAATTCAAATAGCATGATGTTATTTTTTCAAGTTTTCTGTTGATGCATCTATAGTCTCAAACATTCAGCACTAAATAGTATTACTATGACTATTTTTTTCTAAGTAGAACATTTCTATGTATTTGACTACTATTTTAGGAGGCTTTTTCTAGAAGTAGAATTACTGGGTGCTTGTAGTTTGGATTTTCTATGATCCTCCAACGTCCATGTGTTTAAGGCTTGGCCTTTACAGTGGCACTAGTGAGAAGTGGTAGACCTTTTAGAAAGGACATTCCTGGGTTTTGATCACCAGACAGTCACTCTGTTCAGCCTTGTGCCCCTCACCCCTGACATATTTCCTACTTTATTAGAAGCACAAAGTAGTACATCCACTTGACAATGTACTTACATGTCTAAAACCACAAGCTAAAGCAAGCCTTTGCCTTCATAGGTTCATTATCTCTGGCATAGTGTTATATTAGTAGGACAGAAAACTGAGTCAAAGAATTCAAATATTGTGAATACTCTTTATGCTCAATCTAATCCAACCTCCTAAAAAGTTGCTTCCATCAAGAAACATGGAATTGTTCTTACACTCCAGACAATATTGGATATAGTTTTGCCCATTGCCATCTGTGAAGGAGTTTATATTTTCTTATTGATTTCTCTAATGTTTTTCTTAACTTAAATATAAATGTATTTGTTATAACTATAAATACTTAGAGAAAATGGAAAAAAATGGAGAAAAGTCCATCTAACTCCATCTAACTCCTTATGACCCAGATATAAGCAATATTAAAATTTTTGTTTGTTTACTTGTATGGATATATGATTTTATATAACTTAACAATATTAAAATAATTCATAATTTTGTTTTCCTTTCTTGTTTTCATACTTAATAGTAGGACTGATGGTCTCTGCTAATATGCAATATAATTTTGGAATACAATTTACCTTTTCTTGAGTATTAAATTTTTGTTTTCAGATATAGTTTATTTTTCAAGTAAGCACACACAAACACAAACACTTTTAGGTCATATATATATATATATACATATATATATATGTGTGTGTGTTTGCATTTTGTTGCCTATGCATAATAATTAGGTCACATTCCTTTTCCTAAAACATTTGCCATATATATATATTATGGAAAGATGATTTTATGTAACTTAACAATGCTAGACTACATCAAGATTTTGTTTTGTTTTCTTTTTTGATACTTCCCATACATTTTCCTTTAATTATACAAGAATACATAAATAATGTTTTCCTCTCTTGTCAAAGTCACCAGTGTTATCAAACTGAATGGAATTCTTTCAAGCCAGATTCCATACATTTATACCACAAACATAATTGTGTGGACATGTGTGTGTATGTGCTTTTGAAACTTTTTCTTGTAATATAAGCTCGAGGAACAGTAATGAGATGCAAAAGTTCAGAATATGGCAAACATGCACTTGCATTTCCACAATTATGAATTTATCACTATATGTACTCATTTACAGTTATATACAGTAAACATATATCCATTAATATGTGATTTCTATATTATAATTATATATAACTATTTTCATTATACATTCTGAACATTACCTCCAAGAGGTATGCTTTCTAATATTCTATTTGGCACTGAAGGAGACCTGTCTTTTAAATTTTTTTTTGTATAATTTATTTATAAGAAATAAATTCTTGGGACTGGAGAAAAGACTCAGAGTAAGGAGCACTGGTTACTCTCCCAGCGGACCAAATCAAGACATGAAGAGGCTATCAGATCCATAGGAACTGGAGTCACAGACCTTAATAATCCACCATGTGGGATCTTGGAATTGAACCCGGCTCCCCTGACTTTTGGGTGTTTTCATCACTTATTACTTGCTCTCATCACCTTACATTATTCCTTTCTTCTTTTCAACAATCTACTTTGAACTCTTTTTATTCTTTTGACTTATAGACACTCAGTGAAGGGTGGGCATCATGATACCCCCCACCCCATTCATGATGAACTACTGCTGGGATCAATCCCGTTTAAGTCTTGTGCAGGTAATCACAGCTGTAGTGAGTTCATGAGTATAAGGACAGCATCACGTTCAGAAGATATTGTTTTGCAGCACCCCTCTCTAATCTCTGGTGCTTATATTCTCTTCATCTTCTTCTTCTAACATGTTTTCAGAGCCTTGGAAAGGGTAAAATAGAGACACTTTGATACTTAGAACTTAATGATCACTTATTCCCAGCACCTTGAACAGATACACATTTGTATAAAAGTGGGAATATGTATGTGGAAAAAAATCTAGATGGAAATAAAATGGGATACTAACAGGTAGTTTCAGCAGACATTTTAGCATAATCTCTAACAACAATCTATAAGTATTTGTCGTTATACCCACAGATAAATGTAGTCTTCACCTCTCATTAGAGAAACTTCTCTTTGCAAAGATAGAGACCATTACCCCAAACCATAACCAATCAAAATGCAAAGTTGAGAAGTTCAGTCTAAGTGGATACAGTAGCAATACAACTCCCACACTTCATTGCAGAAGAAAGCAAAAAAGATTAAAAGATACAGAGGATCCAGAAGGTTGTCTGTGTTGAGGAATGTCAGAAGCTACACCCATGAAGTCTCACCAAAATAACCACTTTAAACAGGAGCAGAAACAAGGACAACAATAAATACGTTAACATGGACGAGCCCATCAGCTCTCAACCCTACATGAAGAACTACAGGCAACTAAGAAGTACTGAGTACTGAAGAAATCATCTTCTCCAGGGAAGAGCACATTAATTAGCTATTCCATACTAAATGGTCAGCCCTGAAAACACATATACAACTAACATTATATAGACTGAGTAGGTTCTGTTTAAGTATTTAGGAATGTGTAGGAATATATATACAAATGTAATAGCAAATAATAAAAAAAAGAGGCCACAGATTTAAAAGAGAGGAAGGAGAGAATATACAGGAAGATTTGGAGAGAGGAAAAGGGATGGGGAAATTATATAACTATATTATAATCTCAAAAAATAATTTGAGATATTACTTTGTTAATTTTCTGTTACAGTGTCCACCTTTACTTTTTTCAAAGGATAATTTCTTTGTTGTGTTCAGAATGAATTTATTTTTAATTATTGGGTCATGTTACCACGTCATAAATAGCCCTTTAAATTTGCTTATTGTGTCTTTTGATAAATGTAACTTTTATTTTGATACAATACTACTTACTTGTTTTACATTCATAGTACTTTCAGATCCTCTTTAAGAAGTTTTTGCCTATTACAAAATGTTTCCTTTTAGTAAGATTTACTGTTTTGTATTACACATTTAAATCTGTAACCTATCTAGACTTTTTCTTTTAAGAACAGAGAGTGATGTAAGAGCAAGTTACCCTTTTTTTTAAACATGCCTAACCGATCAATGCAATTTCTTAAAATAAAACCCATCTTCACTGAACTGCAATGTTGAATGACAGATATTACTTAGCATTTTTTAAAGAAACAATCACTGGTTCTTTTTAATTAGCATTTTAAGTAGGAAAAATTCTATTTAACAGAAGTAGGTTGTGAGGAAATGTCATCAAATATTTTAGTAGGGAAATGTAAAGAAGATTGTTACTCTGTAAAGGGAACAGAATTTGAACTTATATTTATAAATCTAATCTGTATGACAGTGTAGCATAGTTTGATAAGGTTTCTCAAAGTCATTAGGGCTATATATGAGTTAACATTACTGCAGCCATATAAGCTATTTCAAGTATTTTATCTCATTTCCAGACCAGATGTCAAATGCTGCATCTCTGTAAAGTTGGTGCATAAATGGAGTGCTTAGATAGCTAAGAGTTGGGAAAGGTAATCAATAAATAAGTAAGTTAGATACTTATGTGCACAGGAGTCAGAAAAGTCAGATACATTACCTGGAGTGGCTAAATTCTGAGAGACATAGTTCTACATAATTCTAAGTTGTATGTTACAAATGAATAGAATCATTTATGACAGGAATTATACTTGTCTGGTATCTGTGGGGGATTGATTTCAGGATCAGCACCAAAATCTACAGGTGCTCACGTTCTTTGTACAAAATTTCTTTACATATCACCTCTGCATATCTTATATCTTTAAGTGTACATTATTTGTAATACCTGATACAATGTATATGTTATGAAAATTGTTATGTTGAAGTTTAAGGGAATTATGATAAGAACAAAGTCTGTACATTCTCAGTACAGGATGTAATTATCTGAATGAGGGACAGGATTTTGCTTTATGATCTAGGATATATATATATATATATATATATATATATATATATATATATATTATGATTAACATTGATTGAATCTGCCAGCTTGAACTCTCTAGCTCTCTAGCCTTGGATGATTGGACTGCATGTTTGTGACAAACTCTCAGTGCTAAGTCTTCCTCTTCATGATAATTTTCACTCCAGGAGCAGAACCTCTGCTTGGATGATTATATGGAATGATGGGAATAGAAATCAATAGTACTCATCAATACCAAAATATCTGATTACAGATCTGTCTGGGCTTTTGGGTCATTAAAATCAGTGTCTTGCAGTAAAATGGAGCTTGGAGAATTGTGAATGCAATTATACACTATATGGGTTTGAATTCATTATCCCAGATTCAATGCATTAATCGTAGAGGAAGTATTTGGATTTTATCCTATTTTTGAGTTTGTTATAACATTTGATTTGTTGTCATTTGATTGGGAGATTGTATCATAGCTCTGTAGGCCCTATGTAATGCCACTTAGAAAACTGTAATCTGGAGTTTTCCTCCAGCAATAGATAACTTTAGTCGTAGAGTGAAAAAAGTAGCCAAAATTGGAGATTTAGATTAGGATATTTATTTAATTCCTATCCTGTTAATTTTAAATTTAATTTCACTCAAGATATCTAGAAGCCATTGAAACTCATTTTCTTACAGCAATTAGAAAATTTTGATATCCAGTGCCAAATTTACTACAATAATTATATATTATGATGTGTGTCATCTTATTAAGATCAATGCTATGATATCTCAGAATTCACCTACATTTTTCAAAATGCTTTGTAGACATTCTGACTGTTATGTGCTCTTCTATTTTCCTTTTGTCTACACCCCACAAATGTATGGGTCCTATAGCAAATTTCATTAACCAGAAATAAATTGAAGTGGTCAGTATGAACTGATGGAGTATCTGAATGACACAGTTATAAATATGAAATTACTTCTTTTGCCAAACCACTTACATCAGTTAAACTTCTGACTGAGGATAAGAGATATGAGTAAGGCACAATAGATTGAGATGATGAACATAATTTCTAATACTGTTTCCAATCTAATGGTACTGAGAGGCTGAATCTTTTAAGTTCAGACTTCGTTTTAGAGAACTTGACCTAAGTTTGAACTCAGGTAAACTAACAGGCTGGTACCTAGCATTAGTTTCCAAGTTGCCTCCCAATAAAACCTGAACCTAATGAGCATCTTACCAAAAGTAATACACAGATTCAATGCAATCCCCATCAAAATCCCAACTCAATTCTTCATAGAGTTAGAAAGAGCAATTCAAAAATTCATCTGGAATAACAGAAAACCCAGAATAGCTAAAACTATTCTCAAGAGTAAAAGAACCTCTGGGGGAATCAGTATCCCGGACCTCAAGCTGTACTACAGAGCAATAGTGTTAAAAACTGCATGGTATTGGTACAGTAACAGACATGTAGATCAATGGAACAGAATTGAAGACCCAGAAATGAATCCACATTCCTATGGTCACTTGATCTTTGACAAAGGAGCTAAAACCATCCAGTGGAAAAAAGATAGCCTTTTCAACAAATGGTGTTGGCTCAGCTGGAGGTCAACATGCAGAAGAATGCAAATTGACCCATCCTTATCTCCTTGCACTAAGCTCAATTCTAAGTGGATCAAAGATCTCCACATAAAACCAGACACACTGAAACTAATAGAAGGGAAACTAGGGAAGAACCTTGAACATATGGGCACAGGGGAGAATTTCCTGAACAGAACTCCAATAGCTTATGCTCTAAGATCAAGAATAGACAAATGGGACCTCATTAAATTACAAAGTTTTTGCAAGGCAAAAGACACTGTCAAGACAAAGCGGCAACCAACTAACTGGGAAATGATCTTTACCAACCTTACATCCGACAGAGGGCTAATATCCAAGATATACAAAGAACTCAAGAAGTTAAACTCCAGAGAGGCAAGTAACCCTATTAAAAAATGGGGTACAGAGCTACACAAAGAGTTCTCACCTGAAGAATATCTAATGGCCGAGAAGCACCTAAAGAGATGTTCATCATCCTTAGTCATTAGGGAAATGCAAATCAAAACAACCCTGAGATTCCATCTCACACCAGTCAGGATGGCTAAGATCAAAAACACAGGAGACAGCAGTTGTTGGCGAGGATGTGGAGAAAGAGGAACACTCCTCCACTGCTGGTGGGATTGCAAGCTTGTACAACCACTCTGGAAAGCAGTCTGGCGGTTCCTCAGAAAACTGAGCATGACACTCCCGGAGGATCCGGCTATACCACTCCTGGGCATATACCCAGAGACTTTACCCGCATGCAATAAGGACACATGCTCCACTATATTCATAGCAGCCTTATTTATAATAGCCAGAAGCTGGAAAGAACCCAGATGTCCCTCAACGGAGGAATGGATTCAGAAGATGTGGTATATCTACACAATGGAATACTACTCTGCAATTAAAAACAATGAATTCACGAAATTCCTAGGCAAATGGTCAGAACTTGAAAATATCATCCTTAGTGAGGTAACCCAATCACAAAAGAACACACATGGTATGCAGTCACTGATAAGGGGATATTGACCCAGAATCTCGGAATACCCTAGACACAATCCGCATATCAATAGATTTCTAAAAAGATGGAAGGAGAGACCCCTGGTCCTGGAAAGACTGGATGTAGGGGAACGCCAGGACAGAGTAACGAGAGTGGGTTGAATGGAGAAAAGAGGGAGGGAAGGGGGCTTATGGGACTTTCGGGGAGGGAGGAAACGGGAAAGGGGAAGTGATTTGGAATGTAAATTAAAAAAATAAAAAAACAAAACAAAAAAAAAAAAAAACAACCTGAACCTAGCTCCAGTCTCTAGGCTAATACACAAGACCAGCATCTCCAGGTTACACATTCAACAAGGCCAGCGTCTCCAGGTTATTTTCCCAACAAACCTGCACTCCCAGGTTACAAGTCCACCCCTTGCCTAACAACCATCAATGCAGAAGGGAGCAAAAATTAAGTTCGTGATGACTCCCAGTACCAGCAAATTATGTTAAAGGCCACAGTAGCTTTCCAATTAGATAGTTGCACTGCTTGCTGCTTACTATAAAGGCTTACCCCAGTATTTGGGGCTCCCCTACCACTAAAACATCCTATGTGACAGTGGTGCACTGGGCGGGCCCGAGCTAGTTCAAATAGAATAAAGACCCTGCTGTGAGTTGCATCAGATTGGCTCCTGTCTGTATTTTTGGGGCTCACTAACACTTCGCTGGCACTACAGTGCCGAATGTAACATACTCCAATAGCTCTCTTTCTGAAGTCATTAATTAGAGATTGTATCTGGCCATCACCTTGTAGAGTAAGTGAAGGAGGTGGATACCGTTTTGAAAGGTTTGTTTGGGCAGACACAAACCTGGGTGGTGTCCTTTGCTTTGGTGTAAAGTTCTCATCCATGCTATCAACTTCCCAACAAAACCATCCCCCACATTTTTCAGCTTTCCTGCTTTAGGTCTTCTATGAAGTTCTGGGAGCTTCCCTGCTCTACCTAGAGATATAGGGAGTCAATATCCCTGAGAATGGCAGTTGATAATAAAACACCTCAGTTTCTCCTTCAAAATGATATTTCTAAGATACTATTCTGCATGGATTCTGAGAGGACCCACAGTAGCATTGAGCCTTAGTTGTCCATAACAAACTCAGTAGATGCCTCCCTACCTGTTTTTGGCTTTTCTTTTTGTTTGGAAAACTATAACACAGTGGGTTTATGGTACTATTAATATAGTACTACTTATCATGGCAATGCTATTCAATACACAGAGATTTTTACATTAACTTTATTTTCTATGTCAATATCCTTATAAAAATTTTCAAATTAAATCTTTTCTCTATTTCAATGGCAGGCATGTTTAATACAAGCTTTAAGTTCACCATGCCAGAAATGAAATGTAAATTTTGTGGCTACTTCATACTTATGAATGTCAATTTGAGAGATGAAAAATGCAATAAATGCATGGAGAACAAAATTTTTTAATGATCCAGCAGGCAGTGATTATTGCAGAATAGTTGTGATTTGCTAGGTTCTGGGTAAAAACTTCTTTGTATTTCATGTGATTAGAGGATTCTGGAAATATGAAATATTACTTTTGCAAACTTAAGCCTTTATAATCCCAGCTGTTTCTAAGTAGCAAACACAAAGGCTGCATGTTTTGGTGCATTATTCAATGTGACGAAAACTTGTTTCCCAATTTAAGGTTTAGCCTTGAGAGCTCAAATTTTTCTGGGCATCTTCGAATTTGATTGGGAAGAGCTCTTTAGGGTCTCATCTGCTGATTTTTCTTTTATGCATACACGTTGCATTGATAGCTCCTCATGGTGGGGAAGGCATGATGGCAGGAGCCACTGACAGAAGTGAATGTGGGAGATTGCTCTTATCCAGAGCGAGGCAGTCAGTGGCTTGTGCCCAGGTAGTTTTCTTCTTTCCTCCTTTTTATTATGTCCAGGACTGCAGCCCAAGGGATGGTGCAACCCACTTTCAGGATGTGTTTTCTGAGCTCTGTTAATCATCTCTAGAAATGTCCTAACAGGCATACCCAAAGATATGCCCAACTAAAGCCTTCTAGGTGTTTTCCTAATCAAGTTAAAGAAAATCATCCATTGAAACCAAGAAGCGTGTAGCCTTATATAATAGAGGCTGCATAGCTTGTATCTACTGCTTCAACAAAAGGCAGAATGCAAAGCAGGACTATGAAGACCAAGAGCAGTTATGTTGAAACTGAGGTTAGGGTGGGATTCTGAGGGCTGCAGATTCCGAAGACCTTGTGTTCATGAATTCTATCTGACTTGAAATATCCCTGTTGTGCAGCTCTCAGTGTGGAGGATAAGCCCCGACTGGAAACTGCCTTCCCAGAGGCAGTCATTATAGGGACCATTCTTCCTCTTTCATCATTTTGCTTCTCCCTTTCCTCATTCCTGCTTTTAAAAGTCACTCCTAAATAGATCACCAGGCTCTATTTGCTTAAATTTACCAACAGGTTACTAATATTTTTTCATATCTTTAAATACTGTGAGCTTTTTAAATGTTCAACTTTCTTTTTAAGGAATTTCTTTATAAACAAAACAAAAGTTTATCTATCTGTCTGTCTGTCTGTCTGTCTGTCTATCTATCTGTCTATCTATTTCATGCTGGAGGTAGAGCTCACGGCCTTGCACATATTAAACAAGGATTTTACCATTGAGTTACACTCTAGTCTTTAAATGGAATTGTTAAAACTACACATTACTTTGGTCCCAATAAATGAATATTTAAAAATATTATTTCAAAATCAGAATGCAAATGAGATGATTTCTTGATTAAATGTAAGAATTCTCTTTTTTTTATTATCCATCTGCCTTTTCCCCTGGCTTTCAAAGACTGGGCTGACTCCCAGGCTATATTCCAGGCTCTTCTGAATGGCTTCCCCACTGTTCCAGGGGGCAGGCTATTACTCCTGTATTTTTCTTTGTGGGAACAGAGTTCCCTGTGGTGTGCTGAGAATTGCTGTTTAGTTGATGGTCTGCCTGGGTCTTGCTTTATAGGGCCGAGCTGAAAATTACTCCTCAGCTTGAAGTCATCAGTTTAAGAATTTGATATTTCTAGAAATATAATTTTCAAATGCCACTTTCTCCTTCCTCTTTTTGTTCAAGTCTTCTTTATGCATTTCTACTTTGTTGGTTAAAGTTTGACAGTTTGCAGCAAACTTCAATGTTCAAACTTTCTATTACTTGGCAATGTTCATTTGATTACATATGTGAGGTTGTTCTTACTCTCCATAAATCTAGGATTTTTATACTGCCTCTGGCATGTATTTTTGTTCAGTAAGATTTATCACAGACTTCTAGGCCTACTATAGATGCTCTTCAACATATATGAATGTAGAGTTCTAAAGGTAAGAAAATAGAGCTTCAGAATTATGCAATTCAGAGTATAGTCAGGAAGAAAGGAATTATAGCAGGTTGTTTATTTGAGGAAGTACATAGATATGTTAGAGTCCAAAGAGCAATTTAAGGAAGAACCTTTGGGATATAGTGGGGTATTTAGTTGATCCAGGGCTGTGCTGCCACAAAGCATGCCCTGACACATGTTGAAGCGCTGAATCCTAGTCGATATTTCTGGTTGACCCATTGGAAGGAGGATCCTATGAAAGGTCACAACGAAGACTTTAAGTGAGTGGTTTCAGATGTTTGTACCTTCCTTTGGAACCCAGATATCCAAATACTGTGGCTTCTGAAAACTGTTCCCTAAAACTGGGGGACATATCTCAAGATAAATCTTAAGTTATGTATCACTTGCGACCATGCTAAGGTATTGTTAACTGACTTTAAATATTTTTTAGGAGGGGGCCATCAAATGCAGAGGAATTCATCATGTGTATTCAAGCCAAAATTGCTGTTCTGTAGGCAGAAGTTTTACTATGAACAAAAACACAGCAAATATAAGTCAACTGTGCTAGGCAGCAAAATTCTTCATTATGCCTCAGTTATGTCTTTCTAACTGTGGAGGCACAGAGAGAAACAGAATTTTGAAGCAATCTGTAAACTAGTCAGATGCAGGTGAAGTTTGAGTTGCTCAAGGAAGTTTGGCTGTGGCTGTCATGGGGAAAGTAGATGGTGGGAAGAAGCTGTGTTGCCTCCTTCAAAACTTGCACCAGAGCCAGGCAAACCAAAAGTGGGGGCAAATGTGGGAGTTTTCAGACACAGGTCCCATCTGCTTTTTGGTTTAAAGGATCAAATCAGTGAGGTAAGAAATTTTTGTTGATAAATAATTTGTTCATTTCTCTAATAAGATATACATTTCCTTCTTTGAAAACCCATCTTGCATTTTAGATGTACAGCTTGAAGTTTTAGTAATGCTCTTTGAGCCCTAGAAAGTTCTTTTTATTCTGTGAAAGGAACTAAAGCACAAAGAAGAATCAAGTATAAGCCAATGTGATCCTGGATAGGCATACCCAAGTATGTGGGTATCCCAAGGTAGTGGAAGGGAAGGAAGATCTTGTCATATAGTAGAGAGAGCTTGGGCCTCAGCATCTGCTATGTTGAGGACAGAATCCTGCCACTGCCTGATTCCCAACTGTTCCTTGTTCTCTAACCTAGTAGCTATTCCAGTCCCCTAAGAATCAGAGAAAACACATGAAAGTGACTGGTGCTTGTACTTACTACCTGAGTCCTTTTGAAGGGTCACTGTTGGGGCAGCCATTTATACATGTTCAGGATGGACATAGAATGAGGCATTGTTTGTGGAGGTGCTGTGTACACTACTAACATGTGAAACATGAATACAAGTGAGCTCCAGAACAACAAAGAAATGCTACCCTCCTTCATGATGGCCCATGGCCCATGTGCTTATCAGGGCCAGCATGTGGGCAGATGTGTCCTTGTGTACAGGACTGTTCTGTGCCCTGACTTCATCTCACTCTCCTGTCCTCAAATAGTAACCCTATACAGGATGATTGAGGAGCAGGCTGACATCCCCAGCAGCCTATGTGGACATAGGAAGCTGGGAGTGTTGGATAGCAACTCGAGATGTGCAATAGTTTGGTCTGATTCTTCCAAGACATTTTGTGCTTTGAACATTTTATTTCTCAGACACTAGAGCTCCTCCCAATATCCCCTTCCCTCTTCGATAGGTGGGTCATGACTACCTAAAGGGTCACAGTTTTCTGGCAGGCTGTGTAAGCTTGCTTGTCACATTATAGGTAAGTGTTTTAGTTAGGGGTTTACTGCTGTGAACAGACATCATGACCAATTAATAATGTTGTCCTTATAAGGACAACATTTAATTGAAGCTGGATTATAGGTTCAGAGTTTCAGTCCCATATCATCAAGGCAGGAGCATGGCAGTGTCCAGGCAGGCATGGTGCAGGAGTTGCTGTGAGTTCTACATTTTCATCTAAAGGCTTCTAGGAAAATACTGGCTCCTATGTGATTAGGAGGAGGGTCTTTTTGCCCACCCCCACAGTGACACACTTCCTCCAACAAGGCTACACCCACTTCAACAAGGCCACACCTCCAAATAGTGCCACTCCTTGGGCCAAGCCTATTCAAACAACCACAGGAAATGATATCACAATCTATCATATCACATCATATGTAGCACAGACTTTCTTTGGGTGATGTCCTTACATTTAGGAACATCATATAAATTAAAAATGTTTTTATCTTTTCATTCTATTTGTCATCTCATTTCATCATCTGCAACCTCCACCCCGACCCCCCAAGCTTCTCTTGACTTTTTTCCCTTTCTAACAGAATTTCCCATCCTTCTCTTTCCTTTATCTTTATTTTCACTAACTGCTTTTCATTATTCTTGTCAGTTTCTACTCTCCTCCCTTTCTACTTTCCTTCCCATCAAGAATTTGTCTTTCCTTTACTTCTGTTTCCTCTCTCCGACTCCTAACACTGTCCTTCCTTCTATTTTTCTTTATTCAACTGTTCCATTTTATTCATTAGCACTGGGTCACAGAGTTCCAGAAGATGGAAGGTCATAGTAGTGCAGACATCAAGGACTCTTACGGCTAAAGTCAGTTCTTTAACTGTCCATTCACTCTGAATAACAGAGTCTACAGTAGTAGCCACCGTGGATTTAGATCTGTAGACAGTGAATAAATTTCCTCTGCAGCTGGAACTGTAAATTTAGACTTTGCCCAGTCTGGTTCATGACTCACTGCTCTTGAAATTATGAAGGCAGGAAGATGACAGAGTGACTCCAAGGTCTTCTAATGGTCTTGACATTTTTTGAAGGCCACTGTTTCTTCTGAGAATCAGTTGAAACTTTTAAACTATTTTCTCAGAAAAATGCCATTCTCTGGAAGATTTGCTTGAAGTATTTGTGATGGCTAAAACCCTCCATTTTATGCTTGGCATCTATCTTGGTACCCACCAACCATTTATCTCTGGGTCTAGTCTCTGGAAGGCAAGTTCCCAGTAACCCCTACTCAGTGACTCCCCCCACAACCAGAAATGTACAGCTATAACCATCTACTTGGTATGTTCTAAGTGATTTTTGGCTTCTGTAACCTGCTTCTGCAGACATTCAGGTTGCCTTGACTACCTAATCATAGCAGAGCAAAATAGCTCTTGGCTTGCTTGTATAGATATACAGTCAAGGTCTTTTCATGGTTTTCACTTTTGAAAACCCTTCCCTCACTCCTCTTTTCAGGAAGTTTTGCAAAGAGATTGTTGTCCTGCTAGCAGTAATCAATCCATCTTTTAATTATAATTGCATTGAGTCTATGGTCTGGCTCAGGAATGCCATAACAATGTTAAGGAGTTCACAGATCTCCTGCAACATATTTGTGGGTTTTCTAAAAGCTCTTCTGTTTAAAGTCAGACAACGTAAATCCAAATGTCAAAGAAGGGCCTGTCTTCCTGACAATTGATGTCACAAGCTGGAGGACTGAGAACTACAGCAGAGCTCTGCTGAGAATTTTCTAGATCAAGTACACATTGGTTAATTATAGCACTCTTAGGCTTCTGCTGCTCTCTGTAAGCAGGAACATTGTTTTTCAAGGTTTCTCCTTTCTTGACCAGTGGGAAGCCTAGCTGTTTTTACTGCAGAATCTCTTAGGTGCAACTTCATCCAGAAAGTGTTCACCAGAAAGCTGTAGCTTTCCACACATTCCTCTATAGTCAGCTTGGACTTAGTATTTATTAACAGAACATTGGAATAAGGAGGTCACATTTTTCATCCAAACCTTCTGACTCAGTGTCGCTTTTTCCACATGAAAGCTAAATGCAAGAGAGAAGGATCCCATTTACTCAATTTTGGAAATAATTTTTTTCTTGAAGTCTGACCTCTGGGTTTAATCAATGTGGCCTTATGAATTATCTTGTGGGTTATTTTAAGCATGTTCCTTATGCTTTGTTTGTATCCTTAATGGAAATTTAGTAATTTTTAATTAATTAGTCTCCCTCTCAATGCCCATTAGGTCTTCCAAGTTACACACAAAATCAGATTTTCAAGAGCAATTTATTCCTTTCTCTCTTTTGTTAGGTGCTGTTTGAAATGGCCTTTCTTCAGTGACTTCAATTAACAGGTACAAAAAGCAATGTTTGTGTGAGATTTAGCTCTAATCGGAAGGAAGCTAAAGAGAGCAACATCAAACCTTTGTTATCTCTAGATTGTGTTTTTGAGTCAGGGCAGGGAACTACTGGGATTAGTATAAAGCAGGGAATAAGAGGGACACAGGCAGGTGGGAATGCATAGGCTCAAGAGATTACTAATCCTTTTGCTGGCAGAGTTGTGATGTGCCATGTCTAAAAGGGACATGTCTTAGTTAGGGTTTTATTGCTGTGAGCATGACCAAGGCAAGTCTTATTAAAGGACAACATTTAATTGGGGTTGGCTTACAGGTTCAGTCCATTATCATCAAGGTGGGAACATGACAGCATCTAGGCAGGCATGGTGCGGGAGGGCTGCTAGTAGAATACTGACTTCCAGGCAACTAGGATGAGGGTCTTAAAGCCCACACCCACAGTGACACACCTACTTCAACAAGGCCACACCTACCCCAACAAGGCCACACCTTCTAATAGTGCCACTCCCTGGACCAAGGATATTCAAACCATAATGTTCCACTCCCTAGCCTCCATAGGCTTGATCAAACATATGAGTCTATGGGGGCCATACCTAAACATAGCATAATGCAAAATATATTTAGTCCAACTTCAAAAGTCCCCACAGTCTATAGCAGTCTCAAAAATGTAAAAAGTCCAAAGTTCAAAGTCTCTTCTGAAATTTATCCAATCACTAAATTATAATCCCCAAAGCAAGGCAGGAAACCAGTTGAGCAAACTCTAAACTGAATCTCCATGTCTGATGTCAAAGCAATATTTAGATCTCCAACTCCTTTTTCATATTTGTTGACTGCCACAAACTTCTTTCTCCTGGGCTGGTTCCACTTTCTGTTAGCAGCTTTCTTCGGCAGATAGTCCACATCTCTGGCATCTTGAACATCTTGGGGTCTCTAAGGATATTTCAATGTTACAGATTCTTGTTTCAATGTCTGAGATACTCACATGATCTTCTAGGCTCCTTCACAAGGCTGGTGTCATTTCTCCAGTTCTGTCCACTGCAGCACTCTAAGCTCAGGTTGATCCATTCCACTGCTGTTGCTGTTCTCATTGATCATCCCATGGTAATGACATCTCCACTACACTGCGGTCTTCAGCTGCAACTAGGCTTCACTTTCATAGGCTTTCTTCATGGGGTCAAGTCTCAACTCCTTTGTATATGACCCCTTCAGTTCAGGGTCATCAACTGCAACTGAAGTTGCACCTTCACCAATGGTCTTCCATGGTTTCTCACAGTGCTAAGCCTCAGCTGTTTTTCATGACCCCTTCATGCCTTCAAAACAAGTACCACCTGAGTGACTCTTACACAGTACTAAAGACAACTGCATCATGAAGTAAGACCTTGGCCATTTCTGGAACACAACTTCTTTGTACTCTCAGAAAACACTTCCCAGAAGATTTTGCCTCAGTGATGCTGCTCTCTTCTTAATCACCACTGATTTCTTAGCTCCAGTTAACTAA
Organism: Tokudaia tokunoshimensis; assembly: GCA_036184795.1. Taxonomy (NCBI): domain Eukaryota; kingdom Metazoa; phylum Chordata; class Mammalia; order Rodentia; family Muridae; genus Tokudaia; species Tokudaia tokunoshimensis. The sequence continues at coordinate 3,093,044 of BTHU01000023.1, read as the reverse complement.
CATCAATTGTCCCAGTAATCCCTTCTATTCTGGACTTTAAAGCTAGAGTCACATGGCCAAAGCTGCTGAGTTCTGCTGTTTGCTGGGGCTGGAACATGGCCCCTTGTTCTATTGCAGTGTCACTAGTTTTCTGTTTTCCAACTCCTTCACTGGCTAAGCTTGGCTGTCCTGGATCTTGATCTGTAGATTGACATTTAACTCAAAGATCTGCATGCCTGTCTCCTGGGATTAAAAGTATATACCATCAATTCTAGCCTTAAGGTTTTCTTCACCTAGAACTTGCCAAGGCTGACCTTGAACTCAGAGATCTGCTTGGCTTTATCTCCTGGAATGAAATTCGTGTACCAACATGTTTGGATCTAAATTTAGCTAGGTAGGATCTTGTACCAAAGTCCTACTCCCTTAATCCTTTATCTCCAAGAATGCAAGATTGGGCTCCATTTCACTTCTTAGTGCCCCTTTAATACTCTAACCATATATTTTATATCTTTCCTTTCTAAGCTTGCTATGCTTGTTCAAAATGCTCTTCATGAGACTTAAGCAGAGAACAAAGTCTCTGCTAGGTATTTTTGAGACTACCTTTTTCAATGCAATTAATATATATATCTTTACCTTAGCCTCAGGTAGATTCTTCAGAGAAGGGCAAAAAGCAGCCACATTCTTCACCAACATACTGCAAAAACAGTATCTCTACTGTTAAACTATACACATACTGCATGCTCCCTGGTTGGTGGCCCAGGCTCTGTGAGCCCCTGTGGTCCCAGGTTAGTTGACTCTGTCAGTCTACTTGTAGCATCCTTGACCACTCTGACTTGCTCACTTCTATCTTTCTCTTTCCCAAAACACTTCCTTGGCTCTGCTGGATGTTTTCTGTGGATCTTTATCTGCTGCTGGATGAAGCCTCTCAGGGAACAGTTACGCTAGGTTCCTGTCTACAAGTATAACAGCATCATTAAAAGTGTCAGGAGAAAACAGTCTTCTGAAGTGTGGATGGAGAGATAAGACTGGGTAAGAGAGGAGGTGAGGACGGGAACAGGGAGGTTGATCAGGTATTGGGAGAAGAGGAGTGAGAGAGGCCTGGGATCGGAGAGGATACAGCGTCTATAGATGTGACTCTAGGGGAATAAGATTCTTGCATGAACTCTCCCTTGGGACCCAGTTTCTTTGGGTCTGTGGAGTGTAGCATGGGCATCCTATATTTTATGGCTAGTATCCAGTTATAAGTGAATACATACCATGCCTGTTCTTTGGGGACTGGGTTACCTCACTCAAGATGATTTTCTCAAGATTCATCCAATTTGCCTGCAAAATTTATAATGTCTTTGTTTTTCATAGTTGAATAGTATTCCATTGTAAGGATGTAACATGTTTTCTATATTCATTCTTCAGTTGAGGAACATCTAGGTTGTTTCCAGTTTCTGCTATTACAAATAAAGCTGCTGTGAACATAGTTGAGCAAGTGTCCTTGTGGCATAGTGGGGCATCTTTTTGGGTATATGGCCAGGAGTGATATAACTATGTCTAAAAATAGAACTATTTCCAGTATTCTGAGAAACTACCAAATTGATTTTCAAGGTGGTTATACAAGATTGTCCTCCCACCAGCAATGGAGGAATGTTAGTCTAGCTCTACATCCTTATTAGCATATGCTATCACTTGAGATTTTGATCTTAGCCATTCTGACATGTGTAAGGTGGCATCTCTGAATTGTTTTGATTTGCATTTCTCTGATGACTAAGGATGCTGAACATTTTAAAAAGTGCTTCTCAGACATTCAAGATACCTCTGTTGAGAATTCTGTTTAGTTCAGTACCCATTTCTTAATTGGGTTATTTGAATTTTTGGTGTCTAACTTCTTGAATTCTTTGTAAACTTTTGATGATCTCTGGGAGATTTAGGGTTGGTGAAGATTCTTTCCCAATCTATAGGCTGCCATTTTGTCCTATTAACAGTCTCCTTTGCCTTACAGAAACTTTTCAGTTTCATGAGGTCCTATTTATCAACTGTTGATCTTAGAACCTGAGCCATTACTGTTCTGTTTAGGATGTTGTTTCCTGTGCCAATGAGTTCAAGCTATTCCTCTCCAATCTATTACATTTAGTGTATCTGCTTTTACATCGAGGTCTTTGATCCACTTGGACTTGAGTTTTGTGCAGAGTGATATGGATCTATTCGTATTTTTCTACATGCAGAGATCCAGTTAGACCAGCAGCATTTGCTGAAGGTGCTTTCTTTTTTCCACTGGGTGCTTTTGTCTTCTTTGTCAAAAACCAAGTGTCCAAAGGGATATGGGTTTATTTTAGGGTCTTCAGTTTGATTACATTGATAAATCTGTTTCTATACCAATACTATGCACTCTTTTTATTACTATTACTCTGTAGTTCAGCTTGAGATCAGGGATGGTGATCCCTTCAGAAGTTCTTTTATTAATTAGGATTGTTTTAGCTATTGTCATTGTTTGAATATGCTTGACCCAGGGAGTGGCATTATTTGGAGGTGTGGCCTTGTTAGAGTAGGTGTGTCACTGTGGGCGTGGGCTTAAGACTCTCAACTTAGTTGCCTAGAAGTCAGTCTTCCACTGGCAGCCTCCAGATGAAGATGTAGAACTCTCAGCTCCTCCTTTACCATGCCTGCCTGTATTCTGCGACATTCCTGACTTGATGATTCTACCCCAGATAAATGTTGTCCTTTATAAGACTTGCCTTGGTCATGGTGTCTGTTCAAAGCAGTAAAACCCTAATACATTTATCCTGGGTCTTTTGTTTTTCTATATGAAGCTGAGAATTGCTCTTTCAAGGTCTAAAGAGTTGTGTTAGAATTTTGATGGGAATTTCATTGAATCTGTAAATTTATTTTTGGTAAGACAGCCATGTTCACTATATTAATCCTATTGATCATGATCATGGGAGATCTTTCCATCTTCTGATATCTTCCTCATTTCTTTCTTCAGCAGCTTGAAGTGCTAGTCTCACTTGCTTGGTTAGAGTTACACCAAGATAGTTTATATTGTTTGTGGCTATTGTAAAGGGTGGTATTTCACTGATTTCTTTCTCAGCCCATTTATCATTTACATAAAGAAGGGCTACTGAGTTTTCTGAGTTAATTTGGTGTCCAGCCACATTGCTGAAAATGGTTTGATAGGAGTTCTCTGGTAGAATTTTGGGGGTTGCTTATTTATACTATCATTTCATTTACAAGTATTGATATTTTGACTTCTTCCTTTCCAATTTGCATCCCCTTGATCTCCTTTTGTTGTCTTATTGCTCTGGGTAGAACTTCAAGTACTATACTAAATAGATAGGGAGATAGTGGGGAATCTTGTCTTATCCCTGACTTTAGAGGAAATGCTTTTAAGATTAAGTTTCTCTCCATTTAGTTTGATGTTGGCTATTGACTTTCTGGATATTGCTTTGATTATGTTTGATTATGTTTGCTATGTGCCCTGTATCCCTGATTTCTTTAATATCTTTAGCATGAAGGGGTGTTGGATTTTATGAAAGACTTTTTCAGTGTCTAATGAGATAATCATGTAATTTTTCCTTTCAGTTTGTTTCTATGGTGGATTATGTTGATGGGCTTTCATATATTGAACCATTCCTGCATCTGTAGGATGAAGCCTACTTGATCATGTTGGATTATGTTTTTGAGGTGTTCCTGAATTTAGTTTGGGAGTATTTTACTGAGTGTTTTTGAATCAATGTTCATAAAAGAAATTGGTCTGAAATTCCGTTTGTTGAGTCTTTGTGTGGTTTAGGTATCAGGGTGACTGTGACTTCATAGAATTTGGCAATGTTCCTTCAGTTTCTACTTTGTGGAATAGTTTGAGGAGTATTGACATTAGTTCTTCTTTGAAAGTCTGTTAGAATTCCATGCTAAAACCATCTGTGCTGGGCTCTTTTTGTTTGGTTGGGAGACATTTATGTTTGTATTTCCTTAGGAGTTATAAGACTGTTTACATAGTTTACCTGATCTTGATTTAATTTTGGAAAGTGGTATCTGTCTAGAGAATTGTTCATTTTATTAAGATTTTTCAATTTTGTGGAGTACAGGCTTTTGAAGTAAGATTTAATGATTCTTTGAATTTCCTCAGTGTCAGTTATAATGTCTCCCTTTTCATTTCTGATTTTGTTTATTTGGATACTGTCTTTCTGACTTTTAGCTAGTTTGGCTAAAGGTTTGTCTATCTTGTTGATTTTCAAAAAAAAAAAAAACAGCTCCTTGTTTTGTTGATTCTTTGTATTATGTTCTTTGTTTCTAATTGATTGATTCCAGTCCTGATTTGGATTATTTACTGCCTTCTACTGGTCTTTGGTGTATTTGCTTCTTCTTCGTCTTTTTTTTTCCCTAGAGTTTTTAGAGTTTTAGCTTTACTTTTAAATGGCTGGTATGAGAACTTTCGAATTTCTTTATGAAGGCACTTAGTGTTATGAACTTTTCTCTTAGCACTGCTGGTATTTTGTCCCACAAACTTGGGTATGTTGTGCCTTTATTTTCATTGAATTCTAGAAAGTCTTTAATTTCTTTATTTCTTCCCTGATCCAGATACCATTGAGTAGATAGTTATTTTGTTTCCATGAGTGTGTAGGCTTTCTGGTGTTTCTCTTGTTTTGAAGTCCAGCTTTGGTTAGTTTGGAGAAAATTCCATGAGGTGCTGAAAAGAAGGTATATTATTTTGTGTTTGGGTTAAATATTCTATAGATGTCTGTTAGGTCCATTTGATTCATAACATGTTAGTTTATTGTTTCTCTGTTTAGTTTTAGCCTGGAACCCTTGACAACCTGTGACTATGGGGTGTTGAATTCTCCCACTACTAATGTGTGGAGCTCCATATGTGATTTAAGGTTTAGCAATGTTTCTTTCACAAATGTGGGTACCCTTGTGGTTGAGGTATAGATGTTCAGAATTAAGATATCACTTTGGTAGGTTTTTTCTTTGATGAGCATTAAGTGTCCTTCTCCATCTCTTTTGATTACTTTTGGTTAAAAGTCTATTTTATTAAATATTAGAATGGCTACTCCACCTTGCTTCTTGTGTCTATTTGATTGGAAAACTTTTGTCCAGCCCTTTACTGTGAAGTAATGCTTATCTTTACGGCCGATGCATTTTTCTTACATGCAACAGAATCCTGTTTTTGCATTTATTCTGTTAGTTCATGTCTTTTTATTGGGAGATTGAGTCCATCGATGTTAAGAGTTATTAATGACCAGGGATTGTCAATTTCTGCTATTTTGATGTTGGTGGTATTAGCGTGTGTGTGTGTGTGTGTGTGTGTGTGTGTGTGTGTGTGTTTATGTTTGTTTCCTTGTTTTTCTGGTATTGGATTACTTATATCCTGTGTTTTCTTCAATGTAGTTATCCTTATTTTGTTGGAGTTTTCTTTCTAGTATTTTTTATAGGACTGGATTTGTGGATAGATATTGTTTAAACTTGGTTTTGTGATGGAATAGTTTGTGTTCTCCATCTATGGTGATTAAGAGTTTTGCTGGGTATGGTAGTCTAGGTTGGCATCTGTGGGTGTTTTTTTTTTTTTGTAGAGGTTGCTGGATATCTCTTCAGGCTCTTCTAGCTTTTAGAGTTTCTGTTGATAAGTCTGATGTAATTTTGATAGGTCTGCCTTTGTATGTTACCTGCCCCTTTCCCCTTGCTCTTTCAATATTCTTTCTTTGTTCTGTAGATTTAGTGTTTTGATTATTATGTGGCAAAGAATTTTCTTTTCTGGTCCAGTCTAATTGGTGTTCCGTAATCTTCTTGTATATTTATAGGTATCTCTTTAGGTTGCCAAAGGGTCTTTTTTTTCCAATGATTTTTGTTGTTGTTGTTGTTGAAAATATTTTCTGATCCTTGGAATTGGGACTCTCTTCCCCTTCTTCTATTCCTATTATTCTTAGGTTAGGTCTTTTCACAATATCTCAAATTTCCTGGATGTTTTGTATCAGGAATATTTTTAGGTATAACATTTTTTTTTGGCTTATGTATCAATTTCTTCTATTGTATCTTCTATACTTGAGATTCTCTCTTCCACCTCCTGTATTCTATTGGTGATGCTTGCATCTGTTGTTCCTATTAACCTCCTTAGGTTTTCCATCTCCAGGATTTCCTCAGTTTGTGTTTTCTTTATTTCTTCTGTTTCCACTCTCAAGTCTTGCACAGTTTTGCTTACTTCCTTCAACTGTTTGATTGTATTTTCCTGTATTTTTTTAAGGGATCTGTTTCCTCTTTAAAGGCCTCTGTTTCCTGTTTGTCTTTAAGGGATTTATTCATTTCCTCTTTAAAGGTCTCTATCATCTTTATAAGACTGCATTTAAGGTCATTTTCTTGTGCTTTGTTTGTGTTAAGATATCCAGGGCTTGCTGTAGTAGCATAGCTGTGCTCTGAAGGTATCCAATTGCCCAGACTTTGGTTGATTTTCTTCTTTTTATAGCCTTTAGCCCTCTGGTTGTCCCTGGATATTCCTGTTGTAGTGGGTATTGGGAGGGAGCCTAACCTTTATGACGCTGGTTTTGCATGTCTCTAATATGTATCCTTGGCCTGGACAGTGGTACTCAGGGAATGGTGCAAGTCTCTCAGCTGTTGAGTATGGTGGGGACATGTTGGGAAGTGGATTAGGTAGGGGAAGGCAAGTAGAGAGATGGGTATATAGTGGAGGTCTGGGGGACAGCAGGCCACTCAAAGAATCTGCATATGCCCCAGAGGAGTCATCCTTCAGGGAAAATGGGTGCAGGAAGGGATTCTAACTTGTTTGGTTCTGGATCAGCAAGTCTGATGATGAAAGTGGATGGAGAGGTCATGGAACAATAGAGTTTGGGGGAGATCGCCTGCATGATGTGGACAGCCTTCTTAATATTTGCCTGAACTTGGATTGCAATATTTTTTTTCTAAATATTTATCTTGTTCTTTTATGTGCATTGGTGTTTCACCTGCATCTGTGTCTGTGAAGGTACCAAACCCCTGGAATTTGAGCTCCAGACAGTTGTGAGCTGCCATGTGGGTATAGAGAATTGAACCCAGTTGGTCTAGAAGAACAGACAGTGCTCTAAACTGCTGAGACACCTCTCTAGCCCCTGGATTGCCATAACTTTATTAGGATCTTTTGTGTATTTACTTTTGCCATGGAGAGAAACTTAGGTGGGGTTTTTCTCTACAAAAGCTGTCAAGACCCACTCTTCTCTTTCCTTCCCTCCCCTGCTGCTCCTAGGCTCAGGCAGTGTGTTTGTATTGGCTGCCATTGGCCATTCCATCCCTTATGGCACAATCTATAGCAAGTGAGACGCTTGCATTCCTAGGTCATCATGGCAGATGGTCAGGAGGAAATATAAGTGACTATGAGTTAACTATAGCATGTGGGAAATGGGGGAAATAGTATAAGTTCTCTCGTTGTAGGAACATATCTCTAAGTACCTACTTGGTTTTCTATCTCATAAAGTAATTTACTTTGCTAATATACCTTCTTTATAGTGATTAATTCTCAGTGAAAATGAGAATAAGGATATGTGTTCTGGGAATAAATATTGAATTTCTATTTCCCAAAAGAAAGAAGAAAAAAAAAAGACAGTGAAAGTCAAATCTGCTCGAAAGCATTTTCAACATTACCACCCAACTGGAAGTCATAGTGATACCATGAACCAGGTAGAATGCAGAACATCTAAATCTTCACAAACACTTGCATCTAATTAAAAAAATTAGACGCAGAAGGTCTTTTTGTGAAGCATGGCTTTTCAATTACCTCAAATGATCATTCCTCTAAATTAATTTCATTTGTTTTCAATTCCATGTTTTCCTGTGCATATATGGAGGGAAGTGGTAGCTGTTAATGGCTTTGCTTCATTAAGGGAAAAAGATCTTTTGCCAAAGGTAAATGATACCAAATTTACATCAGTGATACATTTCAACTAGAAAACTGGTTTGTTCCAGTAATGGCTTAATTTTTTTATCCAAAACATACAGTAAGAACATAACATTTGGAAATTAAATTTCATAAAGTTAAAACATTTTTAATGGTAATAGCAATGTGTAAATTCAGTTTAGAAAATCCCATACTGAATATATTTTGTTATCATAACACAATCATAAGTTTAGGTGGATTATAATTGTCTTGGTAAGTGCAATATTTTCATGAAATTAAGAACCCTATGGCTTCTGCCTGGTGGCAGCCTATAGATTGGGAAAGAATCTTCACCAACCCTAAATCTCCCAGAGATCATCAAAAGTTTACAAAGAATTCAAGAAGTTAGACACCAAAAATTCAAATAACCCAATTAAGAAATGGGTACTGAACTAAACAGAATTCTCAACAGAGGTATCTTGAATGTCTGAGAAGCACTTTTTAAAATGTTCAGCATCCTTAGTCATCAGAGAAATGCAAATCAAAACAATTCAGAGATGCCACCTTACACATGTCAGAATGGCTAAGATCAAAATCTCAAGTGATAGCATATGCTAATAAGGATGTAGAGCTAGACTAACATTCCTCCATTGCTGGTGGGAGGACAATCTTGTATAACCACCTTGAAAATCAATTTGGTAGTTTCTCAGAATACTGGAAATAGTTCTATTTTTAGACATAGTTATATCACTCCTGGCCATATACCCAAAAAGATGCCCCACTATGCCACAAGGACACTTGCTCAACTATGTTCACAGCAGCTTTATTTGTAATAGCAGAAACTGGAAACAACCTAGATGTTCCTCAACTGAAGAATGAATATAGAAAACATGTTACATCCTTACAATGGAATACTATTCAACTATGAAAAACAAAGACATTATAAATTTTGCAGGCAAATTGGATGAATCTTGAGAAAATCATCTTGAGTGAGGTAACCCAGTCCCCAAAGAACAGGCATGGTATGTATTCACTTATAACTGGATACTAGCCATAAAATATAGGATGCCCATGCTACACTCCACAGACCCAAAGAAACTGGGTCCCAAGGGAGAGTTCATGCAAGAATCTTATTCCCCTAGAGTCACATCTATAGACGCTGTATCCTCTCCGATCCCAGGCCTCTCTCACTCCTCTTCTCCCAATACCTGATCAACCTCCCTGTTCCCGTCCTCACCTCCTCTCTTACCCAGTCTTATCTCTCCATCCACACTTCAGAAGACTGTTTTCTCCTGACACTTTTAATGATGCTGTTATACTTGTAGACAGGAACCTAGCGTAACTGTTCCCTGAGAGGCTTCATCCAGCAGCAGATAAAGATCCACAGAAAACATCCAGCAGAGCCAAGGAAGTGTTTTGGGAAAGAGAAAGATAGAAGTGAGCAAGTCAGAGTGGTCAAGGATGCTACAAGTAGACTGACAGAGTCAACTAACCTGGGACCACAGGGGCTCACAGAGCCTGGGCCACCAACCAGGGAGCATGCAGTATGTGTATAGTTTAACAGTAGAGATACTGTTTTTGCAGTATGTTGGTGAAGAATGTGGCTGCTTTTTGCCCTTCTCTGAAGAATCTACCTGAGGCTAAGGTAAAGATATATATATTAATTGCATTGAAAAAGGTAGTCTCAAAAATACCTAGCAGAGACTTTGTTCTCTGCTTAAGTCTCATGAAGAGCATTTTGAACAAGCATAGCAAGCTTAGAAAGGAAAGATATAAAATATATGGTTAGAGTATTAAAGGGGCACTAAGAAGTGAAATGGAGCCCAATCTTGCATTCTTGGAGATAAAGGATTAAGGGAGTAGGACTTTGGTACAAGATCCTACCTAGCTAAATTTAGATCCAAACATGTTGGTACACGAATTTCATTCCAGGAGATAAAGCCAAGCAGATCTCTGAGTTCAAGGTCAGCCTTGGCAAGTTCTAGGTGAAGAAAACCTTAAGGCTAGAATTGATGGTATATACTTTTAATCCCAGGAGACAGGCATGCAGATCTTTGAGTTAAATGTCAATCTACAGATCAAGATCCAGGACAGCCAAGCTTAGCCAGTGAAGGAGTTGGAAAACAGAAAACTAGTGACACTGCAATAGAACAAGGGGCCATGTTCCAGCCCCAGCAAACAGCAGAACTCAGCAGCTTTGGCCATGTGACTCTAGCTTTAAAGTCCAGAATAGAAGGGATTACTGGGACAATTGATGTTAGTTAACTGGAGCTAAGAAATCAGTGGTGATTAAGAAGAGAGCAGCATCACTGAGGCAAAATCTTCTGGGAAGTGTTTTCTGAGAGTACAAAGAAGTTGTGTTCCAGAAATGGCCAAGGTCTTACTTCATGATGCAGTTGTCTTTAGTACTGTGTAAGAGTCACTCAGGTGGTACTTGTTTTGAAGGCATGAAGGGGTCATGAAAAACAGCTGAGGCTTAGCACTGTGAGAAACCATGGAAGACCATTGGTGAAGGTGCAACTTCAGTTGCAGTTGATGACCCTGAACTGAAGGGGTCATATACAAAGGAGTTGAGACTTGACCCCATGAAGAAAGCCTATGAAAGTGAAGCCTAGTTGCAGCTGAAGACCGCAGTGTAGTGGAGATGTCATTACCATGGGATGATCAATGAGAACAGCAACAGCAGTGGAATGGATCAACCTGAGCTTAGAGTGCTGCAGTGGACAGAACTGGAGAAATGACACCAGCCTTGTGAAGGAGCCTAGAAGATCATGTGAGTATCTCAGACATTGAAACAAGAATCTGTAACATTGAAATATCCTTAGAGACCCCAAGATGTTCAAGATGCCAGAGATGTGGACTATCTGCCGAAGAAAGCTGCTAACAGAAAGTGGAACCAGCCCAGGAGAAAGAAGTTTGTGGCAGTCAACAAATATGAAAAAGGAGTTGGAGATCTAAATATTGCTTTGACATCAGACATGGAGATTCAGTTTAGAGTTTGCTCAACTGGTTTCCTGCCTTGCTTTGGGGATTATAATTTAGTGATTGGATAAATTTCAGAAGAGACTTTGAACTTTGGACTTTTTACATTTTTGAGACTGCTATAGACTGTGGGGACTTTTGAAGTTGGACTAAATATATTTTGCATTATGCTATGTTTAGGTATGGCCCCCATAGACTCATATGTTTGATCAAGCCTATGGAGGCTAGGGAGTGGAACATTATGGTTTGAATATCCTTGGTCCAGGGAGTGGCACTATTAGAAGGTGTGGCCTTGTTGGGGTAGGTGTGGCCTTGTTGAAGTAGGTGTGTCACTGTGGGTGTGGGCTTTAAGACCCTCATCCTAGTTGCCTGGAAGTCAGTATTCTACTAGCAGCCCTCCCGCACCATGCCTGCCTAGATGCTGTCATGTTCCCACCTTGATGATAATGGACTGAACCTGTAAGCCAACCCCAATTAAATGTTGTCCTTTAATAAGACTTGCCTTGGTCATGCTCACAGCAATAAAACCCTAACTAAGACATGTCCCTTTTAGACATGGCACATCACAACTCTGCCAGCAAAAGGATTAGTAATCTCTTGAGCCTATGCATTCCCACCTGCCTGTGTCCCTCTTATTCCCTGCTTTATACTAATCCCAGTAGTTCCCTGCCCTGACTCAAAAACACAATCTAGAGATAACAAAGGTTTGATGTTGCTCTCTTTAGCTTCCTTCCGATTAGAGCTAAATCTCACACAAACATTGCTTTTTGTACCTGTTAATTGAAGTCACTGAAGAAAGGCCATTTCAAACAGCACCTAACAAAAGAGAGAAAGGAATAAATTGCTCTTGAAAATCTGATTTTGTGTGTAACTTGGAAGACCTAATGGGCATTGAGAGGGAGACTAATTAATTAAAAATTACTAAATTTCCATTAAGGATACAAACAAAGCATAAGGAACATGCTTAAAATAACCCACAAGATAATTCATAAGGCCACATTGATTAAACCCAGAGGTCAGACTTCAAGAAAAAAATTATTTCCAAAATTGAGTAAATGGGATCCTTCTCTCTTGCATTTAGCTTTCATGTGGAAAAAGCGACACTGAGTCAGAAGGTTTGGATGAAAAATGTGACCTCCTTATTCCAATGTTCTGTTAATAAATACTAAGTCCAAGCTGACTATAGAGGAATGTGTGGAAAGCTACAGCTTTCTGGTGAACACTTTCTGGATGAAGTTGCACCTAAGAGATTCTGCAGTAAAAACAGCTAGGCTTCCCACTGGTCAAGAAAGGAGAAACCTTGAAAAACAATGTTCCTGCTTACAGAGAGCAGCAGAAGCCTAAGAGTGCTATAATTAACCAATGTGTACTTGATCTAGAAAATTCTCAGCAGAGCTCTGCTGTAGTTCTCAGTCCTCCAGCTTGTGACATCAATTGTCAGGAAGACAGGCCCTTCTTTGACATTTGGATTTACGTTGTCTGACTTTAAACAGAAGAGCTTTTAGAAAACCCACAAATATGTTGCAGGAGATCTGTGAACTCCTTAACATTGTTATGGCATTCCTGAGCCAGACCATAGACTCAATGCAATTATAATTAAAAGATGGATTGATTACTGCTAGCAGGACAACAATCTCTTTGCAAAACTTCCTGAAAAGAGGAGTGAGGGAAGGGTTTTCAAAAGTGAAAACCATGAAAAGACCTTGACTGTATATCTATACAAGCAAGCCAAGAGCTATTTTGCTCTGCTATGATTAGGTAGTCAAGGCAACCTGAATGTCTGCAGAAGCAGGTTACAGAAGCCAAAAATCACTTAGAACATACCAAGTAGATGGTTATAGCTGTACATTTCTGGTTGTGGGGGGAGTCACTGAGTAGGGGTTACTGGGAACTTGCCTTCCAGAGACTAGACCCAGAGATAAATGGTTGGTGGGTACCAAGATAGATGCCAAGCATAAAATGGAGGGTTTTAGCCATCACAAATACTTCAAGCAAATCTTCCAGAGAATGGCATTTTTCTGAGAAAATAGTTTAAAAGTTTCAACTGATTCTCAGAAGAAACAGTGGCCTTCAAAAAATGTCAAGACCATTAGAAGACCTTGGAGTCACTCTGTCATCTTCCTGCCTTCATAATTTCAAGAGCAGTGAGTCATGAACCAGACTGGGCAAAGTCTAAATTTACAGTTCCAGCTGCAGAGGAAATTTATTCACTGTCTACAGATCTAAATCCACGGTGGCTACTACTGTAGACTCTGTTATTCAGAGTGAATGGACAGTTAAAGAACTGACTTTAGCCGTAAGAGTCCTTGATGTCTGCACTACTATGACCTTCCATCTTCTGGAACTCTGTGACCCAGTGCTAATGAATAAAATGGAACAGTTGAATAAAGAAAAATAGAAGGAAGGACAGTGTTAGGAGTCGGAGAGAGGAAACAGAAGTAAAGGAAAGACAAATTCTTGATGGGAAGGAAAGTAGAAAGGGAGGAGAGTAGAAACTGACAAGAATAATGAAAAGCAGTTAGTGAAAATAAAGATAAAGGAAAGAGAAGGATGGGAAATTCTGTTAGAAAGGGAAAAAAGTCAAGAGAAGCTTGGGGGGTCGGGGTGGAGGTTGCAGATGATGAAATGAGATGACAAATAGAATGAAAAGATAAAAACATTTTTAATTTATATGATGTTCCTAAATGTAAGGACATCACCCAAAGAAAGTCTGTGCTACATATGATGTGATATGATAGATTGTGATATCATTTCCTGTGGTTGTTTGAATAGGCTTGGCCCAAGGAGTGGCACTATTTGGAGGTGTGGCCTTGTTGAAGTGGGTGTAGCCTTGTTGGAGGAAGTGTGTCACTGTGGGGGTGGGCAAAAAGACCCTCCTCCTAATCACATAGGAGCCAGTATTTTCCTAGAAGCCTTTAGATGAAAATGTAGAACTCACAGCAACTCCTGCACCATGCCTGCCTGGACACTGCCATGCTCCTGCCTTGATGATATGGGACTGAAACTCTGAACCTATAATCCAGCTTCAATTAAATGTTGTCCTTATAAGGACAACATTATTAATTGGTCATGATGTCTGTTCACAGCAGTAAACCCCTAACTAAAACACTTACCTATAATGTGACAAGCAAGCTTACACAGCCTGCCAGAAAACTGTGACCCTTTAGGTAGTCATGACCCACCTATCGAAGAGGGAAGGGGATATTGGGAGGAGCTCTAGTGTCTGAGAAATAAAATGTTCAAAGCACAAAATGTCTTGGAAGAATCAGACCAAACTATTGCACATCTCGAGTTGCTATCCAACACTCCCAGCTTCCTATGTCCACATAGGCTGCTGGGGATGTCAGCCTGCTCCTCAATCATCCTGTATAGGGTTACTATTTGAGGACAGGAGAGTGAGATGAAGTCAGGGCACAGAACAGTCCTGTACACAAGGACACATCTGCCCACATGCTGGCCCTGATAAGCACATGGGCCATGGGCCATCATGAAGGAGGGTAGCATTTCTTTGTTGTTCTGGAGCTCACTTGTATTCATGTTTCACATGTTAGTAGTGTACACAGCACCTCCACAAACAATGCCTCATTCTATGTCCATCCTGAACATGTATAAATGGCTGCCCCAACAGTGACCCTTCAAAAGGACTCAGGTAGTAAGTACAAGCACCAGTCACTTTCATGTGTTTTCTCTGATTCTTAGGGGACTGGAATAGCTACTAGGTTAGAGAACAAGGAACAGTTGGGAATCAGGCAGTGGCAGGATTCTGTCCTCAACATAGCAGATGCTGAGGCCCAAGCTCTCTCTACTATATGACAAGATCTTCCTTCCCTTCCACTACCTTGGGATACCCACATACTTGGGTATGCCTATCCAGGATCACATTGGCTTATACTTGATTCTTCTTTGTGCTTTAGTTCCTTTCACAGAATAAAAAGAACTTTCTAGGGCTCAAAGAGCATTACTAAAACTTCAAGCTGTACATCTAAAATGCAAGATGGGTTTTCAAAGAAGGAAATGTATATCTTATTAGAGAAATGAACAAATTATTTATCAACAAAAATTTCTTACCTCACTGATTTGATCCTTTAAACCAAAAAGCAGATGGGACCTGTGTCTGAAAACTCCCACATTTGCCCCCACTTTTGGTTTGCCTGGCTCTGGTGCAAGTTTTGAAGGAGGCAACACAGCTTCTTCCCACCATCTACTTTCCCCATGACAGCCACAGCCAAACTTCCTTGAGCAACTCAAACTTCACCTGCATCTGACTAGTTTACAGATTGCTTCAAAATTCTGTTTCTCTCTGTGCCTCCACAGTTAGAAAGACATAACTGAGGCATAATGAAGAATTTTGCTGCCTAGCACAGTTGACTTATATTTGCTGTGTTTTTGTTCATAGTAAAACTTCTGCCTACAGAACAGCAATTTTGGCTTGAATACACATGATGAATTCCTCTGCATTTGATGGCCCCCTCCTAAAAAATATTTAAAGTCAGTTAACAATACCTTAGCATGGTCGCAAGTGATACATAACTTAAGATTTATCTTGAGATATGTCCCCCAGTTTTAGGGAACAGTTTTCAGAAGCCACAGTATTTGGATATCTGGGTTCCAAAGGAAGGTACAAACATCTGAAACCACTCACTTAAAGTCTTCGTTGTGACCTTTCATAGGATCCTCCTTCCAATGGGTCAACCAGAAATATCGACTAGGATTCAGCGCTTCAACATGTGTCAGGGCATGCTTTGTGGCAGCACAGCCCTGGATCAACTAAATACCCCACTATATCCCAAAGGTTCTTCCTTAAATTGCTCTTTGGACTCTAACATATCTATGTACTTCCTCAAATAAACAACCTGCTATAATTCCTTTCTTCCTGACTATACTCTGAATTGCATAATTCTGAAGCTCTATTTTCTTACCTTTAGAACTCTACATTCATATATGTTGAAGAGCATCTATAGTAGGCCTAGAAGTCTGTGATAAATCTTACTGAACAAAAATACATGCCAGAGGCAGTATAAAAATCCTAGATTTATGGAGAGTAAGAACAACCTCACATATGTAATCAAATGAACATTGCCAAGTAATAGAAAGTTTGAACATTGAAGTTTGCTGCAAACTGTCAAACTTTAACCAACAAAGTAGAAATGCATAAAGAAGACTTGAACAAAAAGAGGAAGGAGAAAGTGGCATTTGAAAATTATATTTCTAGAAATATCAAATTCTTAAACTGATGACTTCAAGCTGAGGAGTAATTTTCAGCTCGGCCCTATAAAGCAAGACCCAGGCAGACCATCAACTAAACAGCAATTCTCAGCACACCACAGGGAACTCTGTTCCCACAAAGAAAAATACAGGAGTAATAGCCTGCCCCCTGGAACAGTGGGGAAGCCATTCAGAAGAGCCTGGAATATAGCCTGGGAGTCAGCCCAGTCTTTGAAAGCCAGGGGAAAAGGCAGATGGATAATAAAAAAAAGAGAATTCTTACATTTAATCAAGAAATCATCTCATTTGCATTCTGATTTTGAAATAATATTTTTAAATATTCATTTATTGGGACCAAAGTAATGTGTAGTTTTAACAATTCCATTTAAAGACTAGAGTGTAACTCAATGGTAAAATCCTTGTTTAATATGTGCAAGGCCGTGAGCTCTACCTCCAGCATGAAATAGATAGACAGATAGATAGACAGACAGACAGACAGACAGACAGATAGATAAACTTTTGTTTTGTTTATAAAGAAATTCCTTAAAAAGAAAGTTGAACATTTAAAAAGCTCACAGTATTTAAAGATATGAAAAAATATTAGTAACCTGTTGGTAAATTTAAGCAAATAGAGCCTGGTGATCTATTTAGGAGTGACTTTTAAAAGCAGGAATGAGGAAAGGGAGAAGCAAAATGATGAAAGAGGAAGAATGGTCCCTATAATGACTGCCTCTGGGAAGGCAGTTTCCAGTCGGGGCTTATCCTCCACACTGAGAGCTGCACAACAGGGATATTTCAAGTCAGATAGAATTCATGAACACAAGGTCTTCGGAATCTGCAGCCCTCAGAATCCCACCCTAACCTCAGTTTCAACATAACTGCTCTTGGTCTTCATAGTCCTGCTTTGCATTCTGCCTTTTGTTGAAGCAGTAGATACAAGCTATGCAGCCTCTATTATATAAGGCTACACGCTTCTTGGTTTCAATGGATGATTTTCTTTAACTTGATTAGGAAAACACCTAGAAGGCTTTAGTTGGGCATATCTTTGGGTATGCCTGTTAGGACATTTCTAGAGATGATTAACAGAGCTCAGAAAACACATCCTGAAAGTGGGTTGCACCATCCCTTGGGCTGCAGTCCTGGACATAATAAAAAGGAGGAAAGAAGAAAACTACCTGGGCACAAGCCACTGACTGCCTCGCTCTGGATAAGAGCAATCTCCCACATTCACTTCTGTCAGTGGCTCCTGCCATCATGCCTTCCCCACCATGAGGAGCTATCAATGCAACGTGTATGCATAAAAGAAAAATCAGCAGATGAGACCCTAAAGAGCTCTTCCCAATCAAATTCGAAGATGCCCAGAAAAATTTGAGCTCTCAAGGCTAAACCTTAAATTGGGAAACAAGTTTTCGTCACATTGAATAATGCACCAAAACATGCAGCCTTTGTGTTTGCTACTTAGAAACAGCTGGGATTATAAAGGCTTAAGTTTGCAAAAGTAATATTTCATATTTCCAGAATCCTCTAATCACATGAAATACAAAGAAGTTTTTACCCAGAACCTAGCAAATCACAACTATTCTGCAATAATCACTGCCTGCTGGATCATTAAAAAATTTTGTTCTCCATGCATTTATTGCATTTTTCATCTCTCAAATTGACATTCATAAGTATGAAGTAGCCACAAAATTTACATTTCATTTCTGGCATGGTGAACTTAAAGCTTGTATTAAACATGCCTGCCATTGAAATAGAGAAAAGATTTAATTTGAAAATTTTTATAAGGATATTGACATAGAAAATAAAGTTAATGTAAAAATCTCTGTGTATTGAATAGCATTGCCATGATAAGTAGTACTATATTAATAGTACCATAAACCCACTGTGTTATAGTTTTCCAAACAAAAAGAAAAGCCAAAAACAGGTAGGGAGGCATCTACTGAGTTTGTTATGGACAACTAAGGCTCAATGCTACTGTGGGTCCTCTCAGAATCCATGCAGAATAGTATCTTAGAAATATCATTTTGAAGGAGAAACTGAGGTGTTTTATTATCAACTGCCATTCTCAGGGATATTGACTCCCTATATCTCTAGGTAGAGCAGGGAAGCTCCCAGAACTTCATAGAAGACCTAAAGCAGGAAAGCTGAAAAATGTGGGGGATGGTTTTGTTGGGAAGTTGATAGCATGGATGAGAACTTTACACCAAAGCAAAGGACACCACCCAGGTTTGTGTCTGCCCAAACAAACCTTTCAAAACGGTATCCACCTCCTTCACTTACTCTACAAGGTGATGGCCAGATACAATCTCTAATTAATGACTTCAGAAAGAGAGCTATTGGAGTATGTTACATTCGGCACTGTAGTGCCAGCGAAGTGTTAGTGAGCCCCAAAAATACAGACAGGAGCCAATCTGATGCAACTCACAGCAGGGTCTTTATTCTATTTGAACTAGCTCGGGCCCGCCCAGTGCACCACTGTCACATAGGATGTTTTAGTGGTAGGGGAGCCCCAAATACTGGGGTAAGCCTTTATAGTAAGCAGCAAGCAGTGCAACTATCTAATTGGAAAGCTACTGTGGCCTTTAACATAATTTGCTGGTACTGGGAGTCATCACGAACTTAATTTTTGCTCCCTTCTGCATTGATGGTTGTTAGGCAAGGGGTGGACTTGTAACCTGGGAGTGCAGGTTTGTTGGGAAAATAACCTGGAGACGCTGGCCTTGTTGAATGTGTAACCTGGAGATGCTGGTCTTGTGTATTAGCCTAGAGACTGGAGCTAGGTTCAGGTTGTTTTTTTTTTTTTTTTGTTTTGTTTTTTTATTTTTTTAATTTACATTCCAAATCACTTCCCCTTTCCCGTTTCCTCCCTCCCCGAAAGTCCCATAAGCCCCCTTCCCTCCCTCTTTTCTCCATTCAACCCACTCTCGTTACTCTGTCCTGGCGTTCCCCTACATCCAGTCTTTCCAGGACCAGGGGTCTCTCCTTCCATCTTTTTAGAAATCTATTGATATGCGGATTGTGTCTAGGGTATTCCGAGATTCTGGGTCAATATCCCCTTATCAGTGACTGCATACCATGTGTGTTCTTTTGTGATTGGGTTACCTCACTAAGGATGATATTTTCAAGTTCTGACCATTTGCCTAGGAATTTCGTGAATTCATTGTTTTTAATTGCAGAGTAGTATTCCATTGTGTAGATATACCACATCTTCTGAATCCATTCCTCCGTTGAGGGACATCTGGGTTCTTTCCAGCTTCTGGCTATTATAAATAAGGCTGCTATGAATATAGTGGAGCATGTGTCCTTATTGCATGCGGGTAAAGTCTCTGGGTATATGCCCAGGAGTGGTATAGCCGGATCCTCCGGGAGTGTCATGCTCAGTTTTCTGAGGAACCGCCAGACTGCTTTCCAGAGTGGTTGTACAAGCTTGCAATCCCACCAGCAGTGGAGGAGTGTTCCTCTTTCTCCACATCCTCGCCAACAACTGCTGTCTCCTGTGTTTTTGATCTTAGCCATCCTGACTGGTGTGAGATGGAATCTCAGGGTTGTTTTGATTTGCATTTCCCTAATGACTAAGGATGATGAACATCTCTTTAGGTGCTTCTCGGCCATTAGATATTCTTCAGGTGAGAACTCTTTGTGTAGCTCTGTACCCCATTTTTTAATAGGGTTACTTGCCTCTCTGGAGTTTAACTTCTTGAGTTCTTTGTATATCTTGGATATTAGCCCTCTGTCGGATGTAAGGTTGGTAAAGATCATTTCCCAGTTAGTTGGTTGCCGCTTTGTCTTGACAGTGTCTTTTGCCTTGCAAAAACTTTGTAATTTAATGAGGTCCCATTTGTCTATTCTTGATCTTAGAGCATAAGCTATTGGAGTTCTGTTCAGGAAATTCTCCCCTGTGCCCATATGTTCAAGGTTCTTCCCTAGTTTCCCTTCTATTAGTTTCAGTGTGTCTGGTTTTATGTGGAGATCTTTGATCCACTTAGAATTGAGCTTAGTGCAAGGAGATAAGGATGGGTCAATTTGCATTCTTCTGCATGTTGACCTCCAGCTGAGCCAACACCATTTGTTGAAAAGGCTATCTTTTTTCCACTGGATGGTTTTAGCTCCTTTGTCAAAGATCAAGTGACCATAGGAATGTGGATTCATTTCTGGGTCTTCAATTCTGTTCCATTGATCTACATGTCTGTTACTGTACCAATACCATGCAGTTTTTAACACTATTGCTCTGTAGTACAGCTTGAGGTCCGGGATACTGATTCCCCCAGAGGTTCTTTTACTCTTGAGAATAGTTTTAGCTATTCTGGGTTTTCTGTTATTCCAGATGAATTTTTGAATTGCTCTTTCTAACTCTATGAAGAATTGAGTTGGGATTTTGATGGGGATTGCATTGAATCTGTGTATTACTTTTGGTAAGATGCTCATTTTTACTATATTAATCCTGCCAATCCATGAGCATGGCAGATTTTTCCATCTTCCGAGGTCTTCTTCAATTTCTTTCTTCAGAGACTTGAAGTTCTTGTCATACAGATCTTTCACTTGTTTGGTTAGCGTCACGCCAAGATACTTAATATGGTTTGTGGCTATCGTAAAGGGTATTATTTCTCTTACTTCTTTCTCAGCCTGCTTATCCTTTGAGTATAGGAAGGCTTCTGACTTGCTTGAGTTGATTTTATATCCGGCCACTTTGCTGAAGTCGTTTATCAGCTGTAGGAGTTCTCTGGTGGAGTTCTTTGGGTCGCTTATGTATACTATCATATCGTCTGCAAATAGTGATAGTTTGACTTCTTCCTTTCCAATTTGTATCCCTTTGACCTCTTTTTCTTGTCTAATTGCTCTAGCTAGAACTTCAAGTACTATATTGAAAAGATATGGAGAGAGAGGGCAGCCTTGTCTAGTCCCTGATTTTAGTGGGATTGCTTCAAGTTTCTCTCCGTTTAGATTGATGCTGGCTACTGGTTTGCTGTAAATTGCTTTTACTATGTTTAGATATGGGCCTTGAATTCCTGATCTTTCCAAGACCTTTAGCATGAAAGGATGCTGAATTTTGTCAAATGCTTTCTCAGCATCTAATGAGATGACCATGTGGTTTTTTTCTTTGAGATTGTTTATGTAGTGGATTACATTGATGGATTTCCTTATATTGAACCATCCCTGCATCCCTGGGATGAAGCCTACTTGATCGTGGTGAATGATCGTTTTGATGTGTTCTTGGATTCGGTTGGCAAGAATTTTATTGAGTATTTTTGCATCGATATTCATAAGAGAGATTGGCCTGAGATTCTCTTTCTTTGTCGGATCTTTGTGTGCTTTTGGTATTAGTGTAATTGTGGCTTCATAGAACGAGTTGGGTAGTGTTCCTTCTGTTTCTATTTTGTGGAACAGTTTGAAGAGTATTGGTGTTAGGTCTTCTTTGAAGGTCTGATAGAATTCTGCACTAAAACCATCTGGACCTGTGCTTTTTTTGGTTGGAAGACTTCCAATGACAACTTCTATTTCTTCAGGGGTTATAGGACGGTTTAGATGGTCTATTTGATCCTGATTTAATTTTGGTACTTGGTATCTGTCAAGGAAATTGTCCATTTCCTCAAGATTTTCTAGTTGTGTTGAATACAGGTTTTTGTAGTAGGATCTGATGATTTTTTGAATTTCCTCAGTTTCTGTTGTTATCTCTCCCTTTTCGTTTCTGATTTTATTAATTTGGATACTATCTCTGTGCCCTCTGGTTAGTCTGGCTAAGGGCTTGTCTATCTTGTTGATTTTCTCAAAGAACCAACTCCTCGTTTTGTTGATTCTTTGTATGGTTTTCTTTGTTTCTACTTGATTGATTTCAGCCCTGAGTTTGATGATTTCCTGCCTTCTACTCCTCTTTGGTGTATTTGCTTCTTTTTGTTCCAGGGCTTTCAGGTGTGCCATTAAGCTGTTAGTGTATGCTGTCTCCCGTTTCTTTTTGGCAGCACTCAGGGCTATGAATTTTCCTCTTAGCACTGCTTTCATTGTGTCCCATAAGTTAGGGTATGTTGTGCCTTCATTTTCATTAACTTTCAAAAAGTCTTTGATTTCTTTCTTTATTTCCACCTTGACCAAGTTATCATTGAGTAGAGCATTGTTCAGCCTCCATGTGTACGTGGGTTTTCTTTTGTTTTTGTTGCCATTGAAGACCACCCTTATTCCATAGTGATCTGATAGGAGGCATGGGATTATTTCTATCTTCTTGTATCTGTTGAGGTCTGATTTGTGACCAATTATATGGTCAATTTTGGAGAAGGTACCATGAGGAGCTGAGAAGAAGGTGTATTCTTTAGCTCTAGGATGAAATGTTCTATATATATCAGTTAGTTCCATTTGGTCCAAGGCTTCAATTAGATTCACTGTGTCCCTGTTTAGTTTCTGCTTTCCTGAACGATCCATTTCAGAGAGCGGGGTGTTGAAGTCACCCACTATTATTGTGTGCGGTGCGATGTGTGCTTTGAGTTTTAGTAAAGTTTCTTTTACGAATGAGGGTGCCCTTGCATTTGGAGCATAGATATTCAGGATTGAGAGTTCTTGATGGTGGATTTTTCCCTTGATCAGTATGTAGTGTCCTTCTGTGTCTTTTTTGATGACTTTGGGTTGAAAATCAATTTTATCCGATATTAGGATGGCTACTCCACCTCGTTTCTTGGGGCCATTTGCTTGTAAAATTGTTTTCCAGCCTTTTACTCTGAGGTAGTGTTTGTCTTTGACACTGAGGTGCGTTTCCTGCATGCAGCAAAAAGCTGGGTCCTGTTTACGTATCCAGTCTGCTAGTCTATGTCTTTTAATTGGGGAATTGAGACCATTGATATTAAGAGAGATTAAGGCATAGTGATTATTGCCATCTGCCATTCTTGACGCTATCTTTATGTTTGAGTGGTTATCTACTTTTGGGTTTGATTCAAGAAGGTTATTATCTCATTTTTTCCAGGGTGTTGTTTCTCTCCCTGTATTGGAGGTTTCCACCTATTATCCGTTGCAGGGCTGGATTTGTGGAAAGATATTGTGAAAATTTGGTTTTATCATGGAATATCTTGGTCTCTCCATCTATGGTGATTGAGAGTTTTGCTGGGTATAGCAGTCTAGGCTGGCATTTGTGCTGTCTTAGTGTCTGCATGAGATCTGCCCAGGATCTTCTGGCTTTCATAGTCTCTGGTGAGAAGTCTGATGTGATTCGGATAGGTCTTCCTTTGTATGTTACTTGGCCCTTTTCTCTTACTGCATTTAGTATTCTTTCTTTGTTTAGAACATTCGGTGTTTTGATTATTATGTGACGGGAGGTATTTCTGTTCTGGTCCAGTCTGTTTGGAGTTCTGTAGGCTTCTTGTATGTTCATCGGCATCTCTCTCTTTAAGTTAGGGAAGTTTTCCTCCATAATTTTGTTGAAGATGTTTACTGGCCCTTTAAGTTGCAAATCTTCACTCTCATCTATACCTATAATCCTTAGGTTTGGTCTTCTCATTGTGTCCTGGATTTCCTGGATGTTTTGGGTTACGCGTTTTTTGCATTTTGCATTTTCTTTGACTGTTGAGTCGATGCTTTCTATGGAATCTTCAGCACCTGAGATTCTTTCTTCCATCTCTTGTATTCTATTGTTGATGTTTGCATCTATGACTCCTGATTTCTTCCCAAGGTTTTCTATCTCCAAAGTTGTCTCCCTTTGTGATTTCTTAGTTGTTTCTACTTCCTTTTTTAGTTCCTGGATGGATTTGCTGAGATCCTTCACTTGTTTGTTTGTATTTTCCTGTATTTCTTTAAGGTATTTTTGCATTACCTCTTTCAGGATTTCTTCCTGATGACCCACGTTCTCCTGCATTTCTCTGAGCGATTTTTGTGTTTCCTCCTCATGGGATTCCATCTGTTGATCCATCGTCTCCTGCATTTCTTTAAGCAGTTCTCGTGTTTCCTTTGTAAGGGCATCTAACCGTTGATTCATTTCTTTAAGCAATTTTTGTGTTGCCTCCTTATGGGCATCCGTCTGTTGACCCATATTCTTCTGCATTTCTTTATGCAAATTTTGTGATTCCTTTGTGAGTGCATCTACCCGTTGATTCATCTCGTTAAGCGATTTTTGTGTTGTCTCCTTGTGCGCCTCCATCTTTTGATCCATGTTCTCCCGCATTTCTCTAAGCGATTTTTGTGTTTCCTTTGTAAGGGCTTCTAACCGTTGATTCATGGTCTCCTGTAACTCTTTATGAGATTTATTTGTGTCCTTCTTGTGATCCTCTAATAGCATCATGAGAAGTGATTTTAAATCCAGATCTTGTCTTTCGGGTGTGGTGGGGTATCCAGGACTTGCTGCTGTTGGAGAGTTGGGTTCGGATGGTCCCACATTACTTTGATTACTGTTAGTAACATTCCTACGTTTGCCTTTTGCCATCTGGATACCTCTGGTGTTAGTTGGTCCTGCTGCCACTGGCTGTTGGTTGGACCTCCTGTGAGCCTGCAAAGCTATTTCTGCCCCCCCTGGATTACCAGGATTCCCCTGGCACCGATTTCTGGGGCCTGCCTGCTCCTGAGTGACTTTGGAGCCCTAATGTGCTTTGCCCCAAGTGATCTTATATTGGGGAGGCCTTGCACATCTAAAGGCTCAGCCTAGTGGATTCCTGGAGCAGAGGTCGCCAAAGGGAGGCTGGCAGGCTCCTGCCCTGTGCAGGGGTGTGTGATCTCTCCTGGGGGGGGGAGGGGGCGTCCCTCTGCCAGGCAGAAGTCCCACAGCAGATCTGGCGCGCTGGTCACTGCAGAACAGCCCAGCACCTGGGAGCAGGTTACACACAAGCTGCCTGAACCCGAAGCGATATTATGCCTGTCTGTCTCTGAGCCTGGTGGTCCCAACTACCTGGTCACTGGAGCAAAGATGGCGGAGGGCACTCTCCGTGGCGCTGCTCACCCTGTGGTCACGATGGCCCGCCGATCTGGCACCCAGACGACCACAGCGCCAACCCACCCTCGGGCACAGAAGGAAGCCCCAACAGGCCGTGTCCCAAGTGATGTTATATTGGGGGGAGAGCCTGGGTACCGGTCTCTCCAGCGCAGTCCGCGGGAACAGAGGTCGCGGAAGGGAAGCTGGCAGGCTCCCTCCCTGCGCGGGGTCCCTCCTCCAGGCAGAAGGTCCCACCGCGGAACTGGCGCGCTGGTTACTGCAGATCAGCCCAGCACCTGGAAGCAGGTTACACACGAGCTGCCTGAAACCGAAGCGATATTATGCCTGTCTGTCTCTGAGCCTGGCGGTCCCAACTACCTGGTCACTGGAGCAAAGATGGCGGAGGGCAGTCTCCGTGGCGCCGCTCACCCTGTGGTCACGATGGCCCGCCGATCTGGCACCCAGACGACCACAGCGCCAACCCGCCCTCGGGCACAGACGGAAGCCCCAACAGGCCGTGTCCCAAGTGATGTTATATCGGGGGGAGAGCCTGGGTACCGGTCTCTCCAGCGCAGTCTAAAGAGTTGTGTTAGAATTTTGATGGGAATTTCATTGAATCTGTAAATTTATTTTTGGTAAGACAGCCATGTTCACTATATTAATCCTATTGATCATGATCATGGGAGATCTTTCCATCTTCTGATATCTTCCTCATTTCTTTCTTCAGCAGCTTGAAGTGCTAGTCTCACTTGCTTGGTTAGAGTTACACCAAGATAGTTTATATTGTTTGTGGCTATTGTAAAGGGTGGTATTTCACTGATTTCTTTCTCAGCCCATTTATCATTTACATAAAGAAGGGCTACTGAGTTTTCTGAGTTAATTTGGTGTCCAGCCACATTGCTGAAAATGGTTTGATAGGAGTTCTCTGGTAGAATTTTGGGGGTTGCTTATTTATACTATCATTTCATTTACAAGTATTGATATTTTGACTTCTTCCTTTCCAATTTGCATCCCCTTGATCTCCTTTTGTTGTCTTATTGCTCTGGGTAGAACTTCAAGTACTATACTAAATAGATAGGGAGATAGTGGGGAATCTTGTCTTATCCCTGACTTTAGAGGAAATGCTTTTAAGATTAAGTTTCTCTCCATTTAGTTTGATGTTGGCTATTGACTTTCTGGATATTGCTTTGATTATGTTTGATTATGTTTGCTATGTGCCCTGTATCCCTGATTTCTTTAATATCTTTAGCATGAAGGGGTGTTGGATTTTATGAAAGACTTTTTCAGTGTCTAATGAGATAATCATGTAATTTTTCCTTTCAGTTTGTTTCTATGGTGGATTATGTTGATGGGCTTTCATATATTGAACCATTCCTGCATCTGTAGGATGAAGCCTACTTGATCATGTTGGATTATGTTTTTGAGGTGTTCCTGAATTTAGTTTGGGAGTATTTTACTGAGTGTTTTTGAATCAATGTTCATAAAAGAAATTGGTCTGAAATTCCGTTTGTTGAGTCTTTGTGTGGTTTAGGTATCAGGGTGACTGTGACTTCATAGAATTTGGCAATGTTCCTTCAGTTTCTACTTTGTGGAATAGTTTGAGGAGTATTGACATTAGTTCTTCTTTGAAAGTCTGTTAGAATTCCATGCTAAAACCATCTGTGCTGGGCTCTTTTTGTTTGGTTGGGAGACATTTATGTTTGTATTTCCTTAGGAGTTATAAGACTGTTTACATAGTTTACCTGATCTTGATTTAATTTTGGAAAGTGGTATCTGTCTAGAGAATTGTTCATTTTATTAAGATTTTTCAATTTTGTGGAGTACAGGCTTTTGAAGTAAGATTTAATGATTCTTTGAATTTCCTCAGTGTCAGTTATAATGTCTCCCTTTTCATTTCTGATTTTGTTTATTTGGATACTGTCTTTCTGACTTTTAGCTAGTTTGGCTAAAGGTTTGTCTATCTTGTTGATTTTCAAAAAAAAAAAAAAACAGCTCCTTGTTTTGTTGATTCTTTGTATTATGTTCTTTGTTTCTAATTGATTGATTCCAGTCCTGATTTGGATTATTTACTGCCTTCTACTGGTCTTTGGTGTATTTGCTTCTTCTTCGTCTTTTTTTTTCCCTAGAGTTTTTAGAGTTTTAGCTTTACTTTTAAATGGCTGGTATGAGAACTTTCGAATTTCTTTATGAAGGCACTTAGTGTTATGAACTTTTCTCTTAGCACTGCTGGTATTTTGTCCCACAAACTTGGGTATGTTGTGCCTTTATTTTCATTGAATTCTAGAAAGTCTTTAATTTCTTTATTTCTTCCCTGATCCAGATACCATTGAGTAGATAGTTATTTTGTTTCCATGAGTGTGTAGGCTTTCTGGTGTTTCTCTTGTTTTGAAGTCCAGCTTTGGTTAGTTTGGAGAAAATTCCATGAGGTGCTGAAAAGAAGGTATATTATTTTGTGTTTGGGTTAAATATTCTATAGATGTCTGTTAGGTCCATTTGATTCATAACATGTTAGTTTATTGTTTCTCTGTTTAGTTTTAGCCTGGAACCCTTGACAACCTGTGACTATGGGGTGTTGAATTCTCCCACTACTAATGTGTGGAGCTCCATATGTGATTTAAGGTTTAGCAATGTTTCTTTCACAAATGTGGGTACCCTTGTGGTTGAGGTATAGATGTTCAGAATTAAGATATCACTTTGGTAGGTTTTTTCTTTGATGAGCATTAAGTGTCCTTCTCCATCTCTTTTGATTACTTTTGGTTAAAAGTCTATTTTATTAAATATTAGAATGGCTACTCCACCTTGCTTCTTGTGTCTATTTGATTGGAAAACTTTTGTCCAGCCCTTTACTGTGAAGTAATGCTTATCTTTACGGCCGATGCATTTTTCTTACATGCAACAGAATCCTGTTTTTGCATTTATTCTGTTAGTTCATGTCTTTTTATTGGGAGATTGAGTCCATCGATGTTAAGAGTTATTAATGACCAGGGATTGTCAATTTCTGCTATTTTGATGTTGGTGGTATTAGCGTGTGTGTGTGTGTGTGTGTGTGTGTGTGTGTGTGTGTGTGTTTATGTTTGTTTCCTTGTTTTTCTGGTATTGGATTACTTATATCCTGTGTTTTCTTCAATGTAGTTATCCTTATTTTGTTGGAGTTTTCTTTCTAGTATTTTTTATAGGACTGGATTTGTGGATAGATATTGTTTAAACTTGGTTTTGTGATGGAATAGTTTGTGTTCTCCATCTATGGTGATTAAGAGTTTTGCTGGGTATGGTAGTCTAGGTTGGCATCTGTGGGTGTTTTTTTTTTTTTGTAGAGGTTGCTGGATATCTCTTCAGGCTCTTCTAGCTTTTAGAGTTTCTGTTGATAAGTCTGATGTAATTTTGATAGGTCTGCCTTTGTATGTTACCTGCCCCTTTCCCCTTGCTCTTTCAATATTCTTTCTTTGTTCTGTAGATTTAGTGTTTTGATTATTATGTGGCAAAGAATTTTCTTTTCTGGTCCAGTCTAATTGGTGTTCCGTAATCTTCTTGTATATTTATAGGTATCTCTTTAGGTTGCCAAAGGGTCTTTTTTTTCCAATGATTTTTGTTGTTGTTGTTGTTGAAAATATTTTCTGATCCTTGGAATTGGGACTCTCTTCCCCTTCTTCTATTCCTATTATTCTTAGGTTAGGTCTTTTCACAATATCTCAAATTTCCTGGATGTTTTGTATCAGGAATATTTTTAGGTATAACATTTTTTTTTGGCTTATGTATCAATTTCTTCTATTGTATCTTCTATACTTGAGATTCTCTCTTCCACCTCCTGTATTCTATTGGTGATGCTTGCATCTGTTGTTCCTATTAACCTCCTTAGGTTTTCCATCTCCAGGATTTCCTCAGTTTGTGTTTTCTTTATTTCTTCTGTTTCCACTCTCAAGTCTTGCACAGTTTTGCTTACTTCCTTCAACTGTTTGATTGTATTTTCCTGTATTTTTTTAAGGGATCTGTTTCCTCTTTAAAGGCCTCTGTTTCCTGTTTGTCTTTAAGGGATTTATTCATTTCCTCTTTAAAGGTCTCTATCATCTTTATAAGACTGCATTTAAGGTCATTTTCTTGTGCTTTGTTTGTGTTAAGATATCCAGGGCTTGCTGTAGTAGCATAGCTGTGCTCTGAAGGTATCCAATTGCCCAGACTTTGGTTGATTTTCTTCTTTTTATAGCCTTTAGCCCTCTGGTTGTCCCTGGATATTCCTGTTGTAGTGGGTATTGGGAGGGAGCCTAACCTTTATGACGCTGGTTTTGCATGTCTCTAATATGTATCCTTGGCCTGGACAGTGGTACTCAGGGAATGGTGCAAGTCTCTCAGCTGTTGAGTATGGTGGGGACATGTTGGGAAGTGGATTAGGTAGGGGAAGGCAAGTAGAGAGATGGGTATATAGTGGAGGTCTGGGGGACAGCAGGCCACTCAAAGAATCTGCATATGCCCCAGAGGAGTCATCCTTCAGGGAAAATGGGTGCAGGAAGGGATTCTAACTTGTTTGGTTCTGGATCAGCAAGTCTGATGATGAAAGTGGATGGAGAGGTCATGGAACAATAGAGTTTGGGGGAGATCGCCTGCATGATGTGGACAGCCTTCTTAATATTTGCCTGAACTTGGATTGCAATATTTTTTTTCTAAATATTTATCTTGTTCTTTTATGTGCATTGGTGTTTCACCTGCATCTGTGTCTGTGAAGGTACCAAACCCCTGGAATTTGAGCTCCAGACAGTTGTGAGCTGCCATGTGGGTATAGAGAATTGAACCCAGTTGGTCTAGAAGAACAGACAGTGCTCTAAACTGCTGAGACACCTCTCTAGCCCCTGGATTGCCATAACTTTATTAGGATCTTTTGTGTATTTACTTTTGCCATGGAGAGAAACTTAGGTGGGGTTTTTCTCTACAAAAGCTGTCAAGACCCACTCTTCTCTTTCCTTCCCTCCCCTGCTGCTCCTAGGCTCAGGCAGTGTGTTTGTATTGGCTGCCATTGGCCATTCCATCCCTTATGGCACAATCTATAGCAAGTGAGACGCTTGCATTCCTAGGTCATCATGGCAGATGGTCAGGAGGAAATATAAGTGACTATGAGTTAACTATAGCATGTGGGAAATGGGGGAAATAGTATAAGTTCTCTCGTTGTAGGAACATATCTCTAAGTACCTACTTGGTTTTCTATCTCATAAAGTAATTTACTTTGCTAATATACCTTCTTTATAGTGATTAATTCTCAGTGAAAATGAGAATAAGGATATGTGTTCTGGGAATAAATATTGAATTTCTATTTCCCAAAAGAAAGAAGAAAAAAAAAAGACAGTGAAAGTCAAATCTGCTCGAAAGCATTTTCAACATTACCACCCAACTGGAAGTCATAGTGATACCATGAACCAGGTAGAATGCAGAACATCTAAATCTTCACAAACACTTGCATCTAATTAAAAAAATTAGACGCAGAAGGTCTTTTTGTGAAGCATGGCTTTTCAATTACCTCAAATGATCATTCCTCTAAATTAATTTCATTTGTTTTCAATTCCATGTTTTCCTGTGCATATATGGAGGGAAGTGGTAGCTGTTAATGGCTTTGCTTCATTAAGGGAAAAAGATCTTTTGCCAAAGGTAAATGATACCAAATTTACATCAGTGATACATTTCAACTAGAAAACTGGTTTGTTCCAGTAATGGCTTAATTTTTTTATCCAAAACATACAGTAAGAACATAACATTTGGAAATTAAATTTCATAAAGTTAAAACATTTTTAATGGTAATAGCAATGTGTAAATTCAGTTTAGAAAATCCCATACTGAATATATTTTGTTATCATAACACAATCATAAGTTTAGGTGGATTATAATTGTCTTGGTAAGTGCAATATTTTCATGAAATTAAGAACCCTATGGCTTCTGCCTGGTGGAGGGACCCCGCGCAGGGAGGGAGCCCGCCAGCTTCCGTTCCGCGACCTCTGTTCCCGCGGACTGCGCTGGAGAGACCGGTACCCAGGCTCTCCCCCCGATATAACATCACTTGGGACACGGCCTGTTGGGGCTTCCGTCTGTGCCCGAGGGCGGGTTGGCGCTGTGGTCGTCTGGGTGCCAGATCGGCGGGCCATCGTGACCACAGGGTGAGCGGCGCCACGGAGACTGCCCTCCGCCATCTTTGCTCCAGTGACCAGGTAGTTGGGACCGCCAGGCTCAGAGACAGACAGGCATAATATCGCTTCGGTTTCAGGCAGCTCGTGTGTAACCTGCTTCCAGGTGCTGGGCTGATCTGCAGTAACCAGCGCGCCAGTTCCGCGGTGGGACCTTCTGCCTGGAGGAGGGACCCCGCGCAGGGAGGGAGCCTGCCAGCTTCCCTTCCGCGACCTCTGTTCCCGCGGACTGCGCTGGAGAGACCGGTACCCAGGCTCTCCCCCCAATATAACATCACTTGGGACACGGCCTGTTGGGGCTTCCTTCTGTGCCCGAGGGTGGGTTGGCGCTGTGGTCGTCTGGGTGCCAGATCGGCGGGCCATCGTGACCACAGGGTGAGCAGCGCCACGGAGAGTGCCCTCCGCCATCTTTGCTCCAGTGACCAGGTAGTTGGGACCACCAGGCTCAGAGACAGACAGGCATAATATCGCTTCGGGTTCAGGCAGCTTGTGTGTAACCTGCTCCCAGGTGCTGGGCTGTTCTGCAGTGACCAGCGCGCCAGATCTGCTGTGGGACTTCTGCCTGGCAGAGGGACGCCCCCTCCCCCCCCCAGGAGAGATCACACACCCCTGCACAGGGCAGGAGCCTGCCAGCCTCCCTTTGGCGACCTCTGCTCCAGGAATCCACTAGGCTGAGCCTTTAGATGTGCAAGGCCTCCCCAATATAAGATCACTTGGGGCAAAGCACATTAGGGCTCCAAAGTCACTCAGGAGCAGGCAGGCCCCAGAAATCGGTGCCAGGGGAATCCTGGTAATCCAGGGGGGGCAGAAATAGCTTTGCAGGCTCACAGGAGGTCCAACCAACAGCCAGTGGCAGCAGGACCAACTAACACCAGAGGTATCCAGATGGCAAAAGGCAAACGTAGGAATGTTACTAACAGTAATCAAAGTAATGTGGGACCATCCGAACCCAACTCTCCAACAGCAGCAAGTCCTGGATACCCCACCACACCCGAAAGACAAGATCTGGATTTAAAATCACTTCTCATGATGCTATTAGAGGATCACAAGAAGGACACAAATAAATCTCATAAAGAGTTACAGGAGACCATGAATCAACGGTTAGAAGCCCTTACAAAGGAAACACAAAAATCGCTTAGAGAAATGCGGGAGAACATGGATCAAAAGATGGAGGCGCACAAGGAGACAACACAAAAATCGCTTAACGAGATGAATCAACGGGTAGATGCACTCACAAAGGAATCACAAAATTTGCATAAAGAAATGCAGAAGAATATGGGTCAACAGACGGATGCCCATAAGGAGGCAACACAAAAATTGCTTAAAGAAATGAATCAACGGTTAGATGCCCTTACAAAGGAAACACGAGAACTGCTTAAAGAAATGCAGGAGACGATGGATCAACAGATGGAATCCCATGAGGAGGAAACACAAAAATCGCTCAGAGAAATGCAGGAGAACGTGGGTCATCAGGAAGAAATCCTGAAAGAGGTAATGCAAAAATACCTTAAAGAAATACAGGAAAATACAAACAAACAAGTGAAGGATCTCAGCAAATCCATCCAGGAACTAAAAAAGGAAGTAGAAACAACTAAGAAATCACAAAGGGAGACAACTTTGGAGATAGAAAACCTTGGGAAGAAATCAGGAGTCATAGATGCAAACATCAACAATAGAATACAAGAGATGGAAGAAAGAATCTCAGGTGCTGAAGATTCCATAGAAAGCATCGACTCAACAGTCAAAGAAAATGCAAAATGCAAAAAACGCGTAACCCAAAACATCCAGGAAATCCAGGACACAATGAGAAGACCAAACCTAAGGATTATAGGTATAGATGAGAGTGAAGATTTGCAACTTAAAGGGCCAGTAAACATCTTCAACAAAATTATGGAGGAAAACTTCCCTAACTTAAAGAGAGAGATGCCGATGAACATACAAGAAGCCTACAGAACTCCAAACAGACTGGACCAGAACAGAAATACCTCCCGTCACATAATAATCAAAACACCGAATGTTCTAAACAAAGAAAGAATACTAAATGCAGTAAGAGAAAAGGGCCAAGTAACATACAAAGGAAGACCTATCCGAATCACATCAGACTTCTCACCAGAGACTATGAAAGCCAGAAGATCCTGGGCAGATCTCATGCAGACACTAAGACAGCACAAATGCCAGCCTAGACTGCTATACCCAGCAAAACTCTCAATCACCATAGATGGAGAGACCAAGATATTCCATGATAAAACCAAATTTTCACAATATCTTTCCACAAATCCAGCCCTGCAACGGATAATAGGTGGAAACCTCCAATACAGGGAGAGAAACAACACCCTGGAAAAAATGAGATAATAACCTTCTTGAATCAAACCCAAAAGTAGATAACCACTCAAACATAAAGATAGCGTCAAGAATGGCAGATGGCAATAATCACTATGCCTTAATCTCTCTTAATATCAATGGTCTCAATTCCCCAATTAAAAGACATAGACTAGCAGACTGGATACGTAAACAGGACCCAGCTTTTTGCTGCATGCAGGAAACGCACCTCAGTGTCAAAGACAAACACTACCTCAGAGTAAAAGGCTGGAAAACAATTTTACAAGCAAATGGCCCCAAGAAACGAGGTGGAGTAGCCATCCTAATATCGGATAAAATTGATTTTCAACCCAAAGTCATCAAAAAAGACACAGAAGGACACTACATACTGATCAAGGGAAAAATCCACCATCAAGAACTCTCAATCCTGAATATCTATGCTCCAAATGCAAGGGCACCCTCATTCGTAAAAGAAACTTTACTAAAACTCAAAGCACACATCGCACCGCACACAATAATAGTGGGTGACTTCAACACCCCGCTCTCTGAAATGGATCGTTCAGGAAAGCAGAAACTAAACAGGGACACAGTGAATCTAATTGAAGCCTTGGACCAAATGGAACTAACTGATATATATAGAACATTTCATCCTAGAGCTAAAGAATACACCTTCTTCTCAGCTCCTCATGGTACCTTCTCCAAAATTGACCATATAATTGGTCACAAATCAGACCTCAACAGATACAAGAAGATAGAAATAATCCCATGCCTCCTATCAGATCACTATGGAATAAGGGTGGTCTTCAATGGCAACAAAAACAAAAGAAAACCCACGTACACATGGAGGCTGAACAATGCTCTACTCAATGATAACTTGGTCAAGGTGGAAATAAAGAAAGAAATCAAAGACTTTTTGAAAGTTAATGAAAATGAAGGCACAACATACCCTAACTTATGGGACACAATGAAAGCAGTGCTAAGAGGAAAATTCATAGCCCTGAGTGCTGCCAAAAAGAAACGGGAGACAGCATACACTAACAGCTTAATGGCACACCTGAAAGCCCTGGAACAAAAAGAAGCAAATACACCAAAGAGGAGTAGAAGGCAGGAAATCATCAAACTCAGGGCTGAAATCAATCAAGTAGAAACAAAGAAAACCATACAAAGAATCAACAAAACGAGGAGTTGGTTCTTTGAGAAAATCAACAAGATAGACAAGCCCTTAGCCAGACTAACCAGAGGGCACAGAGATAGTATCCAAATTAATAAAATCAGAAACGAAAAGGGAGAGATAACAACAGAAACTGAGGAAATTCAAAAAATCATCAGATCCTACTACAAAAACCTGTATTCAACACAACTAGAAAATCTTGAGGAAATGGACAATTTCCTTGACAGATACCAAGTACCAAAATTAAATCAGGATCAAATAGACCATCTAAACCGTCCTATAACCCCTGAAGAAATAGAAGTTGTCATTGGAAGTCTTCCAACCAAAAAAAGCACAGGTCCAGATGGTTTTAGTGCAGAATTCTATCAGACCTTCAAAGAAGACCTAACACCAATACTCTTCAAACTGTTCCACAAAATAGAAACAGAAGGAACACTACCCAACTCGTTCTATGAAGCCACAATTACACTAATACCAAAAGCACACAAAGATCCGACAAAGAAAGAGAATCTCAGGCCAATCTCTCTTATGAATATCGATGCAAAAATACTCAATAAAATTCTTGCCAACCGAATCCAAGAACACATCAAAACGATCATTCACCACGATCAAGTAGGCTTCATCCCAGGGATGCAGGGATGGTTCAATATAAGGAAATCCGTCAATGTAATCCACTACATAAACAATCTCAAAGAAAAAAACCACATGGTCATCTCATTAGATGCTGAGAAAGCATTTGACAAAATTCAGCATCCTTTCATGCTAAAGGTCTTGGAAAGATCAGGAATTCAAGGCCCATATCTAAACATAGTAAAAGCAATTTACAGCAAACCAGTAGCCAGCATCAATCTAAACGGAGAGAAACTTGAAGCAATCCCACTAAAATCAGGGACTAGACAAGGCTGCCCTCTCTCTCCATATCTTTTCAATATAGTACTTGAAGTTCTAGCTAGAGCAATTAGACAAGAAAAAGAGGTCAAAGGGATACAAATTGGAAAGGAAGAAGTCAAACTATCACTATTTGCAGACGATATGATAGTATACATAAGCGACCCAAAGAACTCCACCAGAGAACTCCTACAGCTGATAAACGACTTCAGCAAAGTGGCCGGATATAAAATCAACTCAAGCAAGTCAGAAGCCTTCCTATACTCAAAGGATAAGCAGGCTGAGAAAGAAGTAAGAAAAATAATACCCTTTACGATAGCCACAAACCATATTAAGTATCTTGGCGTGACGCTAACCAAACAAGTGAAAGATCTGTATGACAAGAACTTCAAGTCTCTGAAGAAAGAAATTGAAGAAGACCTCGGAAGATGGAAAAATCTGCCATGCTCATGGATTGGCAGGATTAATATAGTAAAAATGAGCATCTTACCAAAAGTAATACACAGATTCAATGCAATCCCCATCAAAATCCCAACTCAATTCTTCATAGAGTTAGAAAGAGCAATTCAAAAATTCATCTGGAATAACAGAAAACCCAGAATAGCTAAAACTATTCTCAAGAGTAAAAGAATCTCTGGGGGAATCAGTATCCCGGACCTCAAGCTGTACTACAGAGCAATAGTGTTAAAAACTGCATGGTATTGGTACAGTAACAGACATGTAGATCAATGGAACAGAATTGAAGACCCAGAAATGAATCCACACTCCTATGGTCACTTGATCTTTGACAAAGGAGCTAAAACCATCCAGTGGAAAAAAGATAGCCTTTTCAACAAATGGTGCTGGCTCAGCTGGAGGTCAACATGCAGAAGAATGCAAATTGACCCATCCTTATCTCCTTGCACTAAGCTCAATTCTAAGTGGATCAAAGATCTCCACATAAAACCAGACACACTGAAACTAATAGAAGGGAAACTAGGGAAGAACCTTGAACATATGGGCACAGGGGAGAATTTCCTGAACAGAACTCCAATAGCTTATACTCTAAGATCAAGAATAGACAAATGGGACCTCATTAAATTACAAAGTTTTTGCAAGGCAAAAGACACCGTCAAAAAGACAAAGCGGCAACCAACTAACTGGGAAATGATCTTTACCAACCTTACATCCGACAGAGGGCTAATATCCAAGATATACAAAGAACTCAAGAAGTTAAACTCCAGAGAGGCAAGTAACCCTATTAAAAAATGGGGTACAGAGCTCCACAAAGAGTTCTCACCTGAAGAATATCTAATGGCTGAGAAGCACCTAAAGAGATGTTCATCATCCTTAGTCATTAGGGAAATGCAAATCAAAACAACCCTGAGATTCCATCTCACACCAGTAAGGATGGCTAAGATCAAAAACACAGGAGACAGCAGTTGTTGGCGAGGATGTGGAGAAAGAGGAACACTCCTCCACTGCTGGTGGAATTGCAGGCTGGTACAACCACTCTGGAAAGCAGTCTGGCGGCTCCTCAGAAAACTGGGCATGACACTTCCGGAGGATCCGGCTATACCACTCCTGGGCATATACCCAGAGACTTTACCTGCATGCAATAAGGACACATGCTCCACTATATTCATAGCAGCCTTATTTATAATAGCCAGAAGCTGGAAAGAACCCAGATGTCCCTCAACGGAGGAATGGATTCAGAAGATGTGGTATATTTACACAATGGAATACTACTCTGCAATTAAAAACAATGAATTCACGAAATTCCTAGGCAAATGGTCAGAACTTGAAAATATCATCCTTAGTGAGGTAACCCAATCACAAAAGATCACACATGGTATGAAGTCACTGATAAGGGGATATTGACCCAGAATCTCAGAATACCCTAGACACAATCAGCATATCAATAGATTTCTAAAAAGATGGAAGGAGAGACCCCTGGTCCTGGAAAGACTGGATGTAGGGGAACGCCAGGACAGAGTAATGAGAGGGGGTTGAACGGAGAAAAGAGGGAGGGAAGGGGGCTTATGGGACTTTCGGGGAGGGAGGAAACGGGAAAGGGGAAGTGATTTGGAATGTAAATTAAAAAAATAAAATAAAATTAAATTAAAAAAAAAAAAAAAAAAAAAAGAACCCTATGGAGCAGACATACACTTGGAATTGGTTATGATGCATATATAATTCATCATTGCATTTACAC
Source organism: Tokudaia tokunoshimensis (assembly GCA_036184795.1). Lineage (NCBI taxonomy): Eukaryota > Metazoa > Chordata > Mammalia > Rodentia > Muridae > Tokudaia > Tokudaia tokunoshimensis. Next base: position 3,055,424 of record BTHU01000023.1, on the reverse strand, counting down.
TGTGATAAACCCTGAATTGAAGTAGAAGCAGGAGTTGTCAACATTTACAAATCTATTTACATCTGCACATTTAGAATACATGAATTTAAAATCTATGTGACGAATCTAATCTGGAGCAGAGAAAATAAAATTTTTATTTTTATTTTTAAATAGATATTTGCTTTATTTACATTTCAAATGGTATCCCCTTTCTGCATTACCCCTCCAAAAACCCCCAGCCCATCCCCCTTCCCCCTGCTCACCCACACCCCCAATTTCCTAACCTGGCATTCCCCTATACTGGGACATCGATCCTTCACAAGACCAATGGCCTCTCTTCTCATTGATGTCTGAAAATGCCATCCTCTGCTACATATGTAGCTGGAGCCATGGGTCCCTCCATGTGTACTCTTTGGTTGGTGGTTTAGTCCCTGGGAGCTCTGGGGGTACTGGTTGGTACATATTATTGTTCCTCCTGCAGGGCTGCATTATTGTTCTTCCTGCAGGGCTGCTAACCTCTTCAGTTCCTTGGGTCCTTTCTCTAGCTGCTCCATTGGGGACCCTATTCTCATTCTATTGGTTGGCTGTGAGCCATGGGTATTATGATCCACTTTCCAATAAGGATCAAAGTATCCACACTTTGGTCTTCCTTCTTCTTGTGCTTCATGTGGTCTGTGAGTTATATCTAGGGTGTTCTGAGTGAGAAAATAAAAATAAAATTTTAACATGATGTGTAAGCTCCCTTCTTTGCTTCCAATCAAGATTCAGAGTTTTAAGAATTTTCGAGCCTTTAAAGAAATACTTTATCCATTAATTCAAGTGTCCTTGACAGTAGTAAATATTACTGTAAACATGTCATTTAAATTTAGATTGTATTCTATACAAAAACACTTGGAAATATCTAATGAAAACCCTCAAGAAATGGGTATCAAGCAAATGTTGAGTTTAAACTTTTTAGCATATTGCAGTTAAGGAAACAGAGCTCATACATAGGAACCTATTGCACTTTATCATTTATTCACTTGCCAGATTATGAGAGCTCAAGCTGTGTATAAGTGACAGTCTTTAACTACACATTATAATATCTTGATATACCTTTCATTTACTTGTTATATTTATGTGCATGTGACTTAGTTAATTAATGTGTACTATGTGCGTACAGAAACCTCCCAGGACAGAAGAGGGTATCAGATCCCCTGAAACTTGAGTTACAGGCAGTGAGCTGCCATATGAGTGCTGGAAACTGAATTAAGTTCCTCTGCAAGAGCAGAAAGAGCTATCAAAAGCAGAGTCAACTCTCTAGCTCCACATCTTTCATTTTAAACTGGAAAGTGTATATTATATACTAGAACAGTATAAATTTGAAAAGCCTTTTGAAGTATTTACATTTTGTGAACTGTTCAAAAACATTATAAACATAGGTAACATATACAGTGAATTTTAAGTGGAAACAAAAGAGAATAGTTTTCAAAATATTAATGCCTACCACATACATGGTCCAACATTTAAACACTAGAGTTGCAAAACAGGTCAAATATTTATATCTTTTAAAATAAATTAATTAGAATTGGGAATAAAACCAGAATAATTTGTTTTAGACTTAGTAGATAACATCTATAAAGAGACTATTTCTTCAGCTAAAAATATTATATTGAGAAATAAATCAATCAATTGCTAAAAATTTCAATTACATTATCTATGAACTGCAAATTTGAAGACCATTACAAGCAATTTTATTGAATAAATACATTTTCAGAAAAAAGCCAGTGATGTGGTGTGAGAGAGAGACATAATTAATAAACTGAGTAAAGCACAAAACTAAGTACAAAGAATTACAAGAAAAATTGTTCTAAAAAGTTTTTATTTGGAAATAATGTTATACTGGTGTCACGTTTGAGAATAGGTTAAATACAAAAATTGTGGTTTTAGCAATGAAATTGGTCCAATGTTCAGCTTAATAAACATCTTAGGAAAGTATGTAATTACAATTTGTCAAAAAGTTGAAGTTTAGAACTGATCCATCACATAGCCAGGAAATGTGAATTACATGAAAGCATAATTATGACCTTAGAGACACTGTGGTTTCTTTTGATTGGTTTTCTTCTATACATATTTTTGTGTATATTGCAAAATGAATTCACAAGAAAGGCTCGACATATGACCTGCTGTCAGATCATCACTGGCCTGGAAATAGTGTTTGTCTTTGGTATGTGATTTGAACAAAATCCACTTTATTTTTCCATCCCTCACATACTTGCTTTCTACTTTCTTATTGTCCGCTAAGAAATGCTTACTTATTCTTTTCCAGGAAAATAACTTGCAGATATTAAACTAGTTATTTTTTCTTTTTAAAAATTAGTATATGGTATTGGAGAGATGACTTAGCAGTTAAGAATGTACTGCTTTTCAAGAGGACCTGGAGTTTGGTGCTAACCACACCCATGTTGGGTGGCTCTCAATGTCTGAAGCTCTAGCTGCAGGGAATCTACAGCCCTCTTTTGGCCTTTGCAGGCACCCCTATACTCTTCTCTCCCCGTCTCTGCTTCCTCTCTCTCACACACAAATAAGAAAAACAAATCTTTAAAATTAACATTTTCTTTATGTCATTTTTATATTTACCATTTTAGAGATTGAACCTTCCCTTCTTCCCTCCATCTCCCTGTCCATCCTCTATGCCCCTTTGCCTTTAAGACTTTCCTTTCCAGTTGTATGTCACGTGTGTTCTTTTGCCATCCTCATTCCTTCCTTAAACCCATTCTTCTCTTGCCATTAGTCCTTTGCAGTTTCAGAACCTATAGCCACCTTAATTCCCACAAAAGCACACATATGATCACACCAATTGTCCAACAAGGAATTTTCAGCTCTGAAAGCAGATATACAAATATCATTATGCAAATTATGGCTTAGCATTTAAGAAGGTTCAATTTAGGAATATATATATATTTGATATATATAGTGTACTCTGAGTGAGATGATTTGATATATATAGTGTACTCTGATTTGATATATATAGTGTACTCTGAGTGAGATGATTTTTGTATCATTCATAAAAAGGTGGGTCAAGTCCTAACTGGCTAAGCACTCAAAAATCACATGTGTTTTCTGAACCTCAAAGATCTCATTTGTGAAACATGGATAATGATGCTTAGCTTGTGGGATTGTTTTGGACGTTAAAAATTAATATCTGGGCAAAGGAGGTGTCTCAAGTGGTTGAATGTGCAGGCCTGACAACCTCAGTTTGATCCACAGAATCCACATAAAAACCCAGATGCAGCAGTGCACGTCTGTAATTGTAGCACCTACCCAGGTTAGAATGAATAAAACAGTTCCTAATTAATAGGATCAATGAATATTTTTTTGAGATATTTCTTGGCTATTTTTTCTTCTTTTGAGAATTCTTGTTTTTGTTTCTGGTTCATTTTCCAAGTGGGCTATTTTTTCCCAACTTGGATTTGGAGTTTTTTACATATTCTGGATATAAATCCTTTGAGATATATATATATATATATATATATATATATATATATATATATATATATATATATATATCGAGAGAGAGAGAGAGAGAGAGAGAGAGAGAGAGAGAGAGAGCACAAAGATTCTCCCCCATTGTGTGAACTTTATCTTCACCTTGTTGATTGTTCTTTAGCTGTGCAGAAGAATTTTAATTTCATGAAATGTTACTTGTCAACTATTGGTCTTAAATCTTGGTGAAATGGAGTCTTATTCAGAATATACTTTCCTACACCTATGCCATATATGAAATGGCTATAATTTTGTATATTCTGCTTTGGGTATTTGATTTTGTTCCACTGGTCCATGTGTCTGTTTTCTTGTTGTTACTAGGAGTCTGACATATTGCTTGAGGTCTGAAATGGTAATCTGTCAGAATTATTCTTTTTTGCTCAGGATTGTTTTGGCTATATAGGATCTTATAAATTTTCATATAAATTTTAGGATAGTATTTTTTATTTATGCAAGGTGTGGGATGGGGAATTTGATTGTGATAGCATTGAATCTGTAAATGGCTTTTGATAAAATGTTCATTTCTACAATATTAATTTTATTAGTCTACAAGTATTGAATGCCTTTCTATATTCTAGTTGAATCATCCTTGCATCTCAGAGCAGAGATAAAGTCAATGTGATGACGGTGAATAATCTTTTAGATATATATTGGTGATTCATTTGCAAGTTTTCAATTGAGCATCTTTAGGTCTATGTCCATCAAGGATATTGGCTTGTAGTTCTTTCTTTCTTCTTTACATGTTTTATCGTAACTTCTAAGAAGGAGTTTCAGAATACTCATTATGTTTCTTTCTTTAAAAAAAATAATTTTAATTGCAGAGTAGTATTCCATTGTGTAAATATACCACATCTTCTGAATCCATTCCTCCGCTGAGGGACATCTGGGTTCTTTCTAGCTTCTGGCTATTATAAATAAGGCTGCTATAAAATCACACATGATATGCACTCACTGATAAGTGAATATTAGCCCAGAAGCTTGGAATACCCAAGGAACAATTCACATATCAAAGGATACCAAGAAGAAGGAAGGAGAGGCACCTTGTCCTGGAAGGGCTCAATGTGGCAGTGTAGGGGAATACCAGGAAGGGGAGACAGGAGTGGGCTGGTTGGGGAGCAGGGGGAGGGAAGAGGGCGTATGGGACTTTTGGGGAGGGGGGAACCAGTAAGAGGGAAATCATCTGAAATGTAAATAAAGAATATACTTAATAAAAAATTTTAAAAAAAGTAATTTAAGACGTATTGGCTGAAGATCTTTGAAAGTCTGGTAGAATTATGTTATGAATCTATCTAGGCCTAGAATTTTTAGTTGGTAGAATTTTATTACTATTTTAATGTCCTTGTTTAATATGTGACATTCCACAGTCACAACTCTGACCCATAATTGTTCCTGTCTGAAAGAAGTACAGGGAAGGAAATGGAGAGGAGCCTGAGGGGAAAAAAAGGTCCAGCGACAGGCCCAAGTGGAATCCCGCTCAAGGGGAGGTTACTGAGGCTATGGAGTGCTCACATAAAGGGACCTAGCATGACCACACTACAGAAGACCCATCAAGCAGATGAGTCAGATGCAGATATTTGCAACCAGCCAATGGACAGAAGCAGCTGACCCCTGTTGTTGAATTAGGGAAGGCTAAAAGAAACTGAGGAGAAGGGCAATGTAGGCTTGTAGGAGGACTAGAAGTCTCAATTAATTTGGACCCCTGAGATCTCTCAAACACTGGACCACCAAAGAGGCAGCATATACCAGCTTATATGAGGCCCCCAACACACATACAGTAGAGGACTGCTGGGTCTGTGTTCATTCAGAGATGACGCACCTAGGCCTCAAGAGACGTGAGGCCCCAGGGAGCTTAGAGGTCAGGTGGGGTGGGGGTGGGGACATCCATGTGGAGGCAGCAGGTTGGAGAGGAGGATGAATCTCAAGGTTGTTTTAATTTGCATTTCCCTGATGACTAAGAATGTTGAACATTTCTTTAGGTGCTTCTCAGTGATTTGTGATTCCTCAGTCAAGAATTCTTTGTTGGGCTGGAGAGATGGCTCAGTGGTTAAGAGCACTGACTGCTCTTCTGAGGGCCCTGAATTCAAATCCCAGAAACCACAGGGTGACTCACAACCATCTGTAATGAGATCTGACACCCTCTTCCGGAGTGTCTGAAGACAGTCCTACTGGCAGTGCCCTTTGCCTTAATATTTCATTGTCTTTTTATTATTGAATACAACAAACCTTAACACTGGCAAAAAGGATCTTTTAGCTAGCTTCCATCTTTCTATGTCCCAATAAATAAGCAATGAAGGCTAGTCCAATGTTAGTCATGTCCTTTCTAACCAAATGTTTTTGGGAATCTTGCTCTCTCTGTCAGGAATGCACTTCCCATCTTTTCCTTCCACCCTTACTCAGGACATTCTTTCACAGGGAAGCCATCCTTGATGCCTCACATCCTTGTGCTACCCTCCCAAGCTACATAAAGTCTTTGTTTAATCCATCCCAAGTACCTAATTTTAGAAAAAATTAACATTTATCCCAATTACAATTTAAGTCATCATATAATTCTGATCAATCCCATAATCCTGCACTTGGCTTTCAGCTCCGTATGTTTACTTGAAGCTGAGTTTAGTGCCTATCACCTAAGTAACAGTCCTCAAAATAGTTACTGAGTGGATAAAACCAATCAACTGTCCAGTATAGGGCCTCCTATTAAGCAGTCATAGAATAGATTGTGCTAATGATCGTGACTGAAATGTGAGAAAGGCTAGCACTTGTGATGAATGGGCCTCACAACAGCTTTGAGAGATGATGGTAGGATATATGAAACAAAAATGGCATGTCATTTGCCCTAGGTCTACAAGCCCAAAGTGGGTTGTGTTGGCTGTGTATCAAAGTCATGATGAAGTAATTTAGCATGGAGCACATTTTTGAGTAAAAGGAGGAGAGGAAAGTAGATATTTTACATAAAGTTTATAATGTTGAATGAGAAGCAATAGGAGAAAAAAAGGTAAGCACAAAAGATAAGAAAAGTAAAGTCACAGGGAGGGGGATAGTTTAAATTTTTCTCTAGTAGTTGGTTCTATATCAATTACAACATTCATCTGTAAATTAATGTCTCTCTGTCTTTGTTTTTCTTCGTCTCTCTCCCCCCATATATAATATAATATACAAATCTCTCTATATATTGTATATATACATATATAATATGTAATACATAAATAAAATATATAAATGTAAAATATATTCTATATGAATTATAATGAAATATACATATAATATCTAATACATACATATGAAAATATATAATATATAAAAACATACATATATATATATATATATATACATACATACAAATGCTTGTCAGAAAAAAGTCTATATACTACTGCTAAATGACCACAGTAGAAATAAATACAATGGAAACTTCATATAAAGAAGTTAATAACAAGTGAATATCCACATTAACCAGAGCTAATAAGATCTGTACATATAATGACTAAAGATAAACTTTAAAATAATCTCTTTTTTTTAAATTTTATTTTCTAAGTTTTTTTTATTTACATTCAAAATCATTTTCCCTTTCCTGTTGCCTCCCTCCCCGAAAATCCCATAAGCCCCCTTCCCTCCCTCTTTTCCCCATTCAACCCCCTCTTGCTTCTCTGTCCTGGCATTTCCCTACATCCAGTCTTTCCAGGACCAGGGGTCTCTCCTTCCATCTTCTTGGAAATCTATTGATATGCAAATTGTGTCTAGGGTATTCCGAGATTCTGGATTAATATCCCCTTAACAGTGACTGCATACCATATGTGTTCTTTTGTGATTGGGTTACCTCACTAAGGATGATATTTTCAAGTTCTGACCATTTGCCTAGGAAGTTCGTGAATTCATTGTTTTTAATTGCAGAGTATAATAAATTCCATTGTATAAATATACCACATCTTCTGAATCCATTCCTCCGTTGAGGGACATCTGGGTTCTTTCCAGCTTCTGGCTATTATAAATAAGGCTGCTATGAACATAGTGGAGCATGTGTCCTTATTGCATGCAGGAGAAGCCTCTGGGTATATGCCCAGGAGTGGTATAGCCGGATCCTCCGGGAGTGTCATGCCCAGTTTTCTGAGGAACCGCCAGACTGCTTTCCAGAGTGGTTGTACCAGCTTGCAATTCCACCAGCAGTGGAGGAGTGTTCCTCTTTCTCCACATCCTCGCCAACAACTGCTGTCTCCTGTGTAAAATAACCTCTTTAAAGAAAGAATAATTTGTGTCATGAGCTGCATTGACATTTATGTTTTCCTTCTAGGACATTTATTTATTTATTTTTTATAATCATTGCCTTCAACCATGCTGAATTGAGTAATGCTTACATTCCATAATGATATGTTGGGTCAATTCCAAGCTGTTCTTGTTATTTGGATTTCTAAAACTCAGTTCAAAACAGTTAATGCTATACATAATGAAGTGTTTAAGGGTAAAGTGCACTATCTACTATAGCTTACTTTGAAATGCGTCCAAAAATAAGATGGATTGATAATTGATAGAAGGGTGGATAGAAAGATAGAAATGAGATAAAGGCAATATAGCTACATGTTAAGTATAGGATCTGATAAGAGAATGTCCATGAAGTCAGCATGCAATTATTTTCAGCTTTTGTTTATTTAAAAATGTTCATCATAAAAAGCTGAAAAATAAATGCCCTCATCTCTTTCCAAGTGAAAACCCTCTATCTTCATCCCAAAGCTTCAATTTCAAACTCCATTAAAATCCCATTTTTTCCCTCTCCCTAGGGTGCAGCTGACCAGACATCTATGTATGACAATGGTATATGGACTGCTGAGATGTGGGGAGCAACTGAGCCTAGTTTTTCTGACAGAGAGATATCAAAATTTGGCCAGTGACCTCCCTTCCTCTTACAGTCAAGTTGTAGTTAAGTATCTTAATGTGATACTTAAAGTGAACCAAGATGGGCCCCATACTCTAGTGCTGTCACAAAGTCAAATGGGAAGGCAAGGAGAACTAGAATAATTATCATCCTGACCCTCCTAGAAGGCTGAGCCCTTCATTTAAAACAGAGAGACAAAATACTGAGTAGGGTAAACACACACACACACACACACACACACACACACACACACACACACACACACACTTCTGTGAGCATACCAGAACTGCTTTTCCTTGTCACACACAAGGAATTCAAATCAAAATATAATCTTAAATACCCCGGAGAAAATTCTTACACTAGGTTTTTCTTTTCTAATGAGTGTAGTCTTTTCTGTTTAGATTCTACATGGAAAATTACGTTCTGGAACTAGAAATGTATACTGACAAAGCAGTCATTTGCTAAAGCACATTCCTTCAGTGTGATGATGTGGAGCAGTTACTTGACGGAGGGAATCTTCTTCCTCTTCAGTGTCCATTTCTCCTCTTCCCTTATACTTGTCCGTTTCTCCTCTTCCCGTATACTTGTCCGTTTCTCCTCTTCCCGTATACTTGTCCGTTTCTCCTCTTCCCGTATACTTGTCCGTTTCTCCTCTTCCCGTATACTTGTCCGTTTCTCCTCTTCCCGTATACTTGTCCGTTTCTCCTCTTCCCGTATACTTGTCCGTTTCTCCTCTTCCCGTATACTTGTCCGTTTCTCCTCTTCCCGTATACTTGTCCGTTTCTCCTCTTCCCGTATACTTGTCCGTTTCTCCTCTTCCCGTATACTTGTCCGTTTCTCCTCTTCCCGTATACTTGTCCGTTTCTCCTCTTCCCGTATACTTGTCCGTTTCTCCTCTTCCCGTATACTTGTCCGTTTCTCCTCTTCCCGTATACTTGTCCGTTTCTCCTCTTCCCGTATACTTGTCCGTTTCTCCTCTTCCCGTATACTTGCATTGCAGTTCTGTGCCTAGCAGCTGCAGCATCATCTGTTTTTTCCTCACAGTCCTGAACTTGCCTGACCTCGGTCCTCTCTCTGTCTCTCTGTCTGTCTCTGTCTCTCTGGAATGCCCATTTTTCCTCATCCTTGAATTTCCTGCATGGTGTCATCCCCTGGTCAGTGTCTCTGTGGCATGAGGCGTGAGACTGGGCCTTTGCTCTGCTGCACTTTCACTTAATAGGGGTCCACAGGCAACATATGGAGAGTGCTTGCCATTCTCCATTGTGCTTCCCAAGAGTCTACACAGTGCTAAACAAAGAAAAAACACTGAACATGGAATATGTAACAGATGATTAACATTTTATGTCAACCTCACTGTGTTGATTAACATTATATGTTAACTTGGCTAGGTTTGTGGTCACTAGTAGTAGCACCATTAGCCCAGATTTTTCAGGAGCATCTTTTGTCCACATTGTTAGTGTTTACAACAAGTTGACCTCAATAAAAGAGACTATGCTTCACAGTGTGAATGGTCTCAATCAATCAGCTAAAGACCTTAATATAAAATGTTTCCTAAAGGAGAAAGAATTCTGGATCTAGGTGTAATGTCATAGGCTTATAATTTCAGCTATTTGTGAGGCTGGTATAGGAGAATCGCAGGCCTAATTGTATTAGTTACCCTACTGTTTCTATGATAGAATTCCTACCCTCAACAAAAGCAGCTTAGAAGAGAAAGAGTTTATTTAGGGTTTATTTTGGCTTATACTTTCTTCTTCTTTTTCAAAAGTTTTATTTATTTTATTTATATGAGTACACTGTACCTGTCTTCAGACACATGCTAGAAGAGTGAATCGGATGCCATTATAGATGGTTTTGAGCCATCGTGTGGTTTCTGGAAATTGAACTCAGGACCTCTGGAGGAGTAGTCAGTGCTCTTAACCATTGAGCCATCTCTCTAGCCCTGGCTTATACTTTCAAAGGGGATACAATCCATTATCATTTTGATAGAGAAAGCATGAGATCATGTTTCATTTCAATACAGTAAGGGGAGGCAGAGAGAGAGAGAGAGAGAGAGAGAGAGAGAGAGAGAGAGAGAGAGAGAGAGAGAGAGAGAGAGAGATGCGCACAGAGAGAGACAGACACAGAGAGAGACAGTCACAGACAGAGATAGACACAGTCAGACAGAGACAGACAGAGACAGAGAAAGACCAACAGAGAGAGACCCACAGAGAGCAACCCACAGAGAAAGACCCAGAGAGAGAGACACAGAGACAGAAAGAGACAGAGAGACAGACAGAGAGACAGACAGAGAGACATAGAAACACAGAGAGAGAGGTGAATCAGTTTGGGCAGAGAGGTGAATAACAAAATATAACCTTTTTACTTATAGATTTTGGTGTTTGAATCATTTCAAGGATGAACATCTTTTCAAAGCATGCAGTTTCTATCTTTGCTTTCTTGGGACAATGATAAAGTACCTCTTGCTCATGAACCTCTCCATTCATTCATTCCCTCATTCATTCATCCTTTATTTATCCAACAGTTATTAATGAATATCTGCTCTGTGTCAAAAACTTGTTCTCATCCCTGGCGATACAACGTTCTAGAAGACATAGTTTGCACTTTCTAGAAGCCAGCACCTGCAGCCCAACAGATATGGATACAGATGTTTGTGCCATTGGGTAGGGCTAACATCCAGCTGCTGCCAAATGCTCATAATAGCCTTATAAGAAAAAGGCAATGGAATAAGATTTCATCTTAACTATTTACTTCTTTCTCATAATGACTCAGGAAAATACCTCCAACTGTAGGCTGCCTAGGCAATATAATGTGATAGCTTGTCTCCAAATTAAAGAAACATTCCACAGATTGAAGCAACTTTTCCCAAGACATTTTAACAGAGGTAAATAGTGTATGTTTTTTAAATTTTTAAAATTTCTTTTATTTATTTATTTATATGTATTTATTTTTAATTTATTTACATTTCAAATCTTAATCCCTTTACTCCCTTACCCTATTTCTCCCCCTCCCAGAAACCCCTGATCCCTGATCCCATCCCCCCTCCCTCTGCTTCTATGAGGGTATTCATTCACCCATCCACCCACTCCTGCCATCCCGCTCTCTATTCCCCTATACTGGGGCATCTATCGAACCTTCATAGGACGAAGGACCTCTCCTCCCATTGATGCCTGACAAGGCCATCCTCTGAAACATATTTAGCCAGAGCCGTGTGTACTCCTTAGTTGGTGGCATAGCACTTGGGAGCTCTGGGGGAGTCTAGTTAGTTGATAATGTTCTTCCTGTGGGGTAGCAAACCCCTTCAGCTTCTTTAGCCGTTTCTCTAACTCCTCCATTGGAGATGCTGCTCTCAGTGCAATGCTTGGCTGCAAGCATTCGACTCTGTGTTTGAAAGGTTCTGGCAAGGCCTCTTAGGAGACAGCTATATCAGACTCCTTTTAGCAAGCCTTTCTTAGCATCCACAATAGTGTCAGAGTTGCTGACTATCTGGGATGAATTCCGAGATGGGACAGTCACTGGATGGCCTTTCCTTCGGTCTCTGCTCTGCACTTTGTCTCCATATTTGCTCCCATGAGTATTTCCTTCCCCCTTCTAAGAAGGAACGAAGCACCAACACTTTGGTCTTTCTTCTTCTTGAGCTACATGTGGTCTGTGAATTATATCTTGGGTATTCTGAGTTTTTGGGCTAATGTCCACTTATCAGTGAGTGCATGCCATATGTGTTATTTTGTGATTGGGTTACCTCACTCAGGATGATATTTTCTAGTTCCATCCATTTGCTTAAAATTTTCACGAATTCATCATTTTTAATAGCTGAGTAGTACTCCATTGTGAAAATATACCACACTTTCAGTATCCATTCTTCTGTTGACGGACATCTGGGTACTTTCCAGCTTTTGACTATTATAAACAGGGTTGCTATGGACATACTGGAGTGTTTGTCCCTGTTAAATGTTGAAGCATCTTTTGGGTATATGCCCAGGAGTGGTATAGCTGGGTTCTCAGGGAGTACTAAGTTCAATTTTCTAAGGAACTGCCAGACTGATTTCCAGAGTGGTTATACCAGCTTGCAATCCCACAACAATGGAGGAGTGTTCCTCTTTCTCCCCATCCTCACCAGAATCTGCTATCACCCGAGTTTTTGATATTAAACATTGTGACTGGTGTGAGGTGGAATCTCAGGATAGTTTTGATTTGCATTTCCCTGATGACTAAGGATGTTGAACATTTCTTTAGGTACTTCTCAGCCCTTTGAGTTTTCTCAGTTGAGAATTCTCTATTTAGCTCTATTCCCCATTTTTTAATAGGGATATTTGGTTCTCTGGAGTCTAACTTCTTGAGTTCTTTGTATATATTGGATATTAGCCCTCTATAGGATGTAGGATTGGTAAAGATCTTTTCCCAACCTGTTGGTTGCCATTTTGTCCTGTTGACAGAGTCCTTTGCCTTACAGAAACCTTGCAATTTTATGAGGTTCCATTTGTCGATTCTTGATCTTAGAGCATGGCTATGGGTGTTCTCTTCAGGAACATTTCCCCTGTGCCATGGGTTCAAGACCTTTCCCCACTTTCTCTTCTATTAGATCAGTGTGTCTGGTTTTGTGTGGAGATCCTTGATCTACTTGGACTTGAGCTTTGTAAAGGGAGATAAGAATGGATCAATTTGTTTTTAATAGCTGAATAATACTCCATTGTGTAAATGTACCACATTTTCTGTATCCATTCCTAAGTTGAGGGACATCTGAGTTCTTTCCAGCTTCTAGCTATTATAAATAGGGCTGCTATGAACATGGTGGAGCATGTGTCCTTATTACATGTTGGAGCATCTTCTAGGTATATGCCCAAGAGAGGTATAGCTGGGTCCTCAGGTTCAATTGTTCAATTTTCTGAGAAACTGCCATACTGATTTCCAGAGTGGTTGTACCAGCTTGCAGTCCCGCAACAATGGAGGAGTGTTCCTCTTTCTCCACATCCTCATCAGCATCTGCTGTCACCTGAGTTTTTGATCTTAAACATTGTGACTGGTGTGAGGTGGAATCTCAGGATTGTTTTGATTTGCATTTCTAAGGATGTTCAACATTTTTTTAGGTACTTCTCAGCCCTTCACGTTTTCTCAGTTGATAATTCTCTGTTTAGCTCTGTTCCCCATTTTTTAATAAGGTTATTTGGTTCTCTGGAGTCTAACTTCTTGAGTCCTTTGTATATATTGGATATTAGCCCTCTATAGGATGTAGGATTGGTAAAGATCTTTTCCCAGTCTGTTGGTTGCCATTTTGTCCTTTTGACAGTGTCCTTTGCCTTACAGGAGCTTTGCAATTTTATGAGGTCCCATTTTTCAATTCTTGATCTTAGAGCATAAGCTATTGGTGTTCTGTTCAGGAAAATTTCCTGTGTACCCATGTGCTCCAGGTTCTTCCCCACTTTCTGTTCTATTAGATTCAGTGTGTCTGGTTTTGTGTGTATGTCCTTGGTCCAATTGAACTTGAGCTTTATACAAGGAGGTAAGAAGGAAGACCAAAGAGTGGATAAATTGATTCTTCTTAGAAGATGGATCAAAATACCCATGGCTCACAGCCAATCAATAGACTGACCATAGGGTTCCCAATGGAGGAGCTAGAGAGAGAACTCAAGGAGCTGAAGAGGTTTGCAGTCCGATAGGAGGAATATGTACCAACCACTACCCCCAGAGCTACCAGGGCCTAAACCACCAAATAAAGATTACATGTGGAGGGACCCATGGCTCCAGCTACATATGTTTTAGAGGATGGCATTTTCAGACATCACTGAGAGGAGAGGTCTTTGGTCCTCTGATAGCTCGATGCCCCAGTATAGGGGAATGCCAAGTCAGGAAAGTGGAAGGGAGTTGGTAAACAGGGGAGGAGGTATGGGATAGGTAGTTTTTCAGAGAGATAGCAAGAAAAGAGGATACTATTTGAAATGTAAATAAAGCAAATATCTAAAAAATAAAAAGAGTGGATCTATTTCCATTCTTCTACAGGTTGACTTCCAGTTGAACTAGCACTATTTGTTGAAAATGCTGTCTTTTTTCCACTGGGTGGTTTTAGCTCCTTTGTCAAAGATCAAGTGATCATAGGTGTGTCGCTTCATTTCTGGGTCTTCAATTCTTTTCCATTGATCTACATGCTTGTCACTGTACCAATATCATGAAAATTTTTAACACAATTGCTCTGTAGTATAACTTGCTGTCAGGGATGCTGATTCCCCCAGATGTTCTTTTATTTTTGAGGATAGTTTTCACTATTCTTGCTTTTTGTTATTCCAAATGAATTAGAGAATTGCTCTTTCTTACTGTATAAAGAATTGAGTTGGAATTTTTCTGGGGATTGCATTGAATCTGTAGATTACTTTTGGCAAGATGGCCATTTTTTACTGTAATATTCCTGCCAATCCATGAACATGGGATATCTTTCCATATTCTGAGATCTTCCTCGATTTCTTTCTTCAGATACTTGAAGTTCTTTTCATACAGATCTTTCACTTGTTTTGTTAGAGTCACACCAAAATTCTTTATATTGTTTGTGGCTATTGTGAACGGTGTTTTTCCCTAATTTCTTTCTCACCATGATTATCCTTTGCGTAAAGGAAGGATACTGGTTTGTTTGAGTTAATTTTATATCCAGCCACTTTGCTGAATTTATTTATCAGGTTTAGTAAGTTCTCTGGTGGAGTTTTAGGGGTCACATATGTATATTATCATATCATCTGCAAATAGTGATATTTTGACTTCTTCCTTTCGAATTTATATCCCTTTGACCTCCTTTTGTTGTCTAATTACTCTAGCTAGAACTTCAAGAACTATACTGACTAGATGGTTAGAGAGAGGGTAGCCTTTTCTATTTCCTGGTTTAAGTGGAATTTCTTCAAGTTTCTCTCCATTTAGTTTGATATTGGCTACTGGTTTCCTGTATATTGCTTTTACTATGTTTAGGCATGGACCTTGAATTCCTGATATTTCCAAGACTTATAACTTGAAGGGATGTTGAATTTTGTTAAAGGCTTTTCACCATCTAATGAAATGATCATGTTTTTTTTTCTTTGAGTGTGTTTATGTAGTGGATTACATTCGTGGATCTCTATATATTGAACCATCCCTGCATCCCTGGGATAAATCTACCTTATTTTGGTGAATGATAGTTTTGACGTGTCCTTGTATTCAGTTTGTGAGAATATTATTGAGTATTTTGCATTGATATTCATTAGGCAAATTGGTCTGAAGTTCTCTTTCTTTGTTAGGTCTTTGTGATGTTTTGGTATCAGTGTAACAATGGCTTCATAGAATGAATTGGGTAGTGTTACTTCTGTTTCTATTTTGGTTATATTATCTGGTCCTGGACTTTTTATGGTTGGGAGACTTTTAATGACTGCTGCTATTTCTTTAGGGGTTATGGGATGGTATAGAAGGTTTATCTGACACTGATTTAACTTTGGTATTTGGTATCTGCCTAGAAAAATGTCCATTTCATCTATATTTTCTAATTGTGTTGAGTATAGGTTTTTGTAGTCGGAATGGATGATTTTTTTTTTAATTTTCTCAGTTTCTGTTGTTATATTTCGTTTTGATTTCTGAATTTTTAATTTGGATACTATCTCCGTTAGTCTGGCTAAAGGTTTACCTATCTTGTTGATTTTCTGAAAGAACCAGCTCCTGGTTTTGTTGATCCTTTGAATAGTTCTTTTTCTCTTTTTACTTGGTTGATTTCAGTCCTGAGCTTGATTATTTTCTGCCACCTACTCTTCTTGGGTGTATTTGCTTCTTTTTGTTCTAGAGCTTTCAGTTGTGCTGTTAAGCTGCTAGTGTATGCTCTCTCTACTTTCTTTTTGGAGACACTTAGCTGTGAGTTTTCCTCTTAGAACTGCTTTCATTGTGTCCCATAAGTTTGAGTATGTTGTGCCTTCATTTTCTTTAAATTCTAAAAAGTCTTTAATTTCTTTCTTTATTCCTTTCTAGACCAAGTTATCATTGAGTAGAGCACTGTTCACCTTCGATGTGTATTTGGGCTTTCTGTTGTTTTTGTTGTTATTGAAGATCAGCCTTAATACGTAGTGATGTGATAGGATGCATGGGATTATTTCAGTCTTCTTATATCTGTTGACGTCTGATTGTGACCGATGATATGATCAATTTGGGAGAAGGTACCATGAGGGGCTGAAAAGAAGGCATTTTCTTTTGATTTAGGATAAAATGCACTATAGATATCTGTTAAATCCATGTGGTCCATAACTTCTGTTAGTTTCACTGTGTCTCTGTTTAGTTTTTGTTTTCATGATCTGTCCATTGATGAGAGTGGGGCGTTGAAGTACCCCACTATTATTGTTTGAGGTACAATGTGTGCTTTGAGCTTCAGTAAAGTTTCTTTCATGAATGTGTGTGCCCTTGTATTTGGATCATAGATGTTTAGAATTGAGAGTCCTTCTTGGTAGATTTTTCCATTATTGAGTATGAAGTGTCCTTCCCTATCTTTTTTGATGACTTTTGAGCGAAAGTCTATTTTATCTGATATTAGGATGGCTACTCCACCTTGTTTCTTGAGACCATTTGCTTGGAAAATTGTTTTCCAGCCCTTTATTCTGATGTAGCATTTGTCTTTGACACTGAGTTGAGTTTCCTGCATGCAGCAAAATGCTGTGTCCTATTTATGTATCCAGTCTGTTATTCTATGTCTTTTTATTGGGGAATTGAGTCCATTGATATTAAGAGATATTAAGGAATAGTGATTGTTGTTTCCTGTTATTTTTGATGTTATTTTTGTGTTTGTGTGGCTATCTTCTTTTGAGTTTGTTGAAATAAGGTTACTCTCTTCCTTTTTTTAGGGTGTAGTTTCCCTCCTTGTGTTGGCATTTTCCACTTAATATCCTTTGTAGGATTGAATTTTTGGAAAAATATTTTGTAAATTAGGTTTTGTCATGGAATATCTTGTTTTCTCCATCTATGGTAATTGATAGTTTTGTTTGGTGTAGTAGTCTGGACTGGCATTTTTGTTCTCTGAGTGTCTGTATGAGATCTGCCCCAGATCTTCTAGCTTTCATAGTCTCTGGTGAGAAGTCTGGTGTAATTCTGATAGGTCTGTCTTTATATGTTTCTTAACCTTTTTCCCTTACTGCTTTTAATATTCTTTCTTTGTTTTGTGCAATTGGTGTTTTGTCTATAATTGTGACAGGAGGATTTTCTTTTCTGGTCCATTCTATTTGGAGTTCTGTAGGCTTCTTGTATGTTTAAGTGCATTTCTTTCTTAAGGTTAGGGAAATTTTCTTCTATAATTTTGTTGAAGACATTTACTAGTACTTTAAGTTGGAAATCTTCACTCTCTTCTATACCTATAATCCTTAGGTTTCATCTTCTCATTTTGTCCTGGATTTCCTGAGTGTTTTAGGTTAGGAGCTTTGTGCATTTTGCAGTTTCTTTGACTGTTGTGTCAATGTTTTCTGTGTTATCTTCTGCACTTTTCTCTCTTTTATCTCTTGTATTCTCTGACTCCTGATCTCTTTCCTAGTTTTTTTTTTTTTTTTATCTCCAGGGTTGTCTCCCTTTGTGATTTCTTTATTGTTTCTATTTTCATTTTTAAATCCTAGATGGTTTTGTTCATTTCCTTCACCTGTTTGGCTGTGTTTTCCTATAATTCTTTATGGGATTTTTGTATTTCCTCTTTAAGGGCTTCTATCTGTTTACCTGTGTTCTCTTGTATTACTTTAAGGGAGTTATTTATGTCCTTCTTAAAGTCCTCTATCATTATCATGAGATGTTATTTTAAATCATAGTCTTGTTTTTCTCGTGTGTTGGGGTAATCAGCATTCGTTGTGGTGGGAGAACTAGGTTCTGATGATGCCAAGTAGCCTTGGTTTCTGTTGCTTATGTTCTCGCCCTTGCCTTTCACCATCTGGTTATCTTTCGTGTTAGCTGTTCTTGCTGTCTCTGACATTTGTTTGTCTCTCCTGATAGCCTCTGTGTCAGTACTCCTTGGGAGACCAGTTCTCTCTGGGAGAAATTTGGATATAAAGAGTTAAGGTACACAGTCAGCTCTGGGGTACAGACAGAAACTAGAAGGATACTGTCCCCATCTGTTCCTTGGTTCCAGTGTCCTGATGGCTCTGTGTGGGTCCCTCTTGGGCCAGGAGTTTGAACAGAAGTGGAGGTCTTACATGTTTTTGAAGGTGTTTTGCCTCTCTTGGGAGACCAGTTCTCCTGGTGGTATTTGCATATGTACTGCTGTGTCACAGGATGAGCTCTGGGCACAGACAGAAACCAGAGGGCTCCTGTCCCATGTTGCTTCTAGGTTCCTGTTTCCTGAGGGTTCTGGGCGGGTTCCTCTGAGCAGCACTCACCGTCTTGTCTGCACTCCTGGGAGGCTAGGTCTCTTCTGGTGCTATTTGTGTATGGAGCCCTGTGGTAGAGGATCAGCTCTGGGTCAGGTGGAACCTGGAAGGCCTAGTTTTTTGTTTTTTGTTTTAAATTACTTTTATTGGGACTACATAACCACATCTAGAAATCTGATCTCATTTTTATATCCTAGGAATCAAAGGACAACATGGGAACATCTGAACTCAATTCTCCCACAACAGCAAGTCCTGGATACGCCAACAAACCAGAAAAGCAAGATTTGGATTGAAAATCACAGCTCATGATGCTGATAGAGGACTTCAAGAAGGACATAAATAACTCCCTTAAAGAAATACAGGAGAACACAGGTAAACAGGTAGAAACCCTTAGAGAATTACAGGAAAGTACAAACAGGTAAAGGAATTGAACAAAACCATCCAGGATCTAAAAATGGAGGCAGAAACAATAAAGAAATCACAAAGGAAAGCAACTCTGAACATAGAAAACCTAGCACAAAAGTCAGTAGTCATAGATGCAAGCATCAACAACAGAATACAAGAGATAGAAGAGAGAATCTCAGATACAGAAGATACCATAGAAAGCATTGGCATGACAGTCAAAGAAATGTCAAAATGCAAAAAGCTCCTAACTCAAAACATCCCGGAAATCCAGGACAAAATGAGAAGATCAAAACTAAGGATTATAAGTATGGAAGAGAGTGAAGATTTTCAAGTTAAAGGGCCAGTAAATGTCTTCAAACAAAATTATAGAAGAAAACCTCCCTAACCTAAAAAAAGAGATGCCTATGAACATACACGAAGCCTACAGAACTCCAAATAGAATGGACCAGAAAAGAAATTCCTCCCATCACATAATAATTAAAATACCAAATGCACTAAAGAAAGAAAGAACATTAAAAAGCAGTAAAGGAAAAAGGTCAAGTAACATATAAAGGCAGACCTATCAGAATTATACCAGATTTCTCATCAGAGACTATGAAAGTCAGAAGACCCTGGGAAGATGTCATACAGACCTGAAGGAAACATGATGCCAACCCAGGCTACTCTACCCAGCAAAACTCTTCAGACACACCAGAAGAGGGCACCAGATCTCGCTACAGATGGTTGTGAGCCACCACGTGATTCCTGGAATTTGAACTCAGGACCTCTGGAAGAGCAGTCAATGCTCTTAACCACCGCTGAGCCATTTCTCCAGCCCAGATGCAGTTTTCTTTTTTTTTATTTATTTATTTTTTTTTGTTTTCTATGTTTTTATTATTTACATTCCAAATGATTTCCCCTTTCTCCTTTCCTCCGTCCCCGAAAGTCCCCCTTCCCTCCCTCTGTTCCCATTCAACCCCCTCTTGCTTCTTTGTCCTGGCATTCCTCTACATCCAATTTTTCCAGGACCAGTGGTCTCTCTTTCTATCTTCTTGGAAATCTATTGATATGCAAATTGTGTCTAGGGTTTTCCAAGATTCTGGATTAATATCCCCTTATCAGTGACTGCATACCATGTGTGTTCTTTTGTGATTGGGTTACCCCACTAAGGATGATATTTTCCAGTTCTGACCATTTGCCTAGGAATTTCATGAATTCATTGTTTTTAATTGAAGAGTAGTATTCCATTGTGTAAATATACCACATCTTCTGAATCCATTCCTCTGTTGAGGGACATCTGGGTTCTTTCCAGCTTGTGGCTATTATAAATAAAGCTGCTAAGAACATAGTGGAGCATGTGTCCTTATCGCATGCAGGGGAAGTCTCTGGGTATATGCCCAGGAGTGGTATAGCAGTACCTTCCGGCAGTGTCATGCCCAGTTTTCTGAGGAACCGCCAGACTGCTTTCCAGAGTGGTTGTATCATCTTGCAATCCCACCAGCAGTGGAGGAGTGTTCCTCTTTCTCCACATCCTCGCCAACAACTGCTGTCTCCTGTGTTTTTGATCTTAGCCATCCTGACTGGTGTGAGATGGAATCTCAGAGTTGTTTTGATTTGCATTTCCCTAATGACTAAGGATGTTGACCATCTCTTTAGGTGCTTCTCAGCCATTAGATATTCTTCAGGTGAGAACTCTTTGTTTACCTCTGTACCCCATTTTTTAATAGGGTTACTTGGCTCTCTGGAGTCTAACTTCTTGAGTTCTTTGTATATATTGGATATTAGCCCTCTGTCAGATGTAGGGTTGGTAAAGATCATTTCCCAGTTTGTTGGTGGCTGCTTTGTCCTTTTGACAGTGTCCATTGCCTTATAGAAACTTTGTAATTTAATGAGGTCCCATTTGTCAATTCTTGATCTTAGAGCATAAGTTATTGGAGTTCTGTTCAGGAAATTCTCCCCTGTGCCCATATGTTCAAGGTTCTTCCCTAGTTTCCTTGCTATTAGTTTGAGTGTGTCTGGTTTTATGTGGAGGTCCTTCATCCACTTGGAATTGAATTTTCAACTCAAGCAAGTCAGTAGCATTCCTATACTCAAAGGATAAGCAGGGTGAGAAAGAAATAAGAGAAATGATACCCTTCACGATAGCCACAAACAATATAAAGTATCTTGGTGTGTCTCTAACCAAACAAGTGAAAGATTTGTATGGCAAGAACTTCAAGTCTCTGAAGAAAGAAATTGAAGAAGACCTCAGAAGATGGAAAAATCTGCCATGCTCATGGATTGGCAGGATTAATATAGTAAAAATGACCATCTTGCCAAAAGCAATATACAGATTCAATGCAATCCCCATCAAAATCCCAACGCAATTCTTCATAGAGTTAGAAAGAGCAATTCAAAAATTCATCTGGAATAACAGAAAACCCAGGATAGCTAAAACTATTCTCAAGAGTAAAAGAACCTCTGGGGGAATCAGTATCCCTGACCTCAAGCTGTACTACAGAGCAATAGTGTTAAAAACTGCATGGTATTGGTACAGTGACAGGCATGTAGATCAATGGAACAGAACTGAAGACCCAGAAATGAATCCACACACCTATGGTCACTTGATCTTTGACAAAGGAGCTAAAACCATCCAGTGGAAAAAAGATAGCCTTTTCAACAAATGGTACTGGTTCAACTTGAGGTCAACATGCAGAAGAATGCAAATTGATCCATTCTTATCTCCAGTTTTCTTGATGGGTAACTAAAATAAGCAAACAACTCACTTCAGACTTGAATTGAAAACAGGAATTTTCCCTCAGAGTTCCTAGAATCCTCCCAATTTGTCTTCAGTATTCTTTTTTAATTTCCTAACTTCTTGTAGTTTCTATATGCAGTTTAACTTTGTGATATTAAAATTCATAGCTTTTTATATTTTGGATGTTCTTATATGGAAACTGTAGGGTTTCCATTATTACAGCAAATGTGAATGTAACAGGTGAGCATCTTGGTGAGACTAAGGACAAAACCATTCATTACCAAGAAAAAAGAATACAGGACGATTTATTAACTGCAGTTGGGAAGGGCAGCTTGTGACTTTCTCCCTGTCCCTAAAGTAATGTTCTCATAACAAAGCAAGCACTTTAAGTAGCTGTGAGGCACTAAGCAAGTTGTCTTGTTTTGAAATGTTTCCTTATTTGTAAAATGCAGATGAATCTCCCTTACCTAAAATATTTGCGCCCTACATACATTATACACACAGATAAAGATAATTTCAGGAAATATGGGAAATTCTCCATATATTAACGCTTCCTTGAACTTGAAAGCTCATCTGTTCTGGTCTCAAGTATGTAGGGATCATTGACTCTTTATCCATACAACTGTATCATCTTCACATAGGAAAGGCTGCACATCTGACTTCATAAGTGACTCCCAAATCAGAAAGCTGGAAAGAACAGAATCTTTAATCTCCATAGCAGCAGCCAGCATCTTTTGCATGAAACCAAAAGGTGGAATCTTCTTTCCTGAAATAGGTTAGTGAGATATCTTTCCCATCTGTCAGTCACAACGTCCAATTTATGGTTAAAATATTAATTTCTTTGCAACTGTATCTAAGGGTCTCTGGGGATTTTCTAAAAAACATTACTGAAAAGAAGTGACAGACAGTCTGAGAGCAACTTTTTTGGGGTTGTCATCTTTATTTAGTATCAGCCCATACTTATGCTACACAAAGTTGGAGTACTGGGACAGAGGAATGTTATTTTGAGGAGTTCTGTCATGTCAGAGATGGCAGGCCCTTAAGTGCCGACACTGGAAATATTAATCTGAGTTTGTGAGTCTTGGATTTCACATCTATCAAATGGAA
Organism: Tokudaia tokunoshimensis; assembly: GCA_036184795.1. NCBI lineage: Eukaryota > Metazoa > Chordata > Mammalia > Rodentia > Muridae > Tokudaia > Tokudaia tokunoshimensis. The sequence continues at coordinate 3,032,503 of BTHU01000023.1, read as the reverse complement.
TGTATTAGGATTTTCCAGAGAAAGAAAATAGCCTACAGGATGTGTGTGAGTGTGTGTGTGTGTGTGTGTGTGTGTGTGTGTGTGTGTGTGTGTGTGTGGTGACATTTATTTTAAGAAATTGAATCACAATTATGAAAACTTTATAAATTTAATCTGCTGGGTAGACTGACAAGATAAAGACTTTTGGAAAAGTTGTAGCAGCTTGAATTTTAAAGCCAGGTACTGAAAGAATTCCTTTCTGCTCAGGGAATGTCAAACCTTATGCTATTTGGGCTATCTTAGGGCTTCCATTGCTGTGAAGAGACACCATGACCAATGCAACACTTACAAAGGACCACATTTAATTAGAGCTAGCTTACAGGTACAGATTATCACGGCAAGAAACATGGCAACATGCAAGAAGTCATGGCCTTGGAGGAGCTGAGGGTTCTACAGAACAGGCAAACAGAAGATTGGCTCTCACACAGCTAGGAGGAGGGTCTCCAAGACCACCACCACAGTAGGAGGAAGTGTGTCACTGTGGCTTTAAGACACTCATTCTAACTGCCCAGAAGCCAGTTTTCTCCTATTTGCCTTCAGATGAAGATGTAGAACCCTCAGCTCCTACAGCACCATGCCTGCCTGGATGCTGCCATGCCTCCTGCATTAATGAGAATGGAAAGAACCTCTGAACATGTAAGCCAGCTCTAATTAAATGTTATCCTTTATAGAATTTATCTTGATCATAGTGTCTATTCACAGCAGTAAACCCCTAACTAGGACATCTATTTGATTGATTATTTATTTGACATTTAGATTTTTTAATGTTCTCTCTATATTCTAGATATTAATCTTCCATCTTATGTACAGCAAGTAAATATTTTTCTGCCACTTTGTGGTAAATTCTCAATTAATTATTTTCTTTCCCTTTCACAAGCTTTTAAATATTACATAATCCCATTTCCATTTCTTGATTTTGCTTACAGAATCATTCTCAGAATCCCTTGTTTTATATCTACACATTGAAGTATTTCTCCCATATTTCCCTTAAAGTTTCAGAATTTCAGGCCTTACATTAAGTTCTTTGATCTATTTTGAACTGATTTTGTATTCCAGTTAATTGAATCTGTAGATGTTCCTGGTAATATGTAGCCATTTTCATTATTCTGTTGGTGTGTGAACATGGAACATGTGAACATTTTCCATTTTCTTCTGTATTCTTTAACAAATTAATTGGAGCAATCTTTCACTTCCGTGGCTAGGTTTATTCCTTTGTATTTTACTTTTGGAGATTATTGTGAGTGAGTTGTTTTCTTGATTTCTTTCTCAGAACTTTTATTGAAATAAAGAAAAGCTACTTATTTTCATATATTGATTTTTGTAGCCTGCTATTTACCTAAATGTGTTTAAGAGAGTTCTAAGAATTGAACAATTTTGCATCTACATTCATTAGAGAAATTAGTCTGCAGTTTTGGTGAGTAATTGAGCTCAGTTTACAATATTTTACTGAGAATTCCTACATCCAGAAAGACTGGCCTAGGACTTTTTAAATTCAAATTTTTAAAAGAATTGCATACATGAGTACTGCACTTACAGCATTTACATCCTTTTCTCTCCTCCCACTCACTTCTCTTGTGTCCCCATACTGCTCCTCATGAGACAGAGAGAGAGAGAGAGAGAGAGAGAGAGAGAGAGAGAGAGAGAGAGAGAGAGAGAGAGAGAGAGAGATCAGGAAGGAAAGCATTGCATTTACTGTTGATCATTTATACATGTATTTAGGGGATGACCACTTGGGCTTGTGTAACATATCAGGAGGCACATTCCCAGAGAAAACTGATGTCCCATGTTTTAGTAGCCTCTGACTGCGTGTAGCTCTGCATCAAGGGTTGGATGCTTTGCAAAATTTTCCGTATCCACATTGGCATGTTGACTGGTGCTGGCATGCAGGTCTTGTTTAGGCAACCATAATAAGATGGATACAGCTTCCTTGTCATATCTAGAAGGCACTTTCACAGCAGGCATTTTGAACCTTTGGCTCTTATAATCTTCCTTCTCCTTTTTCCATCATGTTTCCTGAGACTTAGATGTGGGGATTTGAGTTAGACACCTTATAGTAATATATTTTCCGCATTTTGACCATTGGTAAATGTCTATGACAGTCTTTTCATATAGTGCCCTGACCCACTTTGGGTATTAGGATAATGATGGCTTTATAAAATTAGTAGCATTTTTTTTCATTTTCTATTTTACAAAATATTTTAGAGAATATTAGTATTAGTTTTTTCTTTTAAAAGTTTGGTGTAAGGAGAGAGAAGCGAGAGGGGGTTGAATGGGGAACAGAGGGAGGGAAGGGGGCTTATGGGACTTTCGGGGAGGGAGGAAATGGGAAAGGGGAAATCATTTGGAATTTAAATAAAAAAACTGAGAAAATAAAAAAAAAGTTTGGTGTAATTCAGTAGTGATTCCATCTGGGCCTTGCTCTTATTCCGACTGGGAGACTTCTGTTTGCTGCTTTAATCTCATTGCATTTATAGATCCATTTAAGTTGCTAATAGTTTCTTGCTTGAATTTAGGTATATTATATATATCTAGAAATTTGTCATTTTCTTCTAGACTTTCTAATTTGTTTAAATATATATTTTTAACATTTGCCCAAATGATCCTCTGAACTTCTAAGGTGTCTCTTTTAATGCTTCCTTTTTCTCCCTGATTTTGTTCATTTGGGACTTCCTTCTCTTTCTTCTGGTTAGTTTGATTAAAAGTTTGTCAATCTTGCTTATCTTTTCTTTAAGAACCAACTTTTTTACTTTTTTTTTTTTGGACAGGTTTTCTCTGTGTAGGCTTGGCTGTCCTGGAACTCACTCTGTAGACCAAGCTGGCCTCAAAGTATCATGCATACCTTTGCATCCTCAGTGCTGGGATTAAAGGTGCGTACCGCTACCACCCAGCATAAAAAGAATTTTCTACCTTTTGTGAAGAGGTAACTAACTCTGATTTTAGGTAGCAGAAATGGTGTTGATTAGTATATCTGATTAGATGCTTCTGCTTGGAGGTACACACAACTGCCACTCAGCTTAGAGTCCTGAGAACTGTAAGTTCCCCTATTATTCATTCATTCATTCACATATTTATTTGTTTATTATTTTTGACAGTTTTATGGATGTTTACAATGAATTTCAGTCCTTCTTACCCTGTATTGTCCTGCCTCATCTTCTCTCTTTTTCTTACTGAAATCCTTCTTCCTGTCAAGTGCTTTCCTACTCTTAAGACTTTTGTGAGCCTATGACACCGTGAGCTTGATTAGGGTCTCCTGCATAGAGCATAGGCAACTTAGCAGTGACTACCCTATTAAAGATAGTGATGTTCTTCTCCACAGCCATCATTGTGAGAGCTAATATAGGTTGAGTACATACGGAATAAAGTAAAACCCCAGATACTGTGCATGCATTTATGGGATGTTCTGAATCAGAATACTGAAGCTGGGAGATCCTCCTTAAATCTGAGCAACACTTTCCGGTGTCAGATCACATAAAAGGACATGAAAACAGCTAACTGCTTTCTGCCTGCTTATCCTTACTCTCACTAGCCCATCTATTCCATCGTCGCTTAGATTCCTACCTCACAGAAAGTTTATGGCAACAAATATTTGCATTTTAAAATATTGTACAATATTACTCATTCTCTGTTAGGGACAATGTACAGAATTTTCAAATAAAATTCAAGCTGTGATAGACTGCTGCCACTTTAAGTATTGACTCAAATGTATTTTAGTAGTGATAAGACTCTGCCCAAATTTTAGACTTGAGATTCTACTGTAGTTAAAGTACAATAACATACATTGTCTTTGAGCATCTAAGGAAGATTCTTTGTGGAAAAATGGGCAGTGATAATAGATATATGTAAGTCTCCTAGCAACAGGAGGCCATCCTAAACTAACAACAACAACAACAACAAAAAAAAAAAAACAAAGAAAAGCACAAAAAGCCATTTTCCCTGCCAGTGTCTGAGTAACAAGATGGAACATTAAACTTTAAATAGAAAAATATTTAAAATGAAGGTTTCTTGAAAGACTAGCACAGTGTGCACAAACCTATGAATTGGATAAGCTCAGCTCTTCCAGGATTGCCTCTTTGGAATCTAGGATAAATATATTTTTAAAATTTCAGCAAAATGTGGAAAACAGTTTCACTGGAGTCAACATGTTAGAGTCTCATGCTGTTAGAGAAGTCATGGTTCTTGTAAAACAATGCAGCAAAATGGATGACAGTGGAGTGAGGCCAGATAGTTTTAACTATTGCACTGACAGTGGAGTGTGGTATCTAGAAGATAGTCACAGTACCACACACAAGGAGCCATCTACTTGTCAATGTTACAAAATTCATTATGGACCCTGAAGAGCTATTTTAGCTTCAGAAACAGCTACCATTTGTATTGCTTCATTTTCGCCCTGTATTTTGGCAACCATAAGTATAGTGTATGAGAGCATCTCCAAAGTAGGATTGCTTTCTCAGTAGATCCTTTAGCCACTTTACTTTTTTAGACTAGCATTTTTTGAGTTGAGGCGCATAAAATTATAATCTAGCATGGAAAGAAAATTCTAGAGGTTACCTTTTTTAAAATAAGGGAAACCATGAAGTGTGATCTACTAATAACCAGACTGACATTGTAGGGACTCATTTAGTCCATCTATGTGCAAGAGGGTCCTGTGTTATATTCCCAGTGTGCATAATTTCCTGGAAGAGCACCTGCATTAATTACTTTTCTTGTTTCTGTGACAAAGTACCTGACAAAAGCAATTTAAGGGAGAAAGGGTTTTCTTTGCCTGACAATTCCAGGGCACATCATGGTGGAAAGTTATATCCTGTCAGTGGGAACTTGAGGCAGCTGGCCACATTGTATCTGCAGGGACCAATGAGTGCTCAGCTCCCTTTCTCCTTTTTATTCTCTCTGGCAGCTGGAATGGATCTCTGTATGGAAATTGACGCAATCAGGTATTTCCTTATAGGAGACATCTCCTAGGTGATTCTAGATACTGTCAGGTTGACATTAACCACCACCATCTTCCAATCATGTTAATTTTGGTCCAGTGTCTTGAAGCTTATACTAGAAGGATTTCATGGCTTTTACTGGTCAACTTATTAATTTAATAAGTAGAAAGTACAGAATACCCATGATATAAATTACAGACCATAAAAAGTTAAACAAGAAGGAAGACCCAAGTGAAGATGTTTCAATCCCACTTAGAAGAGGGAACAAAATTATCACAAGAGACAGAGGGAGGAAGGGACCTGGGTGGGGAGTGGAGGGGAAGAGGAAAAGGGGGAAGAGGATCAGGTATGAGGGGGGACAGGAAAGAAACCCAGAGGGCCAGGAGAATGAATGGAAATATACAGTTTCTGGGGTGGGGAGTCGGGAGGGACCTCTAGGTAGTCCCAGAGACCTGGGATGTGAGAGGCTCCCAGGACTAAATGGGGGTAACCTTAATAGAAATGCCCAATAGTGAGGAGATGGAACCTGTAGAGACCACCTCCAGTAGATGGACAGGGACCTCACTAGAGGGATGAGGTCACCAACCCACATTCAAAGTTTTCAACCCAGAATTCTTCATGTCTAAAAGAACTGCCAGGACAAAAATGGAGCAGAGACTGAAGGAAAGGCCATCCAGTGACTGACCCAACTTGGAATCTATCCCAGTGGCAGGCAACAAACCCAGACACTATTACTGATACTATGCTATGCTTGCAGACAGGAGTCTAGCACAGCTGTCCTGAGAGGCTCTACCAGCAGCTGACTGAGACAGTTGCAGATACTCACAGCCAACCATTGGATTAAGGTTGGGGACTCCTATGGAAGAATTAGGGGAAGGATTGAAGAAGCTGAAGGCGATGGCAACCCCACAGGAAAACCAACAGTGTCAACTAACCTAGACCCCCGGTAGCTCCCAGAGACTAAGTAACCAGTCAAAGAGCATAAATGGGCTGGTCTAAGGCCCCTGGAACATATTTAGCAGAAGACTGTATTGTCTGGTCTCAGTGGGAGAGGATGCACCTAATCCTGTAGAGACTTGATGACCCAGGGAAGGGGGATTCTTCCGGGGGGGAGGACATCCTCTCAGAGACAAAGGGGATGAGGTGAAGAATTCTGGGAGAGGGACATTGGGATGAAAAATAAAATAATTTACAAAAAGTAAAAACTAAGTATCAAACTTGTGCATCGAAATGAAATGAATGTGCTTGAAAATCTTTTCTACTGCCTAAAACTTCAAGTCTGTCCTTCTTTCTTTCCTTTTTTCCTTCCTTCCTTCCTTCTTTCCTTCCCTTGCTCCTTCTCTCTCTCTCTCTCTCTCTCCCCCTCCCTCCCCCCTCCCCCTTCTCTCTCTCTCTGTCTCTCTCTCTCCTTTCTTTCCTTTTTCCTTCTTTTCTTCCTTCCTTCCTTTTTTCTTTTTCTTCCCCTTCTTTTTTGATCTTCATTTTCATGGATTTGATTATTTTGATGCTGGGTCTTATTATGTTGCTCTAGCTGACATAGGATTCAGAATTCTCCTGCCTTAATCTCCCAGCACCTGGGATTAAAAATATATAGTCAATAATTTTCTTCTTTATTGATACAAGAGTTTAACACTATGTATTTTTCTCTGATTATAGCTGTCATAGTCATCACATAGGTGGTGTTGGTTTAATCTATTACCAAAGTAATTTATCTTCAGTTGGGTTGCTTAGACAATTTGTCTATGTCATATACATATTTTTATACTGTAGTTTCTCTTCAGGTCAAAATATTTGTTTATTTTAATTGAGTTTTACTTTGTAACCAAAGAATTACTTAAATTAATTGTTGTTTTAGTACCAACAGTTGGAGGATTTCCAAGATGTCCTTCTGCAATTATTTTCTAGTTTAATTCCATTATTGTCAAAGAACATACTTTGGACTACTTCAAGTAGATTAAAGTGGTTAAAGTTTGCTTTATTAGCAATTTTATATTCATTAGTAAATGTTCCAAACACTTTAGAAAAATTGAAAATCTTGTTTTGAGTGTTTCTTTATAGGCAATGGTAAGTTCCAGGTTATTAACAATTTTGATCAGTTCTTTTATATCCATAGTAGTCTTATGCATAATCATTAATCAAATAATAAGTGTCAAAACTTTTTACATTTAATTTTAAATATATTCGTATCTACTATCAGCTCTATTAGAATTTGCTGCACGTATTTGAATCTCTATTGTTTAGTGCTGTAGTGGTTGCTTCAAAAGCCCATGCCATTCCCAGTGTTCTCTTTCTGCATTATGGCTTTGGATCAATATGTGAGCTCAACCCTTCCTTCTCTTTTCCATCCGGAACATAACACTCTGAAACTCTAAGCCAAACTAAATGCTTTCCTTTGTAAGTTGCTTCTGTCACGACAATTTATCACAATAATATAAAGGTAAATCCAGACGTGCATGCATTTAAAATTATGATGTCATGCTAGAATGCCAATTTTAGTCTTAAAATTTTTCCTCACTCTTAATTTTATTTTGGCTGATGTTTACATAGAATTTTGTATCATGATAAATGAAAAGATACTTTAGACAATATTATTTTATATGGTATCACAAATTTCTGATTTGTGTAATAGTTAAGTACAGTAGTTATATGAATTTTTACACATATATTATTTTAAAGTTCAAAGATAATGTTTCTAAACCTATAATACACAAAGTTTGTTATAATTCATAACATTTTAGAATATAAATATTTATCAATAATAAGTGGAAATAGTAATAAAAGTTCTTTTAGTCTTTTAGGAATAGGGAATATTAGATTAAATTAAGCAAAATTGATCACAATTATTTGATGCATGGGTTCTTAGAGACTGTTTTAATAGGTGCAGTGAGCCTAGAAAAGTATGCAATATCTTCTATGCTCTAAAGATCACAAAAGACTTCATATGGCATGTCATCTGGAATTTGGAATTTCTTTTATAGGTAATGGGGATCTGAAACATAAGACATTGCTTACCAAATTAAGATTTGGATTTTTAACAGATCAAAAAGGTTCAATGGTTTGAACACATATCAGTGCTAGTCAGTGAAAGGTATATTTGCTATAAAGTCCACAATCAGTAAGGAAATTCAGATTAAATTTCCTCCTACTAGGTTCTTACCCAGCCCTGATATGAGGGTTTATGCCTAGTCTTATTGCATCTTGTTATACTGTATTTGGCTAATATCCATGGGCGGCCTGCTCTTTTCTTAAGAAAAATGGAGTAGTGGGTCGGGAGGAGAGAGGAGATGAGTAGTGGAACTGGGAGGAGTGGAAAGAGGGGAAACTGTCAGGATGTACTGTATGAGAGAAGAATAAAAAAACTAGCATTTCAGTAGATCTCAAGAAGATGCTATCCCTTCAGGACAAAAACAAATCTAACAGTACATAATGATACACACACATACATATATTCATCTACTCATGAGTAATATTATTTTACCTTAAAAACAATACTGAAATTTTAGAATTGTAACTCAATTGGTAGAATATTTGTTCAGCATGTAAGAGTCACTGTTATATACCAAGTAATAAAAAAGGGGTGTGGTGACACGCTCCTGTATTCTTTGTATGCTACAAGGGAATGCAGGAGGATCAAGGTCATCCTCAGATATGTATAAATTTTGAGAACATATATATATATATATGACTCTGTCTTTTAAATAATTACTAAAATACAATGTTTTGCTCAAATACACTGCAAGTGAATTTCTTCATGTATACTTTGTGTAACTCCATTTAACTGCACATTACTCATTGGAAAGTCCAACACCAGAATATATTTATTTTGATATCTTCTTTGGATTTTTAAATAATTTATTTTACATAAAATTCAGCATAAAATTGCAATAACTTTATAGCTTATGTCAAAGAATGAGTGTATAGAAACAGGGTACAACATTTTCAAGGTATACTTGGGTGCGTCACTCAGATTAATTTTTAAGGAATAGTTTGAAAATGTTATACAATTTAAAGTACCATTAGAGTACCTGTTTGTGCTCATGAAAATATATTAATGAATTGAATACATCCAAATTATTTTAAAGTTAAGCAATAGTTCTTTATCTATGATTAGTGTTTTGATTGTTAACAATTTTATATTATTTTATATAATAATTTTCTACTTAATTTCCCTACAAGTGACTTAATCTTATGTATTAACCTTTTATTGATATTATTACTAAAATTAAATATGTTTTGAAGAGCAACCCCCCCAAAAAAATCTTTGAAGGCTAGAGTGGAACTCAGTGTTTTTAAGAGGTTAGAAACACTTTTTACTCCATCAGAAGACTTTGAGTTGGATCCTCAGAACCCATGTTGAGTACCTCACAACTGCCTATAACTCCATCTCCAGGTATCTTTTCTGGTATCTTTATGCACTGGCATCCATTTATATAACCCCCACCCCATACATATTCATAATAAAAATAAAATAGGTATGTTGAAAAGAATTTAAAAACTTTTATAACAAGTTATTACAGCTACATTCAAATGAGTGATTGATTTATTGACCAAATATTGATCTATCATCTATTGGAAACAAAGCTGATTATATAAAATATTATTATATAATATATTACTATTAGTGATCAGGGGGGAGGGTCCATGGTAGGTGGTGCCATCCCTGGGCTGGTAGTCTTGGGTTCTATAAGAGAACAAGCTGGGGAACAAGTCAGTAAGTAACATCCCTCCATGGTCTCTGCATCAGCTCCTGCTTCCTGACCTGCTTGAGTTCCAGTCCTGCCTTCCTTTGGTGATCAACAGCAATGTGGAAGGTGTAAGCTGACTATACCCTTTCCTCCCAATTTTGCTTCTTCGTCATTATGTTTGTGCAGGAATAGAAAACCTGACTAAGACAGCCATGTTCTCCTTATTTTCTTAACCCCTCTGACTCCTCATTTCTCCCCCTTTTCTGGGGGTTCAGTCCAATCATGTATCACAGAGAAATAGTATGTAAAAGGACAAGTCAAAACAAAACAGTAGACAAAAAGCCAGCTCAGAAAACAAGAATATGGAAGAGATACAAATGCAGTGAGTGGAGCTGAAGTTCTCAAAAGGCATCCATTCTTTTATGGGTACTATATTTGTGATGGATTTGGTGTTGGTCACAAATCTCTTTTGACATTAATTCAGCAAATGTAGCCAAATAGTTTTTTTAAGCACGAAGAGAAAACTGGTACATCCAATTAAAGTGCTTAAAAAGACTTTCATTCTGAACTATTGTAGATAAAGCCTATCAGGTGAGATTTTTTGCAATCTGCTTTTCCCTAGTACTTTTAAACTCTTGGCATTTCGTACTGTAGTTTCAGTTTGTATTTGGCTACATTTGCTGAATTAATCCAGTTTGAGATTTTATTTTTCATGGCACTAAGAATGCAGTCCAAGACTTCATAATTAGCCAAATGATCTATCACTGAGCCAGATTCTCAAGACATTACAAGTCATTTTTATTGTTGTTTTATTTTGTTCTGTTTTCTTATTTTATTTAGAGCCAGGTTCCTGCTATATATCTTAGTCTGGCTTTAAATTCACTATGTATTCTAGGCATGATTTAACTTTTGTTACTTCTGCCTTAGTTTTATGAGTACTAGGATTATAGGTTTATGTCACTATGCCTGGCTGTCTTGGTAACTAATCTCATCATTGCTTCTTTTATGTTCTGTGTTCTCTTCTTATGAGACTTGTATTAGAAATACGGTGAACATTGCATTTACATATTTCATTTCATGTTCCTTTAGATTTAATCTTAGATATTTTTTGTAGGTTTAAAATTTCTTTCTTTATTTTGTTGTTGTACACAGCTACTGTGTCCTTTAGCATACCCTTTCAGTTGTTAATTTCAAAAACCATATTTTTTCTATAAGACTTGTTTAGTCAATTTCAAATCTTTTTAGTTTTCTTAATAAGTGTATTTTTCATATTTTAAAGTTCTGATTTCCTTATTTAATTAATATAACATTATTAGGTAGTTATATGTAATTTTATTATGTAAAGTTTTCTTATGCTGATCCACTCATGGTAGTCATGTTTTCTTCTTGCATTATAATTTTTTATTGTAAACTCCTGTTGGGTGGAAGAGAAGGAAGTTTTTCTGCAGAATTGATATGAACAGTACTGAGGATAGATCTAGTTAGAGTTTTTATATTCTTCTCTTCTAGACTTCCCCAAATGCAATCAGCCTGAGACTACTTTTCCACTTTCAAAACTCTTCATTGATCAATAATAATTATATATAGTTATATAACGTGATATTTCAACACATATACACATTATGGAATGAATGAATTAGGCCAACTGGTATAACATTATGTAACACATTTATAATTTCTTTTTTTTTCTTAGATATATTCTTTATTTACATTTCAAATGTTGTCCCCTTTCCTGGTTCCCCCCTTCCCGAAAATCCCATAAGTATAATTTCTTTGTAGGGAGAATGTTTTTAATTATTTCTTAGCTAGGAGTTTCTTAGCTTAGTTGTTCTATCAGTCAGAAATTGGTAGAGTATATCTTATTTATTATTATGAAAATTGTCCATAAATTTTCTGATACATAACTATGACATTTCTGGGATAAACTCTACTTGGTTGAGATTCTTTTCCTTTGTTTGTTTGTTTGGTGTTGTCAGTCTACTGATGAATTTTACTTGGCAAGATAAGTATAGTAATTACTTCTGTTACTGCTTCCTTTATAAATCTAGAGGTAATTAATTTAATAATACCAAAATCTCTGTGGCCACATTTCCAGTTTGCCCAACTTCTGAAATCAATAGACAGGTTCCCACTTGACCCAGACCACTTATTCTATCCAGTTACACTAAGGGAATCCCAAACTCTGAACACTTACTCATACTTCTGCAGTTCCCTTAGTTCCTAAAACTCATAAATAAATACCATCAGCCCAATGACCACACACCAACTCAACTAAATAACTGTAATGGACAAATCTGCATGCAAGGAAAAAAAGCACAGAAACTACATGACAATCCAAGAGAACGCATCTATTCCAAAAATTACTAATCCCATAATAATTGGCCACAGTAAGAAGGACATAAAATAGTTCAAAAAAACAATAATTTTAACAATGTTCAAACAACTCAAGAAGACAAAACCAGAGACATAATGAAATAAGAAATTCATGATGCATATATAATTCAATAAAGTAATGGGGTTAGTGAAAAACTAAACTGAAATATTGCTGAAAATGTAAGATGTATCAAGTCACATTAAAAACACAATAGGAAGTGTCACTAACAGAATGAATCATAAAACAGAATATCAAGACTGGAAGACAAAGCAAATGAATTGTATCATCTAAAATAATCAGTGATAAGTTATACAACCCCATGAGCAGAGCATGGGAGAACTTAGGGAAACCATAAAGTCATAAAACCTTAAGATTTATGGGCATAGAAAAAGTGGAGACATATCATACCAAAGACTATAGAATATATTTTCAATATAATCTTAGAAGAAATTTTCCATACCTGGAGATAAAGATACCTAATGAAGTACAAGAGGCCTCTAATAGTCTAAAGAAACAAAATCAGAAAAGAAACTTTCCATGATCTATTGTTGAAACATTTTAAAATGGAATCCTGAAAGATTATTGAAAGTTTCAAGAGACAAATGCCATGTTACTTATAAAGTCAGATCTCTCCAAATAACATCTGATTCCTAGAAAGAAACTATTAAACTAGAAGGGTCTGGAAAGAAGTTCTGATGGATTATAACTGTGTACCCAGACTATTATATCCAGCAAAGATATCTATTAAAATTGAAGTAGAAATAAAAATCTTCAATGATAAAGCAGATTAAAATTTCAGGTTTTAAATAGTTTTATAACACTTTAAAAGTACAAGGTCTCAAAAAAAGAAAGAAAAGAAAGAGGAAAAAGAAAAAAAGACAAAAAGAAAAAAAGACAAAAATAAAGTTCAAGGTGTTTTTAATAATCCAAAGCCTTGAGCTTTGCATAGTGATGCATGTTTTTAATCCCACCTCATGTGAGGCAGAGGCAAGTGAATTTCTATGAGGTCAAGGCCAGCCTGATCTACATAGTGAGTTCCAGGACAGCCAGGACTGTTATACAGAGAAACCCTGTCTCAAAAAAAAAAAAAAAAAAAACAAAAAATTCAAAGTCTAACTACTGGTGCCTCTAAAAAAAGAAAAGAAAAGAAAAGAAAAGAAAGAAAGGAAGAAAGAAAGAAAGAAAGAAAGAAAGAAAGAAAGAAAGAAAGAAAGAAAGAGAAAGAAAGGAAGGAAGGAAAAAAAAGAAAGCAAACATGTAATTTCTTTCTCAGAAACAGAAGAATCAGGGCATAAAAACAATCACAAGTAATAAAATCAAAATCCACCACTGTAAATCTAAATCCCATAGATGAATAATTGATGCCTGGAACTCATGTTTTAGTCACTATTCTATTGCTGTGAAGAGACACCATGGCCAAGGGAGCTCTTATTTTAAAAAAGCATTTAATTGGGTCTTGATTACATTTTCAGGATTTTAGTCCACTATCATAGCAGGCAGCACGGCAGTGTGCAAGCAGAAATGATGCTGGAAAAGTAGCCAAGAGTTCTACATCTGGATAGGAAGACAACAAGAGAAAATGACACTGAGCCTGGCTTGAGCTTCTGAAACCCCAAAGCCTACCCCGTGTGACACAGTTCTTCCAATAAGGCCACATCTAGGAAGGACTGAAGTATCCACACTTCAGTCTTCTTCTTGAGCTTCATGTGGTCTGTGAATTGTATTTTGGATATTCTGAGCTTCTGGGCTAATGTCCAGTTATCAGTAAATGTATGCCACGTGTGTTCTTTTGTGATTTGGTTACCTCATTCAGAATATTTTCTAGTTCCATCCATTTGTCTAAGAATTTCATAAATTCATTGTTTTTAATAGCTGAGTAGTACTCCATTGTGTAAATGTACCACATTTTCTGTATGTGTTCCTCTGTTGAGGGGCATCTGGGTTCTTTCCAGTTTCTGGCTATTATGAAAAAGGCTACTATGAAGTTAGTGGAGCATGTGTCCTTATTACATGTTGGAGGATCTTCTGAGTATATGCCCAGGAATGGTATAGCTGGATCCTCTGGTAGTACTATGTCCAATTTTCTGAGGAACCACCAAACTGAATTCCAGAGTGTTTGTACCAGCTTGCAATCCCACCAACAATGGAGGAGTGTTCCTCTTTCACTACATCCACTCCAGCATGTGCTGGCACCTGAGTGTTGACCTTAGCCATTCTGACTGGTGTGAGGTGGAATCTCAGGGTGGTTTTGATTGGCATTTCCCTGATGACTAAGGATGTTGAACATTTCTTTAGGTGTTTCTCAGCCATTTGGTATTCCTCAGTTAAGAATTCTTTGTTTAGCTCTGTACCCCATTTTTTAATAGGGTTATTTGGTTTGGAGTCTAACTTCTTAAGTTCTTTGTATATGTTGGATATTAGTCCTCAATCGGATGTAGAGTTATTTAATAAAGAGATCTTTTCCCAATCTGTTGTTTGCCATTTTGTCCTGTTGACAGTGTCCTTTGCCTTACAGAAGCTTTGCCATTTCACAAGGTCCCATTTGTCTATTTTTGAACTTAGAGCATGAGGTATTGGTGTTCAGTTCAAGAACATTTCCCCTGTGCCCATGTGCTCCAGGCTCTTCCCAACTTTCTTTTCTCTAATTTTCAGTGTAACTGGATTTATCTGGAGGTCCTTGATTCACTTGGACTTGAACTTTGTCCAAGGAGATAGGAATGGATTGATTTGCATTTTTCTACATGATAATAGTCAGCTGAACCAGCACCATTTGTTGAAAATGCTGTCTTTTTTCCACTGAATGATTTTAGCTCCTTTGTCAAAGATCAAGTAACCATAGGTGTGTGGGTTCATTTCTGGGTCTTCAATTCTATGCCATTGATCTACTTGCCCGTCATTGTTCTAGTACCATGCACTTTTTATCATGATTGCTTAGCAGTACAGCTCTACGTCAGGGATGGTGATTCCCCCAGAAGTTCTTTCATTGTTGAGAATAGGTTTCACTGTCTTGGGTTTTTTGTTATTCCTGATGAATTTGCAAATTGCTTTTTCTAATCCTATGAAGAATTGAGTTAGAATTTTGATGGGGATTGCATTGAATCTGTAGATTGCTTTCGGCAAAATGGCCATTTTTACAATATTAATCCTGCCAATTTATGAGCATGGGAGATCTGTCCGTCTTCTTCAATTTCTTGCTTCAGAGACTTGAAATTCTTGTCATACAAATCTTACATTTGTTTTGTTAGAGTCGCACCAAGGTATTTTATATTATTTGTGGCTATTATGAATGGTGTTATTTTCATAATTTCTTTCTCAGTCTGTTTATCCTTTGCATAGAGGAAGGCCACTGAT
Source organism: Tokudaia tokunoshimensis (assembly GCA_036184795.1). Lineage (NCBI taxonomy): Eukaryota > Metazoa > Chordata > Mammalia > Rodentia > Muridae > Tokudaia > Tokudaia tokunoshimensis. The sequence continues at coordinate 3,017,126 of BTHU01000023.1, read as the reverse complement.
TTGGTAGAGCTAATTTTATATCCAGCCATTTTGCTTATCAGTTTTTTTTATCAGGTTTAGGAGTTCTCTGATGGAATTTTTGGGGTCAGTTCAGTATACTATCATATCATCTGCAAATAGTGCTATTTTGACTTCTTCCTTTCCAATTAGTATCCCTACCACCTCCTTTTGTTTTCTAATGCTCTGGCTAGGATTTTGAGTACTATATTGAATAGGTAGGGAGAGAGTTGGCAGCCTTGTATAGTCCCTGATTTTTGTGGGATTGCCGCAAGATTCTCTTTATTTAGTTTGATGTTGGATACTGATTTGGTGTATATTGCTTTTACTATGTTTAGGTATGGGCCTTTAATTCCTAATTTTTCCAAAACTTTTATCATGAAGGGGTGTTGGATTTTGTCACATGCTTTCTCAACATCTAATGAGATGATTAAGCAGTTTTTTTCTTTGAGATTGTTTATATAGTAGATTAAGTTGGTGTTTTTCTGTGGATTGAACCATCCTTGCATCCCTGGGATGAAGTCAACTTGATCATGATGGATGAGTGTTTGTTTGTTTATTTTCTATATTCTTTATTTACATTCCAAATGATTTCCCCTTTCCTGGTTCCCCCTTCCCTGAAAGTCCTGTAAGCCCTGTTCCCTCCCCCTGTTCCCCAATCAACCCCCTCCCACTTCTCTGTCCTGGTATTCCCCTATACTGCTGCATCGAGTCTTTCCAGGACCAGAAGCCTCTCCTTCTTCTTGGGAATCAATTGATATGTGAATTGTGTTTTGGGTATTTCAAGCTTCTGGGATAATATCCACTTATCAGTGACTGCATACAATGTGTGATCTTTTGTGGTTGGGTTACCTCACTTAGGATGATATTTTCCAGTTCCAACCCTTTGCCTAAGAATTTCATGAATTCATTGTTTTTAATTGCTGAATAGCATTCCATTGTGTAAATATACCATATTTTCTGTATCCATTCCTCTGTTGAGAGACATCTGGGTTCTTTCCAGCGTCTGGCTATTATAAATAAGGCTGCTATGAACATAGTAGAGCATATGTCCTTATTGCATGCTGGGGAGTCCTCTAGGTATATGCCCAGGAGTGGTATAGCAGGGTCCTCTGGAAGTGTCATGCCCAGATTTCTGAGGAACCGGATGATTGTTTTGATGTGTCCTTGGAATCAATTTGCAAGAATTTAATTGAGTATATTTTCATTGGTATTCACAAGGGAAATTGGTCTAACGTTCTCTTTCTTTGTTGGGTCTTTGTGTGGTTTAGGTATCAGAGTAATTGTGGTTTCATAGAATGAATTGGGTAGTGTTCCTTCTGTTTCTATTTTGTGGAATAGTTTGAAGAGTATTGGTATTAGGTCTTCCTTGAAGGTCTGATAGAACTCTGTCTTAAAGTCATTTGATACTGGGCTTTTATTTGTTGGGAGACTATTAATGCCTGCTTCTATTTCTTTAGGGGTTATGGGACTGTTTAGGTGCTTTATCTGTTCCTTATTTAACTTTGATACCTGCTATCTGTTTAGAAAATTGTCCATTTCATCCAGATTTTCCAGTTTTGTTGAGTGTAGGCTTTTGTAGTAAGATCTGACGATTTTTTGTATTTCCTCACTTTCTGTTGCTATATCTCCCCTTTTCATTTCTGATTTTGTTAATTTGGATTTTGTATCTGTGCTATCTGGTGACTTTGACTAAGGGTTTATCTATCTTGTTGATTTTCTCAAAGAACCAGCTCCTAGTTTGTTTGATTATCTGTATAATTCTTTTTATTTGTATTTGGTTGTTTTCAGCCCTGAGTTTGATTATGTCCTGCAATCTACCCCTCTTGGGTTTATTTGCTTCTTTTCATTCTATAGCTTTCTGATGTGTTGTCAAGCTGCTAGGTTATGCTTTTTCCACTTTCTTTTTGGAGGTACTCAGCTATGATTTTTCCTCTTAGCACTGCTTTCATTGTGCCCCACAAATTTGGGTATGTTGTGCCTTCATTTTCATTGAATTCTAAAATGTCTTTAATTTGTTTCTTTATTTCTTTCTTGTGAAGTTATCATTGAGTAGAGTGTTATTCAGCTTTGACGTATATATTTGTTATTGAAGACCAGTCTTAGTCTATGGTGAAGTGATAGAATGCACAGGATTATTTCAATCCTCTTGTTTCTGTTGAGGCCAATTTTGTGACCGATTATATGGTCAATTTTAGAGAAGGTACCCTGAGGTGCTGAGGAGAAGGTATATATATTTTTTAAAGAATATAATATTCTATGTATATCTGTTAAATCCATTTGGTCCACGACTTCTGTTAGTTTCACTGTGTCTCTGTTTAGTTTCTGTTTCCATGATCTGTCCACTGATGAGTATGGAGTGTTGGAGCCTCCTACTATTATTGTTTGAGGTACAATGTGTGTTTTGAGCTTTAGTAAAGTTTCTTTTATGAATGTGGGTGCCCTTGCATTCGGAGTATAGATGTTCAGAATTAAGACTTCTTGGTAGATTTTTCCTTTGTTGAGTATGAAGTGTCTTTCCTTATCTTTTTTGATTACTTTAGGTTGAACGTCGATTTTATTCAATATTAGAATGACTATACCAGCTTGCTTCATGGGACCATTTGCTTGGAAAATTGTTTTCCAGCCTTTTACTCTGAGGTAGTCTTTCTTACTGAGGTAGGTTTCCTGTATGCTGCAAAATGTTAGGACCTGTTTACATATCCAGTCTGTTAGTCTATATCTTTTTATTGAGGAATTGAGTTCATTGATATTAAGATATATTAAGAAAAGTAATAGCTGCTTCCTGTTATTTTTGTTGTTAGATGAGGAATTATGTTTATGTGGCTATCTTCCTTTTGGTTTGTTAAAAGTAGATTATTTTCTTGCTTTTTCTAGGGTATAGTTTCCCTCCTTGTATTGGCAATTTCCATCAAATATCCTTTGAAGGGCTGGATTTGTAGAAAGATATTATGTAAATTTGGTTTTGTCCAGGAATATCTTGGTTTCTCCATCTATGGAACTGAGAGTTTTCCTGGCTATAGTAGCCTGGGCTAGCAATTGTGTTCTCTTAGGATCTGTATGACATCTGCCCTGGATCTTCTGGCTCTTATAGTTTCTGGTGAGAAGTCTGCTGTAATTCTGATAGGTCTGCCTTTATAGGTTACTTGACCTTTTCCCCTTACTGTTTTTAATATTCTTTCTTTGTTAGTGCATTTGGTGTTTTGATTATTATGTGATGGGAGGACTTTCTGGTCTGGTCCAGTCTGTTTGGAGTTGTGTAGGCTTCTTTTATATTCATGGACATCTCTTTCTTTAGGTTAGGGAAGTTTTCTTCTATAATTTTGTTGAAAATATTTACTAGCCTTCTCTATATACCTATTATCCTTAGGTTTGGTCTTCTCATAGTATCCTGGATTTCTGGGATGTTTTGATTAAGAGCTTTTTGCATTTTGCATTTTCTTTGACTGTTGTGTCAATGTTTTATATGGTATCTTCTGCACCTGAGATTCTCTCTTTTATCTCTTGCATTCTGTTGGTGATGCTTGCATCTCTGACTCCTGATCTGTTTCCTAGGTTTTCTATTCCCAGAATTGTTTCCCATTGTGATTTCTTTATTGTTTCTTCTTCCTTTTTTAGATCCTGGATGGTTTTGTTCAATTCCTTCACCTGTTTGGTTGTGTTTTCCTGTAATTCTTTAAGGGATTTTGTGTTTCCTCTTTAAGGGCTTCTACCTGTTTACCTGTGTCCTCCTTTATTTCTTTAAGGGAATTATTTATGTCCTCTTAAAGTCCTCTATCAGCATCATGAGATGTGATTTTAAATCCAAATCTTGCTTTTTGTGTGTGTTGGGGTATCCAGGACTTGCTGTGGTGGCAGAACTGAGTTGTGATGATGCAAAGTAGTTTTGGGTCTTTTTGGTAAGATTCTTGCGCTTGCCTTTCATCATCTTCTTATCACTGATGTTAGTTGGTCTTGCCGTCTCTGCCTGGAGCTTGTCCATCCTGTGGGCATGTAAGCGTGAGTCAGCACTCCTGGCAATACATGCTCTTTCCTGGCCGGGTTTGTGTGTGGAGGGCTGTGGAACAGCCTTAGCTCCTGGGTGCAGCCTATCTTCTCTTCTTTTGCTTGTGTCATTTAACTTAAGCTAATCGTGGAAACTAAAGCCCATATTGCATTTACTTGTCTTGAATTTCAGCAATGGAGCAATCACTGCAGTCTTTTTTCAGTGGCTATGTATTCTGGAATTAAAGTTTCTGCCATGAATCAGTTTTATCATCCTATCAATTCTATCATCCACAGGTTAAATAAGTCTCTGTATGAGATATATTTTTAATACATGCTTACTATGGTTTCATGATTATCATGATTTTTTACTTTAAGCATCATTCCTTTTCAGGATTGTATGATCAAATACATTTTTGGTAAGTCAACAAAAACAAATTCACAAAAAGTTTTTACCTCTCCCACACTTTTATTTGCTCTTTTAAAACCAGATGTTGTACAAACTAAGTAACACAATTTAAAATGACATACAGGTCTAAACAGAGAATTCTCCACAAAAAATTCTAATGGCAGAGTAGAGCTTAAATGTTCAGTGCTCTTAGTCATCAGGGAAATACAAATCAAAATAACTCTGATTCCATTTTAACACCCACCAGGATGGCTAAAATCAAAAGATCAAGTCACAGTGTATGTTGGCAAGGATATGGAGCAAGTGAATTACTCCTCCATTCCCAGTGGGAGTGCAAATTTTTACATCAACTTTGGAAATCAATTCAGTGGTTTCTCAGAACGTTGGGAATAGATCTATTTCAAGACCTAGCTATATCATTTCTGGCATATGCCTAAAAGGTGCTTCACCATACCACATAGACACTTGTTTACCTATGTTCATAGCAGCTTTATTTGTAATAGCATGAAACTGGAAACAACCCAGATGTCCCTCATCTGAAGAATCGATAAAGAAAATGTGGTACATTTATACAATGGAATATTACTTAACCATTAAAACCAATGCTATCATGAAATTTGCAGGCAAATGGATAAAAGTAGAAAATATCCTGAATGAGGCAACCCTGACCCATAAAGACAACCATGGTATGTATTAATAAGTGGATAGTAGTCATCAATTACAGGATAACTATGCTGCAATCCATAGACCCAAGGAAGCTAAGTAGCAAGGAGGGCCCAATCGGTGGGTGCACATGAATCACATGAGAAGGTGAAATAGATTAGACCTCAAGGACGGATGGATGGAGGGAACTTGTTTACAGAAGAGGTAGGAATTGGAAACAGGAGGGATGAGGTCTGGGGAGGGAGAAATACTGGGAGAGACAATTGGATTGAGAGATGAGATGAGCTAGAAACTTAGGACAATAGAAACTCCCAGGAATCTGAGAGTGACCCTAGCTAAGATCTCTAGCAATGGGGTTATGAAGCCTGAACAGGTCTTCTGAACTACCAGTGGAGGGATTGGAACACCAGTCCAGCCACCAAATCTTAGACTCACAATTTGTCCTGGCTTCAAGATATATGAGTAAAAGATGGAGTAGAATTTGAAGGAGGCATCAGCCAATGACTAGACCAGCTTGAGACCTGTGTCATGAGATGGAACCCACCCCTGACACTTTTAATACTTTTCTTCTATACTTGCAGACAGGAGCCTAGTATAACCATCATTAGAGAGGCTTCACCAAACAACTAACGGAAACAGATGAAGAGACCCACAGCCAAACAAAGTAGAGCTTAGGGAATCCTGTGAAAGAGGGGAAGGAAGGATTGAAGGAGCCAGAGGAGTCAAGGTCATAACAAGAAAACCTACAGCGTCTACTAACATGGGCCCATAGGGGCTCATAGAGACTAAACTGCCAACCAGTGTGTATGGGACTGAGCTAGTCCCTCTGCACATATGTCACAATCGTGCAGCTGGATCTTCATGTGGGACTCCTAAAGCAGGAGCAGGGGTTGTGTCTGACTAAATTGCCTGCCTTTGAATTACTTTCCCTTAACTGGGCTGCCATGTCTAGCTACAGTAGAAGTTGCACCTAGTCTTACTGCAATTTGAGATGCCAAAGCTGATTGATATCCATGGAGGGCCTCCTGTTATCTGAGGAGAAGGGGAGGAGGAGTGGATAGGGGGAGGCCAAGTGAAAGGGAGAAACCAGGAGGAAAGGAGGGAGGTGAAGGTGTGATTTGGAAGTAAAGTAAGGGCGTGATAAAGTAAAAAAACTAGGTGATATAGCATTTTACAAAATAATTTAACACTGCTTTACTCAAAAATGTCTTTAGAAAATGCTGTCATATATATAGTTATCCTCAGTTTTATCATAGCCACAAACATAGGCTTTAAAAAGCATGTTACATAAATGAGTTTGATCTCAACAGGAGAATCAGCTTTTTAGATGGAGGAAGACAGTTATATGTCATTTGGTCTTGAAGAAACACCTATTCAATTTGGAAGAATGATGATATCTTGTCATCTCTTAATATCAAGCAGGATTGTACCCCCTATCCTGGAAACACACACAAGTCCTGTGCAATGACAGAGAAGTGTCCAACTTTTTTTTTTCTTTTTAGAGTCAAATCTCCCTTTACTAGCAACCTTTCTTTCCAGCCCTGCAAAATGTTTGCAGATTTCTCCTTTTTCAGTGCTGCCTTGAATAACTTTCCCACAAATTTGGAGAGAGCTCAGTCATGGTTTTAGAGCAAAGTAGTTGTGTCATGAATTCTGGGTTCTGTTTCTGAAGTTCCACATCAGCAGAGGCCCTTTATTGAGCCCAAACCTGTGTTCCTACTACCGTTTCTTATTCTGGAAAGCTTTCTTTTCATCTGAGAGCTTTTTTTTTTGTCCCAGAAAGGCTCTCACTTTCTGGCTCTACTGCCAATGGATTCTCTTGAATCCTAAATCAAGTTGGAGAATTTGAGGATTGTGAAGATTGGTAGTGTGTGGCTTGCTTCAATTTCCAAGTAAGCCTTATAGGGGAGAGTGTCTATAAATCTAGGCAGCAGAGAAGCATGCTGTTTTTCTAAGCATGTAAAGAAGATTCTCCTTCTGGTCAGTCTTGTTGGTCCAAGCTGACAAAGCTACATAAGTTTAAGTTTGAAGTCCCAAGCAGCATTCCTGTTGCCTAGGAGGGATGGTGGCTCTTCCAACTTTTAGAATTGCTCAGTCCTTACTCTATTCTGGGAGAATTCTCCCAGATAGTTTCCCCAAGGTTCATATCATCCTTCATGTGCTGTACAAGAGCTATGGAGACCCTGAGCATGCACAGAGTATATGCACACTCACACCACTGCTTACCAGCCTTTCTAATATCATATCTCTGTGTCTGTGGCTCCCTCAGATGCGTGTCCAAGTTCTATTCTGGAACTCTGGCTTTCTTCCTAAGTGCCAAACTAGGATATCCTCTCAGTGATGAAGGTCTGATCCAAGTGGGCAAACCTTCCTATATTTCATCAACATAATTTCATCCTATCCTGGAGCTTATTAGTGACAGCTCGAGCAAAGCTTTTTTCATGCTTCTCTTTTCCTAAAAGTCATGGCCCTGCAATCCATTCTATATGCGTGTTCAATGGATATCATCTTGTATCTTTTCTATGTATTCTTTTCATTTTGAGATACTTACATATGTACATACAATTGTAAAGAAATTCCTAGGCAAATGGTCAGAACTTGAAAATATCATCCTTAGTGAGGTAACCCAATCACAAAAGAACACACATGGTATGCAGTCACATTCCAGAATCTCGGAATACCCTAGACACAATTTGCATATCAATAGATTTCCAAGAAGATAGAAGGAGAGACCTCTGGTCCTGGAAAGACTGGATGTAGGGGAATGCCAGGACAGAGAAGCGAGAGGGGGTTGAATGGGGAAAAGAGGGAGGGAAGGGGGCTTATTGGACTTTTGGGGAAGGAGGAAATGGGAAAGGGGAAATGATTTTGAATGTAAATAAAAAAACTTAGAAAATAAAATAAAATTTAAAAAAAAAAGAAAATAATACAGTGAGAACTGTGCATTCTTTGTTCATGTTCAACCACTGGAAACATTGTTCAAAACTATATGCTGCACACAAGATACCTATACTGATACAGTTCAAATATCAAACATTTCATCAGCTCATATTGCCTACTTTTTCTACCCTCACCAGTCCTTGATGTAGGACATCAACTGAAGTATTTTCCCTTTCTAAAAATTTCTTACTCTTCAGAAGGTTAGATATGTAGAGATATGTATAGATACATCTCATAGCCATTTGGAATGAGCTATTTTGCTTAAAATAATTCTCTAGAGTATCATCAGATTTGTTATATACAGAGTCTATTTTCTTCTATCAGTATGTGACATTTAATGATGTGAAGGTCCCACCATTTGCTTAATCATTCAAATATTGAAAGTTAAACTTTCCATTTGGGGATTATTGTACTCATGTACATATTTTTAATGACATGAATGTGATTTGGGGGAAATATAATAATTTTATCTCGGATAGTTTCTACTACACCAGTTTGAGAAATGGCTCTACCACTTTACAGCCCTACTATCAAATTATGAGTAATCCATTTTCTCCACACTCTTGGTAGCACTTTGATGAAAAGCTGTTTTAGTTTTTACTCTTGTTATTTTAATAGGCATGCAGTTAAAGTCTTATTTATATTTCCCTAATAGCTGGTGATGTGGAACATATTTTCCCATGCTTCTTCACATCATCTATCATCCTGGTAAAATATGTTTGTGTCTTTTCCCATGTTTTAACTACAATGTTTCATTCCTATTGACTCTTGAGAATATTTCACTCTTTCTTTTCTTTAATTTCTGAGACTAGATTTTATGATATAGCCACTGCTGGCTTAGAATGTGCTATCTTCTAAGTGCTCTGGCTAGGATTTTTGAGTACCATATTGATTAGGTAGGGAGAGAGTGGGCAACCTTGTCTAGTCCCTGTTTTTATTGGGATTGTGAGATTGGTGAAAGTTTCTCTCCATTTAGTTTAATGTTGGCTAATGGCTTGCTGTATATTGATTTTACTATCTTTCCAACACCTTTAACATGAAGGGATGCAGAATTTTGTCAAATTCCTTTTTGTCATCTAATGAAATGATCATGTGTTTTTTTTTTGTTTATGTAGCGGATTACATTGATGGATTTCCATATATTGAACCATCCCTGCATCCCTGGGATGAAGCCTACTTGATCATGGTGAATGATAGATTTGATGTGTTCTTGGATTTGGTTTGCAAGAAGTTTATTGAGTACATTTGCATCGATATTCATAATGGAAATTGGTCTGAAGTTCTCTCTCTTTGTTGGATCTTTGTGTGATTTTACTATCAGCATAATTGTGGCTTTATAGAACAAGTTGGGTAGTGTTCTTTGTGTAGCTATTTTGTGGAAGAGTTTGACAAGTATTGATATTAGGTCTTCTTTGAAGGTTTGATAGAATTCTGCTCTAAATCCATCTGGTCCTGGGCTTTTCTTGGTTGGGAGATTGTTGATGACTGCTTCTATTTCATTAGGGATTATGGGACTGTTTAGATCATTTATCTGCTCCTTATTTAATTTTGGCACCTGGTACCTGTCTAGAAAATTATCCATTTTATCCAGATTTTCCAGTTTTGTTGAGTATAGGCTTTTGTAGTAGGATCTGATGATTTTTTGAATTTCCTCAGTTTCTGTTGTTATGTTTCCCTTTTCATTTCTGATTTTGTTAATTTGGATTACTGTCTCTGCGCCCTCTGGTTAGTCTGGCTGAGGGTTTATCTATCTTGTTGATTTTCTCAAAGAAACAGCTCCTGGTTTTGATGATTCTTTGTATAATAGTTATTTTTTTCTACTTGGTCATTTTCAGCCTTGAGTTTGGTTATTTCCTGCTGTCTACTCCTCTTGGGTGTGTTTGTTTCTTTTGGTTCTCGAGCTCTCAGGTGTGCTGTCAAGCTGCTAGTGTATGTTCTCTGCACATTCTTTTTGGAGGCACTCAGAGCTAGCTATGAGTTTTCCTCTTAGCACTGCTTTCATTGTGTCCCACAACTTTGGGTATGTTTTGCCTTCATTTTCATTGAATTCTAAAAAGTCTTTAATTTCTTTCTTTATTTCTTCCTTGACCAAGTTATCGTTGAGTAGAGCATTGTTCAGCTTTCATGTGTATGCAGGCTTTTTGTTGTTTTGTTATTATTAAAAATCAGCCTTAGTCTATGGTGATCTCATAGGATGCATGGGATTACTTCAATCTTCTTGTACTTCTTGAGGCCTGTTTTGTGCCCAATTATATGGTCAATTTTGGAGAAGGTACCAAGACCCGCTGAGAAGTATATTCTTTTGTTTTAGGATGAAAGTCATTTGGTTCATAACTTCTGTTAGTTTCACTGTGTCTCTGTTTAGTTTCTGTTTCTATGATCTGTCCATTACTGAGAGTGGGGTGTTGAAGTCTCCCACTATTATTATGTTTGGTTCAATGTGTGGTTTGAGATTTAGTAAAGTTTCTTTTATGAATGTGGGTTCCCTTGCATTTGGAGCACAAATGTTTAGTATTGAGAGTTCATCTTGGTAGAGTTTTCCTTTGAGTATGAAGTATCCTTTCTTATCTTCTTTGATAATGTTTGGTTGAAAGTCCATTTTATTTGAAATTAGAATTGCTATGCCAACTTGTTTCTTAGTACTGTTTGCTTGGAAAATTGTTTTCCAAACTTTTACTCTGAGATAGTGTCTGCCTTTGTCACTGAGGTGCATTTCCTGTATGCTGTAAAAGGCTGGGTCTTCTTTACTTATCTAGTCTGTTAGTCTATGTCTTTTTATTGGGAAATTGAGTCCACTGATGTCAAGATATATTAAGTAATAGTGATTGTTGCTTCTTGTTATTTTTGTTGTTGTAGGTGGAATTATGTTTGTATAGCTATCTTCTTTTGGGTTTGTTGAAAGATTACGTTCTTGCTCTTCTTAGGGTGTAGTCTCCTTCCTCGTGTTGGAGTTTTCCATTTATTGTCCTTTGTAGGGCTGGATTTATGGGAAGATATTGTATAAATTTGGTTTTGTCATTGTAGTAGCTGGTTTTGTGTGTGAACTTGACACAAGCTGGTGTTATCACAGAGAAAGGAACTTTAGTTAAGGAAATGCCTCCATGAGATCTAGCTGTATGGCATTTTCTCAATTAGTGATCAAGGGTAGGAGGGCCCATTGTGGGTGAGGCCATCCCTGGGCTGGTTGTCTTGAGTTCTATAAGAAAGCAAGCTGCGCAAGCCAAGGGAAGCAAACCAGTAAGTAACATCCCTCCATGGCCTCTGCATCAGCTCCTGCTTCCTGACCTGTTTGAGTTCTAGTCCTGACTTCCTTTGGTGATGAACAGCGACATGGAAGTGGAAGCTGAATAAACCCTTTCCTCCCCAACTTGCTTCTTAGTCATGATGTTTGTTCAGGAATAGAAACCCTGAGTAAGACAGTCATGGAAAATCATGGATTCTCCATCTATGGTAATTCAGAGGTTTGCAGGATATAGTAGTCTGGGCTGGCATTTGTGTTCTTTTAGGATCTGTATGACATCTGCCCAGGATATTGTAGCTTTCATACTCTCTGTTGAGAAGTCTGGTGTGATTCTGATAGGCCTGCCTTTATAGGTTATTTGACCTTCTTTTCTTACTGCTTTTAATACTCTTTCTTTGTTTTGTACATTTGGTGTTTTGACTATTGTGTGACAGGAGGAATTTCTTGTCTGGTGCAATCTATTTGGAGTTCTATGGACTTCTTGTAGGTTCACGGACATCCCTTTTTTTAGGTTAGGGAAGTTTTCTTCTATAATTTTGTTGAAAATATTTACTGGTCCATTGAGTTGGGAAGCTTTGCTCTCCTCTACATCTATTATCCTTAGGTTTGGTCTTCTAATTGTGTCCTGGATTTCCTGGATGTTTTGGGTTAGGAGCTCTTTGCATTTTACATTTTCATTGACTGTTGTGTCAGTGTTTTCTAAGCCATCGTCTGGCCCTAAGATTCTCTCTTCTATCTTGTATTCTGTTGATGATGATTTCTTTATTGTTTCTATTTCCATTTTCAAATCCTGGATGGTTTTGTTCAATTCCTTTACCTGTCTGTTGGTGTTTTCCTGTAATTAAGGAATTTTTGTGTTTCCTCTTAAAGGGCTTCTACCTGTTTACCTGTGTTCTGTTGTATTTCCTTAAGAGAGTTATTTATGTCTTTTTTCAAGTCTTTCAGACAGAAATAATTATGGCTCAGAGTTTTGACTATGGTATATCCACCCCATCCCTCACTTGATGCCAGGTCTTTCTGCTGGAGGTGGGCTCTACAAGTTCACTCTCCCCACTATAGGACATTTCATCTAGGGTCCTCCCCTTTGAGTCCTGAGAGTCTCTCACCTCCCAGGTCTCTGGTACATTCTGGAGGTTCCCCCCAACCTACTACCTCCCAATATTGTCTCTTTTCATTCTTTCTGCTGGCCCTCAGAGCTTCAGTCTTTTCCCCCCACCCAATACTAGATCAGGTTCCCTTTCTCCCCCCTCCTCTTGTCCCCTTTCCCTCCCAGGTCCCTCCCTCCCTCCCCCTTGTGGTTGCTTTGTTCTCCCTCCCAAGTGGGACTGAGGCATCCTCACTTAGACCCTTCAGCTTGTTGACCTTTTTGAATTCTGTGGACTGTATCTTGGGTATTCTGTATATTTTTTTTTGTCTAATATCCACTTATTAGTGAGTACAGCAGTTGAAAGAGTCAGATGGATATATTGCACCCAACCAATGGACAGAAGCTCCTGACCCCTGTGGTAGAATTAGGGAAAAGCTGGAAGAAGCTGAGGAGCAGGGAAACCATGTAGGAGGACCAGGAGTCTCAATTAATTTGTACCCCCGAGATCTCCCAGACACTAGATCACCAACCAGGCAGCATAAATTAGTCGATATGAGGCCCCCCAACACATATATAGCAGAGGAATGCCAGGTCTGGGTTTAGTCAGAGAAGATGCTCCTAACCCTCAAGAGAGTGGAGACCCTATGTAGTTTAGATGTCTGGTGGAGAGGAGGGGAGACATCATAATGGAGACAGGGGGAAGGGAAGAGGTACAGGGTGTGGAACAGTCGGAGGGTGTACCAAGACAGAGATAAAATCTGGAGAATAATAATAATAATAATAATAATAATAATAATAATAATAATAATAATAATAATAAATAATAAATATTTTAAAAGCTACTCCTGCTGATTTTGATTGGTGCATTTATGACATCAGTTTTTATTTTACTTTCAGTGTAGCTATCTTGAATTTGAATGAATCTTTTTTGGGGAAAAGCACACAATTGAATCCTGCTTTCAAATAGATATTGCAAGCCTTTACTTTCTACTATTTTATGTTTCCCTGTTTTCTCTTTATTCTCTTTTCTTGATTTTCTATAGCTTCCTTGATTTATTTATAATATTTCTGGTATATTGGCCTGTTTATATTTCAGTAGTTTCACTATAATTCAGATATTAGTAATAAAATTCTATGCAGCTATTTCTATAGTATTATGTATAAATATGCATATAGAGAGAGAGGAGAGAGGGGAGAGAATGCGAGAGGGGGAGGGGGAGGGGAGGGGGGGAGGCAGAGGGAGAGGTTATCTCCCCTTACTGCCATTTTATGGGCTTGATTAAGGTAAGTCATAGTCTGTAATTTTTTTAAATATTTATTTTATTTTTATGAGTACACTGTAGCTGTCTTCAGACACACCCAAAGAGGCATCCAATACCATTACAGATGGTGGTGAGCCACCATGGTATGGTTGCTGAGAACTCAGGACCTCTGGAAGAGCAGTCAGTGCTCTTAACTGCTGAGCCATTTCTCCAGCCCCATCAATGTCTGTCTTATTTTTAAATCTTTTTATTTACTCCAACATTAAAGTATATTTTTTATTTCCTATTTTTTTTTATTTACATTCCGATTGATTTCCTCTTTCCTGGTTCCTCCCTTCCCGAAAGTCCCATAAGCCCTCATCCCTCCCCCTGTTCCCCATTCAACCCGCTCTCACTTCTCTGTCCTGGTATTCCCCTACATCCAGTCTTTCCAGGACCAGGGGTCTCTCCTTCCATCTTCTTGGAAATCTATTGATATATGAATTGTGTCTTGGGTACTCCAAGTTTCTGGGTTAATATCCCCTTATCAGTGACTGCATACCATGTGTGTTCTTTCATGATTGGGTTACCTCACTAAGGATGATATTTTCCAGTTCTGACCATTTGCCTAAGAATTTCGTGAATTCATTGTTTTTAATTGCAGAGTAGTATTCTACTGTGTAAATATACCACATCTTCTGTGTCCATTCCTCCGTTGAGGGACATCTGGGTTCTTTCCAGCTTCTGGCTATTATAAATAAGGCTGCTACGAACATAGTGGAGCATGTGTCCTTATTGCATGCAGGGGAAGCCTCTGAGTATATACCCAGGAGTGGTATAACAGGATCCTCTGGGATTGTCATGCCCAGTTTTCTGAGGAACCGCCAGGCTGCTTTCCAGAGTGGTTGTACCAGCTTGCAATCCCACCAGCAGTGGAGGAGTGTTCCTCTTTCTCCACATCCTCTCCTGTGTTTTTGATCTTAGCCATTCTGACTGGTGTGAGGTGGAATCTCAGGGTGGTTTTGATTTGCATTTCTCTAATGACTAAAGATGATGAACATCTCTTTAGGTGCTTCTCAGCCATTAGATATTCTTCAGGTGAGAACTCTTTGTTTAGCTCTGTACCCCATTTTTTATTAGTGTTCTTTCTTACTTTCAAGTTGATTTTTCTTTGTCAGGAGTTCACAAAGTTAATATGTACATGGATCAGCTTTGGAAGCTGATCATATTTGGGCTTTTCTCAGCTTCTTGAATCTGTAAGATCATCTGCTATTAGTTTTGGCTAATATTATTTCTTTAATACTCACCTAACATTTTAGCTTCATTTTTATAATTTTCCTTTATCTGAGACTCTAATGTAAAGGATATTAGTTATACATTTTATTGTTCCGTAGGTCTGTGATGCTTTATTAAATTATTTTCTGTTTATTTCCTCACATATTGTTAAAATTAGATAAATCATGTTGCTTTGTCCTAGGACTGGATGAGTCTAACTTTTGCTAATTTAGTCAACTATTGAGCTGAATTAATTAATTTTAATTTTTAAATAAAATTTATTTCTTAATCTCTATTAAGTTCATTTCATGACTTACATCTTTGATAATCTTCTTAATTATTTTTCTTCTTAAATATGATTTGTAGTGGCTTATTCAATTATTTGTATTTGAAATTATTGTCAGGTATTTTGAATATCCAATTGATCTTAGTGGTAACATGAATTAAATGACTTTTTCACTCAAGTTTTGAATTTTCTTGCTTCCTAATATTTACTTACCTTCAACTATATTTTGGCTATAAAAATACAAGTCTGGACCAAACACAAAGGCACTCAGGTTCATAAACAATACTATAGCTATATTCATATATTGACACAAACAATATCTACAGACCATTCTACTCAATCACTAAAGAATATCCGTATTTCTCAGAAGCGTATGGACTTTTTTCCCAAAACTGGCTATATATTAGGTCACAAAGCAAGTCTCAACATATATAAAAAATTTGAAATAACACCATTTATCTTATCTGACCATCACATATTTAAGCTGGATATCAACAATAGTAGAAATGACAGAAAGCTTACAAACTAAAGGAAGCTGAACAATTCATGAATGAATGAAAATTGAGTCAAGACAGAAATTAAGAAGGAAATTTATAACTTTTAAGAATTGAATGAAAATACAACATACCCATACCTATAGGTCAAAATTAAGGCAGTTCTGAGAGGCAAGGCCATAGCACTATATGCCTACAACAAAAAACTATATTTTCAACAAATGGTGCTAAACAAACTATATGTCATAGGTCTTGGGTTCATCAATGAAAAATAACTAAAACAAAAGAGATGTTATCTTTTCAAAACTCTCTCTTGCTTGAACTTGTCTTGGAGGGTCAAAGGTCTTAAGAACTAAAATGATTTGAAAGGAAAGGCATGCACCATAGAGCAAACATAAGTTACAATAGAAAGATGGCACAGTACTCTAAGGAGAAATACACAAATCAATGGAAAAATATGACAGAAGCTATTGCTAATCGAAAAAAATTCCTTCAGTAGAAAATTAGGCTCCATCAAAATAGATATAGTTTGCACCAGAAATATACAAATTTTAGGAATAACAGATAATCACTTTCATTTTAGATAAATTTGAGCAAACCTAATAATTTTTACTGTATTATAGCAACCTCCCAGAGCTTAGATATTTTTATTTTCTAGTACAAAAACCAAATGCTTTCTCTCTACGTACATCTGCCTCTCTCCTCATGGCAGATATCTTACAAGGTTTCTTTTCATTAAGCCCATGGAAGGTAAGGCCAGGAGAAAAGCACCATGAGTTCTCATTAACTCAGCAAATTCAGGGTGAGCTCTGGATTACTTATGATTGCTTATGTGGAGGCTCTGAGAAGTAGTAGACAGTGGTGCTTGAAGAGATAAGGGTCCTGTGGGTCCCTTTCTGTTTTAAGTCAGTCTCAACTTAACCTAGAAGCAGGCACCTAGTCATTAGCCAGGGCTGGAAGTCAATAGGTGGCTGACTTAAATGTACCTCACATCTGGTGACTCACCAAATCCAAGGCATTGTAGCATTAGATATCTCTCAAAAGCTGGGTCCTTGTGACTTTCAATCTACAAGCACACGTTCCTTCCTGCATCAATATTGCTCTATGAAAATCTCTTCCTTCCATAATGAGCAGATACCCTCTTCTGCCCCAGTGGTGTTTCCTCCAGGAACAGAGTAGATGTCTTTTTTAATTATATGCTTCTGTGCTGAGTAAAAAAATGCTAGAAAACTCTTACTGGAGACTGAGAGCTACCTCCATCTTGTGGTGCTGTTGTGTGAGGAACTTAAAAGAGATAATCATGGTTAAGGAGAGTTAATAAGGTTGGAAAAGCAGAATCCCCATGTGTACTTCTGCTATCCAGAGCTTTATTGTGCTATTTACTTTATATTATTGAGTTGTGATATCTGTCTATGTGGGTAAACACATGACATTAAGTCCTTATTACATATATGCTGTTGCAAATATTGTCTTCCACTTCTTATGTTGCTCTTTCATTTCTTTCATTGATTATTCCCTATATTGGCCAGAAACCTTTGTATGTTATATAGTTTCAATGTTTTCATTTTGTTGCTTATGCTTCTGATGTTAAATTTTAAAAATAAATTATTAATAAGGCCAATGCCAAAACAAAATTTCTGTCCTTTCTTCTAAGAGGTTTCAAGTTTCTTTAGAAATAATTTTCATCTAAGCATTCAATCCCATTCTTTCATGTGTAGTCATAGACTCATTAACGTATGTGTTGAAGACACTATGTGGTCCAAACTATTTCCTCTTGTCTCCTTTGTTTAAGATTTTATATATATATATATGAATGTATGCATCATGTGTGTACATGTGTATGAATAACTATATCACTGTTCCATTATTTTATTCTGCTTTTGTTGTCAGTATACTCTGTTTTCATTAATATAAGCTCATAATAAAATTTGAAATCAGGTAGTATTATATCTTTCTTTGTTCTTCTTTCTTGAAATTACTTTGACCATTTGGAGTCTTTTGATTCTACATAAATTTTAAGACATCTTTTCTATATTTGAGAAATGCCATTCAAATTTTGATAGTGGTTATATTGAATTTGAAGATTGTTTTTAGTTGCATGGTTATTTAAAATACATTAAGTATTTCAAAGCATAAACAAAGAATGACTTTCTATTTATGTTTCTGTCTTTTAATGTTCTTTCACCAGTATTTTATGATTTTCAGTTTGTAGATCTTTTACTTTCTTAGATAAGTTTATATACATGGACACTTAACTCTTTTGTTGCTGTTGTAAATTAGAGTTGTTCCCCTAATTCCTATTTTCTATAGTTCTTTATGTATAAAAATTCAACTGATTGGTATGTGATTGAGAAGCCCTGCCAACTTAGAGTTGATTTATTTAGTTTTATTGCAGACTTAAGGGTTTCTAAGGTTATGCTGTGTGACAACCAACCATTTAAGTTCTTACTGTCTAATTTGTGTGCCTTCTATTTCTTTTCTTACTTAGACTTGCCATGTAGTACTTACTACATGGCAATAAGCATGGACAGCCTTGTTATATTCTAGACCTTAAAGAGAAAGTTTTTCTCAAGTCCAAGTGGATCAAGGACCTACACATAAAACCAGACACACTGAAGCTTATAGAGGAGAAAGTGGAGAAGAACCTTGAACACATGGGCACAGTGGAAAAGTTCCTGAACAGAACACTAATCGTTTATACACTAAGAACAAGAATCAACAAATGAGACCTCATGAAGCTGCAAAGCTTCTGTAAGGCAAAGGACATGGTCACTAGAACAAAACGGCAACCAACAAATTGGGAAAAGATCTTTACCAATCCAACATCCGATAGAGGGCTAATATCAAAGGTATACAAAGAACTCAGGAAGTTAGGCTCAAGAAAGTCACATAACCCTACTAAAAATGGGGTACAGAGCTAAACAGGGAATTCTCAACTGAAGAAACTCGAATGGCAGACCCAGGCTTGTAGGGGTTGCTGAAGCCTCCGCCATCTTTGCTCCAGTGACACACCAGACAGGGAAAATCAGGTACACAGAGATATACCAAGTATAACATCGCTTGGGACACAGCCCACTAGGGCTCCACCTGCTCCCAAGAGCTGGGCAGCTCTGTGGTTTTCTGTGTGCCAGCCCTGTCATGGGACATTTGCCCTGCAGGGTGACCTGCGCCTGGAGGGATTCCTGCAGCCTCCGCGATCTTTGCTCCAGTGACTGACCAGACAGGGACAACCAGGTACACAGAGATATACACAGATTATAACATCGATTGGGGCAGGGCTCTAAAGGTGCCCAGCAGCAGGGCAGCCCCTCAGCAATCTGTGCCAGGGGAAACTTGGTCATCCAGGGGTGTGGAAATAGCCTTGCAGGCTCACAGGAGGCTCAAGCACTATCCAGTGACAGCAGGACCAACTAACGCCAGAGTAAACCAGATGGCAAAAGGCAAACATAGGAACGTTACTAACAGAAATCCAAGCAATATGACACCATCCAAACCCAAATCTCCGACAACAGCAAGCCCTGGATACCCCAACACACCAGAAAGGCAAGATTTGGATTTAAAATCACATCTCATGAAGCTATTAGAGGATTTCAAGAAAGAGATAAATAAATCTCTTAAAGAAGTACAGGAGAACATGAATCAACAGGTAGAAACCCTTAAAAAGGAAACACAAAAGCCGCTTAAAGAAATTCAGGAGAATATGGGTCAACAGATAGAAGCTCATAAAGAGGAAACACAAAAATCACGTAAAGAAATACAGGAAACCTTAGGTCAACAGGCAGATGTCCTGAAAGAGGAAAGACAAAATTATCTTAAAGAATTACAGGAAAACACAAACAAGTGAAGGAACTGAGCAAAACCATCCAGGATCTAAAAAAATGAAGTAGAAACAACTAAGAAATCACAAAGGGAGACAACTTTGGAGATAGAAAACCTTGGGAAGAAATCAGGGGTCCTAGATGCAAACATCAACAACAGAATACAAGAGACAGAAGAAAGAATATCAGATGCCGAAGATACCATAGAAAGCATTGATTCAACAGTCAAAGAAAAGTCAAAATGCAAAAACCTTGTAACCCAAAACATCCAGGAAATCCAGGACACAATGAGAAGAACAAACCTAAAGATTATAGGTATAGATGAGAGTGAAGATTTACAACTTAAAGGACCAGTAAATATCTTCAACAAAATTATAGAAGAAAACTTCCCTAACCTAATAAGAGAGATGCCCTTGACCATACAAGAAGCCTGCAGAACTGCAAACAGACTGGACCCGACCAGAAATACCTCCTGTCACATAATAATCAAAACGCCAAATATACTGAACAAAGAAAGAATATTAAAAGCAGTAAGAGAAAAAGACCAAGTAACATATGAAGGAAGACCTATCAGAATTACACCAGACTTCTCACTAGAGACTATGAAAGCCAGAAGATCCTGGGCAGATCTCATACAGTCTCTAAGAGAACACAAATGCCAGCCTAGTCTACTATACCCAGCAAAACTCTCAATCACCATAGATGGAGAGATCAAGATATTCCATGATAAAACCAAATTTACACAATATCTTTCCACAAACCCCACCCTGCAACGTATAATAGGTGGAAACTGCCAATACAAGGAGGGAAACTACACCCTGGAAAGAGTAAGATAGTAATCTTCTTTCATCAACCCCAAAAGAAGATAACCACTCAAAGAGAAAATAACAGGAAGCATTAATCACTATTCCTTAATATTACTTAACATCAATGGACTCAATTCCCCAATAAAAAGACATAGACTGACTGGATACATAAACAGGACCAAACATTTTCTGTGTACAGGAAATGCACCTCAGTGTCAAAGACAAACACTATCTCAGAGTAAAAGGCTGGAAAACAATCTTACAAGCAAATGGTCCCAGGAAGCAAGCTGGAGTAGTCATTCTAATATCGAATAAAATTGGCTTTCAACCTAAAGTCATCAAAAAAGACATGGAAGGACACTTCATACTGGTTAAAGGAAAAATCCACCAAGAAGAACTCTCAATTCCGAACTTCTATGCTCCAAATGCAAGGGCACCCTCATTCGTAAAAGAAACTTTACTAACGCTCAAAACACACATTACACCTCACACAATAATTGTGTGTGACTTCAACATTCCACTCTTTGCAATGGACTGATCAGGAAAACAGAAACTAAACAGGGACACAGTGAAACTAATTGAAGCTTTGGACCAAACGGATTTAAAAGATATATATATATATATATATATATATATATATATATATATATATAGAGAGAGAGAGAGAGAGAGAGAGAGAGAGAGAGAGAGAACATTTCATCCTAAAGCAAAAGAATATACCTTCTTCTCAGCACCTCATGGTACCTTCTCCAAAATCGACAATATAATTGGTCACAAAACAAACCTCAACAGATATAAAAAGAACGAATTAATCCCATATCTCCTATCAGATCACTATGGAGTAAGGGTGGTCTTCAATAGCAAGAAAAACAACAGAAAGCCCACATACACATGGAAGCTGAACAATGCTCTACTCAGTGATGCCTTGGTCAAGGAAGAAATAAAGAAATAAATCAAACATTTTAGAATTTAATGAAAATGAAGGCACAACATACCCTAACGTATGGGACACAATGAAAGCAGTGCTAAGAGGAAAACTCATAGCACTGAGTGCCTCCAAAAAGAAGCTGGAGAGAGCATACACTAGCAGCTTAACAGCACAACTGAAAGCTTTAGAACAGAAAGAAGCTAATACACTCAAGAGGAGTAGAAGGCAGGAAATCATCAAACTCAGGGCTGAAATCAATCAAGGAGAAACAAATAAAATCATACAAAGAATCAACAAAACTAGGAGCTGGTTCTTTGAGAAAATCAACAAGATAGATAAACCCTTAGCTAGACTAACCAGAGGGCCCAGAGACAGTATCTAAATTAACAAAATCAGAAATGAAAAGGGAGCTATAACAACAGAAACTTAGGAAATTCAAAAATCATCAGATCCTACTACAAAAGCCTATACTCAACACAACTGGAAAATCTGGAAGAAATGGAAAATTTCCTAGACAGATACCAAATACCAAAATTAAATCAGGATCAAATAGACCATCTAAACAGTCCCATAATCCCTAAAGAAATAGAAGTTGTCATTGAAAGTCTTCCAACCAAAAAATGCACAGGACCAGATGGTTTTCGTGCAGAATTCTATCAGACCTTCAAAGAAGTCCTAACACTAGTACTCTTCAAACTATTCCACAAAAAAGAAACAGAAGGAACACTACCCCACTCTTTCTATGAAGCCACAAATATGCGGATACCAAGACCACACGAAGATTCAACAAATAAAGAGAATTTCAGACCAATTTCCCTTATGAATATCGATGCAAAAATACTCAATGAAATTCTTGCCAACCGAATCCAAGAATACATTAAATCTATAATTTACCACTGTAGTGGCTATTCCTGGCCGTCAACTTGACTAAATCTGAAACTAATCAAGAATTGGAAGGCCTACCTATAATCCTAATCTGGAAGCTCAGAGATACAAGTTTCTGACCTGGATCTTGGCATGGAGAACTTGAAGCATAGTGACTATGAATTCCAGAAGATTAAGATAAGGAGATCTCTGAGTTCAAGGCACGGGCCTTTAATCTGGGCCACACCCTCTGCTGGAGACCTATATAAGGACATTGGAAAAAGGAAGATTTACTATGGCTTTTCCTAGTCTGCCTCGTGGGACTGAGCAACTGCTAGATCCTCGAACTTCCATCCACAACTGCCTCATGGGATTGAGCAACTGCTAGATCCTTGGACTTCCATCCACAAGTACTGCTGACTATTGTTGGGGAGTCGGACTACAAGCTGTAAGTCATCAAGAAATTCCCTAACTATATAGAGACTACCTATACATTCTGTGACTCTAGAGAACCATGACTAATACAACCACGATCAAGTAGACTTCATCCCAGGGATTCAGGGATGGTTCAATATAAGGAAGTCCATCAATGTAATCCACTACATAAACAATCTCAAAGAAAAAAAAACCACATGGTCATTTCATTAGATGCTGAAAAAGCATTTGACAAAATTCAGCATCCTTTCATGCTAAAAGTCTTGAAAAGATCAGGAATTCAAGGCCCATATCTAAACACAATAAAAGCAATTTACAGCAAACCGGTAGCCAACATCAAATTAAATGGAGAGAAACTGAAGCAATCCCACTAAAATCAGGGACTAGACAAGGCTGCCCCCTCTCTCCATATCTTTTCAATATTCTACTTGAAGTTCTAGCTAGAGCAATTAGACAACATAAGGAGGTCAAAGGGATACAAATTGGAAAGGAAGAAGTCAAACTATCACTATTTGCAGATGATATAGTATAAAGTGACCCAAAAAAATCCACCAGAGAAATCCTACAGCTGATAAAGAACTTCAGCAAAGTGACTGGATATAAAATCAACTCAAGCAAACCAGTAGCCTTCCTATATTCAAAGGATAAACAGGCTGAGAAAGAAATTAGGGAAATGACACCCTTCACAATAGCCACAAACAATATAAAGTATCTTGGTGTGACTCTAACTAAACACGTGAAAGATCTGTATGACAAGAACGTCAAGTCTCTGAAGAAGGAAACTGAAGAAGACCTCAGAAGATGGAAAAATCTTCCATGCTCATGGACTGGCAGGATTAATATAGTAAAAATGGCCATCTTGCCAATAGCAATATACAGATTCAATGCAATCCCCATCAAAATCCCATAGAGATAGAAAGAGCAATTCTCAAATTTATCTGGAATAACAAAAAAACCAGGATAGCTAAAACTATTCTCAAGAGTAAAAGAACTTCTGGGGGAATCAATATCCCAGACCTCAAGCAGTACTACAGAGCAATAGTGTTAAAAACTGCGTGGTATTGGTACAGTGATAGGCAGGCAGATCAATGGAATAGAATTGAGGACCCAGAAATGAACCCACACACCTATGGTCACTTGATGTTTGAAAAAGGAGCTAAATCCATCCAGTGGAAAAAAGATAGCCTTTTCAACAAATGGTGCTGGTTCATCTGGAGGTCAGCATGCAGAAGGATGCAAATCATTCCATTCTTATCTCCTTGTACTAAGCTCAATTCCAAGTGGATCAAGGCCCTCAACATAAAACCATTCACACAGTAACTAATAGAAAAGAAACTGTGGAAGAGCATTGAGCACATGGGCACAGGGGAAATTTTCTTGAACAGAACACCAATAGCTTATGCTCTAAGATCAAGAATTGACAAATAGGACCACATAAAATTACAAAGTTTCTGTAAGGCAAAGGACACTGTCAATCGGACAAAATGACAACGAACACATTGGGAAAAGATCTTTACCAACTCTTCATCCAACAGAGGGCTAATATGCAAGATATACAAAGAACTCAAGAAGTTAGACTCCAGAGAGCCAAATAACCCTATTAAAAGTGGGGTACAGAGCTAAACAAAATTTTCACCTGAGGAATATTGAATGGCTGAGAATCACCTAAAAAAATGTTCAACATCCTTAGTCATTAGGGAAATGCAAATCAAAACAACCCTGAGATTTCACCTCATACCAGTCAGAATGGCTAAGATCAAAAACTCAGGAGACAGCAGATGCTGGAGAGGATGTGGGGAAAGAGGAACACTCCTCCATTGTTGGTGGGATTACAAGCTGGTACAACCACCCACTCTGGAAATCAGTCTGGCATTTCCTCTGAAAGTTGGTCATAATACTACCTGAGGACCCAAGTGGTAACTCCTTGGCATGTACTCAGAAGGTGCTCCAATATAACAAGGACCCGTGCTTCACTATGTTCATTGCTGCCTTATAATAGCCAGAAGCTGGAAGGTACCCAGATGTCCTTCAACAGAAGAATGGATACAGAAAATTTGATACATTTACCCAATGGAGTACTACTCAACTATTAAAAACAATGACTTCATGAAATTCTTAGGCAAGTGGGTGGAACTGGAGAATGTCATACTGAGTGAGGTGACCCAATCACAAAAGAACACACATGGTATGCACTCACTGATAAGTGGATATTAGCCCAGAAGCTCGGAATACCCAAGAAACAATTCACATATCAAATGATAACCAAGAAGAAGGAAGGAGAGGCCCATGGTCCAGCAAAAACTCAATGTGGCAGTGTAGGGGAATACCAGGACAGGGAAGTGGGAAGGGGTTGATTGGGGAACAGGGGGAGGGAAGAGGGCTTATGGGACTTTCAGGAGGGGGGATCCAGGAAAGGGGAAATCATTTGAAATGTAAAGAATATATCTAATAAAAAATAAAAAAAATAAAAAATAAAAAAAAAGAAACTCGAATGGCTCTAAAGCACCTAAAGAAATGTTCAGCATCCTTAGTTATCAGGGAAAAACAAATCAAAACAACACTGAGATTCCACCCAAAACTCGGGACAGCAGATGCTGGAGAGGATTTGGGGAAAGAGGAACACTTCTCCATTGTTGGTGGGATTGCAAGCTGGTAAAACCACTCTGGAAATCAGTTTGGCAATTCCTCAGAAAATTAGACATAGTACTACCTGAGGATCCAGCTATACCACTCTTGGGCATATACCCAGAAGATGCTCCTACACGTAATAAGGACACATGTTCCACTATGTTCATAGCTGCCTTATTCATAATAGCCAGAAGCTGGAAAGAACCCAGATGTCCTTCAACTGAGGAATGGATACAGAAACTGTGAATATAAATATATATATATATATATATATATATATATATATATATATACAATGGAGTACTATTCAGCTATTAAAATCAACAAATACCAGGAATTCTTAGGCAAATGGATGGAACTAGAAAGTATCATCCTGAGTGAGGTAACCCAATCACAAAAGAACGCACATGGTATGCACTCACTGATAAGTGGATTTTAGCCCAAAATCTCAAAATAAACGAGTTACAATTCACAGACCACAGGAAGCTCAAGAAGAAAGAGGACTGAAGCAGGACTGCTTGGGTTCCTCTGAGAAAGGGAACAATATACTTACAGGAGCAATAATGGAGACAAAGTGTGGAGCAGGGACTGAAGTAAAGGCCACCCAGAGACTGCCCTTCCTGGAGATTCACCCTATAAACAGTCACCAAACCCCAATACTACTATGGATGACAAGAAGCGCATAACAAAAGTAGCATGCCATGGTTGTCTGCAGAGGAGCCTTGCCAGAGCCTTACACATACAGAGGCAGATGCTAGCAGCCAACCATTGGTCTGGGAGTGGGGGCCCAAATGGAGGAGTTGGAGGGTGGTAAGGAGGAGCTGAAGGGGTTTACAGACTCATGGGAAGAACAACAATGTTGGCCACCCAGATGCCCCAGGACTCCCAGGGAGTAAACCATCAACCAAGGGGTACACATGGTTCCAGCCAAAAATGTGGCAGAGGAATGCCTTGTTGGGCATCAATGGGAGGAGTGGTCCTTGGTCAGGTGAAGGCTCAATAGATGTCCCAACAAGGAGAAATTGAGGGGGAAGTGAAGTGGTAGTGGGTCAGGTGGAGGGGCGTATACTTGGAGGCAGGGAGTTGGAGGAGGGGTCGGGGGGGGGTTGGAGAGGAGGGAAACCGGGAAAGGTTTTTCTACTTGAAATGTAAATGATTATATTTAATAAAAAAAAGCGAAAGCTTTTGACCATTAGGCATGGTGCCACCTGTGGTCTTGTTGTGTATGATGTTTATTATGTAGAGCCGCATTTTCCTTGTAATTCATTTGGTACAAGTTTTACCATGAAAAGATAATTTTTAATATTTTTGCATGTATTATGATTGCCTTAATTAATTTCCTATGGCTGAAAAGACACACCATAACCTAGGTGACTTATAAAAGAAAGCATTTAATAGGGAATGGGTTTACAGTTTTAGAGAGTGAGTCCATTATCATCATGGTAAGGAACATGGCAGCACATAGGCAGGCATGGTGTTAGAGAAATAGCTGAGAGTTCTACAGTATGATCCACAGGCAACAGGGAGAGAACTGGGATTGGCATGGACTTTTGAAACCTCAAAGCTCACCCATAGTGATATATCTCCTCCATCAAGGTCACATCTCCTAATCCTTCCCAAAACACTTCCAACAACTGGATACTAAGCATTCAAGCATATAAGCCTATGGGGCCCATTCTCATTCAATCCACCACAATGATCGTATGGCTGTTATGGTCATACTGTTAATATGGTATATCCTTTCACAATTTGAATTATGTTAAACTATCCTTGCATACCCAGAAAAAATCATTTGGTATGATTCAAATCTTCTTAAGTAAGTTAAGACATATTTTGCAGTCCAACATATGCTTTCTCCTGTAGAATGTGCTTTGTTCTATTGAGAAGCATGCTGCCTTTGAGTGGAGTGTTCTGTATATATGGCTTTGGTTCATTTGATCTAAATTGTAGTTCAAAATCACAGTTTCCTAGTTTATTTTCCGTCTAGATGATCAAGAATTCAAAATGAATTGGTAAAGTCTTCTGCTATTGTTGTATTGCTTTTTATCCCTTAGATCTGGTAATATTTACTGTTGATATCACAGTGTTCCAGGATGGGTACATAACTTAAAATTATTATGTCCTATAGATAAATCAATCCTTTTATTATTATAAAATAACCCTCTGTTTGGTTAAAAACATTTATTTCTTTTGGAGGAAATAAGAAGCATACCATTCATATGAAGATCAGAGACAACTTGCAAGAGTCAGTTCTACTATACATGTGAGTTTGGGAGAGGGAACTCATATTGTCAGTGTTGGAAGCACCTTTACCACTGAGCCTTCTCACTGACTTGACATGATGAACATCTTTGTCTTATTAAACAATTTTGGACTTAATAGGTATTTACATGATTGTATATAACAACTTCTGCTATTTATCTACTGCATTTAGTATCTTTTCCTATCCCTTTGCTTTCAGAAAGGCCAGTTGCCCATTGATACCATAATCTGTTAGTAGAGGCCCCTATTTGCTATCTGCAGAGGACTCATGAGAAATCAGCAGTTAGGAAAAAAGGTTGATGAACATAAACCATTGGTGCTGTGATGCCGTGGGGATGTTCTTACACAATGTACAATTTTCTAAGAAGCTCATGCTTGGAGCTAGAGAGATGGTTTAGAGTGCTTACTGTTCAGAGATGGCCTAAGTTCACTTCCTATTACCCACACATCAGATATCTCACAACCACTTATAACACTAGGGTCAAGAAATCTATTCCCTTTGGCCTCTGTGGGCACCTGTGCACATGTGATGCACATAAACTCATGCAGCCTCACACGCATACATGTAAATAAAATTGGCTTTTAAAAAGGAGCTCATGTTTTGGCTTTCAGATGTTGCTAGTAGGATCTGTTGAGTTACGGCTCTGATTTCTGTGCTCTCTTCCATGTTCTTATCTTCCTCAAGCCACTCAGTGTGCTGATCACCTCAGCATTCCAGGTGGGATGAGAAAGAAGTGAGCTCATTTGGCGCCACAGAGTGACTTATTAAGTTGTGTACTTACAGTGCTCTTCCCTTTCCTAATGAGGAGAATCCCATGATGAGAGGTGTACTCTTGACACTGAGCTGTTCTGTCTTGGGGAAAGGGCAATAATGGGTATATAGCACAACTGTTCTAAGCTCATCTGTACATCTATTCTTGTAACAAAATTGCCACTGTGGTATGATGTTTAATTTTGGTGGTGAATTTGATTGGATTAAGAAGTACCTAGGATACTGGTAAAGCATTTTTCTCCATCTGTCTGTGAAGGTTTTTCAAGATACAAATCTAGCCTCAGACTTTGACCTAATGAATGGCTTAATTCACTGAGTTCAAATTTTCTGTTGCTATTTTCTATAGCTCACTAAGAGCTGAGAAACTGTGCAAGGTATAATCTAGTAGACGAAGTAGACTATCGAAGGCAGGTCTTGATGGCTATACCTTGACCTTGCTCCTTCCCATTACTGACCCAATCTGATTCCTGTCTTCTAAGATATGAGCTGCACTGTTCTGCCATACCCTTCCTGCCATGGTAAACTGAAACCTCTGACCCATAAACAAAATTAATCTCTTATCCATTAAGTTGTTTATATCTGAATTTGTCAAAGCAATATAAACAAATGGCATGATCAAATTTTCCCAACATCTGGACCCCACTATGCATACTTTAGATCAAACGCAGTGCTACTGGGCAGTATATATATATTTATATATATATATATATATATATATATATATATATATATATATATATAAATATATATATATTTAGTGTTGTTTTAAAAGAAATAAGAAGTAAAAGAAGTAAAGTATTTCAAGTTATACTCATGAAACAAGCTAAGTCGTTTTAAATCAGTAATTTCACAACTGTAGGAGATGCTTAAATTTACTTTTAAAACATCCCCAGAGACCAAATAAATTTATACAAGGCATGGTTTGAAAGTTCTAACACTAGCTTTCCATTGTTAGTTTCAACGCTAAGTAATGTGAGTGCTAGGTTGTGCTGCATGCTTCAGCTCTTGCTGGGGATCTGGATTTTAACCTTTGAACTTTGTGACAAAGCAGAACCCAGGGATACCAGCCCTGAAGGGAATGGGCCACAAGGGATCTGAATCCCACCCCTTGTTCTGTCTTATCTCTTTAAGAGCCAGTGACAAATGATTCTGCAGAATTCTAAGCTACATTTTTTCCATTTCACAGAAAATGAAACTTTTATATCTTAATGCCCAGTGGGAGCAGGTATTCCTTTTATTTATTCTTATAGTTAAAAGCTTTATAAACCTTGCACAAAGAGCCCCAACATGGTCTTGCGTGTAATATGTTGTGCCCAAATCCAAAGAATGTTTGAGGGCCATAGTTTAGGGTCACTAGCACTTCCGATTATTGTAAATTCCTTTGGAGCTAATAAAGGGTGCAGAAAAAAAAAGAGCATTTCTTAAGCTAAAGGATATGGCCTCAACTGAAGAAAAAAGCTTGCTGTGATAGCCAATACTCATTTCATCTGAAGAAAATTCTATAAACTTCAACTTCTCAGAACTATCTTGCAGATATAAAAATTATTTGCTAAAAAGGAAGTGGTATTATGTATGACTCAGAGAATAAAAGATTATAGCATTTCATCGTAAGAAGCTCTGACAGCTGATTCTTTTCCAGTGAAAGCACACTGTGATTTTGCAGCTTAGACCAGTAATCCATTTAATTAGTATCACTATTTCTTCTGCTTGCCAATAATCTGTCAAGCACTAAAGCTAGTGAATAAGACTCCAGTTCTGCCTTCCTGGAGTTTGTAGCTATCCTGGGGAAAGGCAGGTAAACAGGCAATTTTAATTCCCACAACTGAGATGAATGTATTCAGAGCATTGGATTTGAAGGTAAAATGATCCCTATAGGCTCATTTTTTAATATTTTTGCTCATGTTTTGACAGTTATTATCCAGCTAATAGTGCTGTTTTGGGAGGCTATAGAAGCTCTCGAGAGGTGGGGCCTAGGTGGAAGAAATGCGCCACTGATTTTGAAGGTTATCTTGCCTGCTGTACTCTCATCCTAAGCTCTCTTCTTCATGCTCTGTCATGATATAAGCAATCCAAGCTTCAAATTCTTGCCATCGTCACTGAGCCATGCCCTCTCTGACACATTAGGTTGTATCCTCTAACCTGTGAATCAAAATAGAATTCGCCTCCCTTAGTTGTTTCTGTTAGTAATTTGGTCACAGCTATGAGAAAAGTAACACAGCCACCTTGTCTTTTTATGCCAACAAGGCAGGCAAAAGTAGTAGTGTGGGTTTGAGGCTCAAGCTAATCAACAGTGCTTTTCCTTCTCTGTACATGCCACTTTCAAACCTACATCATTCACAAATAAAGTATTTTCCCCCTTCTTATTCCCAAGCATCCTTTTCTATGTGTTTTGGGCTTTCAGTTATGTTCATTGTGCTTCGTTCCAAGTGTATTTAATCAATTAGGAGGAAGATAAATCTCAAGCTATAAGACAAAGGGAAGGTATAATCCGTCCATGCTAACTAGTCTTACTGGCAGCCTGCAAATGTCACTTTACTTTCTCAGATGAAGAGATGACATGAGAGCTGTACTCAAGCTGTTCAAATACACAGCTTGGGTTGAGCCTAGAGCATTTCTTTCTCTATTCTAGCTATCCCTAGGCCTAGGGCTGGAAGATTCCAGCCTCCATAAAATCTAATCTTCCAAGATGACTGATTCAATCTGGATTCTTAACTTCTGTTTGAATTGCTCTGCTTTGGACTAATAACTTAGTCAATCTGTTTTAATCTTCTGTCTCCTTCTCATTCTCTGGCTCATTCTGTCTTCACCTGTGTCTAGCTTGTTCTCCCTGCAATGTGTCTCTGTAAAACTGTTCTGTTAAAACTTCCATCCCACTCTCCTCTACTCTTAAGTAGCCCCTTTCCTGTGCTCCTCTCATACAAGCTGGGCATATCCTATTTCTGATTTGTTACTTTGTCTAACCCTAAATTAGATGTTATTTTCAAGCATGGCTGCTTCCTTCTACAAACTAACCTTACCTTCATTATTAGAGATTAAAGATGTGTACTAAGAGTATGTCTATATTCCAGCCAGATTATACTATAATCTAGGGTGTGTCTGTATTCTGGCCAGATCATATAGACCTAGAAGATCTTTGAATATGATCCCTTGCCAGAGCAGCCATGTTGCTGGATTAAAATTCCTCTACAAGAGCCACACCTCTTTTTGGAGAATTTCCCAGGTCCTATTAAATTGTTGATGGTTTATATGAGGGTATCTCCTGATCAACAGGCTAAAAATATGTACCTGACTCAAGCCAAACTGACCAGTTTTGTTTTCTTAAAGATTTACATTTAGAACCTGGGAGTTGGGTTACATTTTTCTTATATGCTCAAATGAAGAAGTTTTGCAACTACAGCACATTAGGACAAAATCTAAATATTCTTCATTACACTTCCTTTAATGCACCTTTGCATTCTCATCTGAATTCATTTGGGACCAAAGATGTTACCCTGATATATACCTTAACTCTTACCTTCTTTATTCTTCTTTCTTTCAAATTAATTGTTTTATTTATTTACACTCCAGATGTTGCACCCCTCCTACAGTTCCTCATCCCATTCACCATCCCCTTTGCCTCTGAGAGGGTGCCCCCTCCCTCCTGCATTCCCCTTCCCTGGGACCTCATGTCTCTACAAGATTAGGTGCAACCTCTCCCACTAAGACCAGAAAAGGCAGTCCTCTGCCATATGTGTGCCAGGGGCCACATATCAGTCCATGTGTGCCCCCTAGTTGGTGTCTCAGTCTCTAGGAGCTCTGAGGGGTCTGGGTTAGTTTATACTGTTAGTCTTCCTGTGGGGTCACCATCCCTTTAAGCTCCTTCAGTCCTTCCCCTAATTCTTTGATAAGGGTCCCTAACCTCAGTCCAATGGTTGGCTGTATCTGCATTGGTCTCACTCAGCTGCTGGTAGGGTTTCTCAGAGAACATCTGTGCTAGGCTCCTATCTGTAAGCACATCATAGCATCAGTAATAGTCTCAGACCTTGATCCACCCCCACCACTCATAAGATGGATCCCAAGTTCAGTGGGTCACTGGACAGCCTTTCCTTCAGTCTTTTCTCCATTTTTGTCCCTGCAATTTGTCTCTATAGACAGGAATAATTCTGAGTCAGAAATTTTGACTGTGGGTTGACAGCCCTGTCCCTCCACTTGGGTCCCTGTCTATCTACTGGAGGTGGTCTTTTCAATTTCCTTCTCTCCAGTGTTGGGCTTTTCAGCTAAGGTCATACTCATTGAGTCCTGGAAGTCTCTCACATCCAAGGTCTCTGGGACTTTCTAGATGGTTCCACAACCCTGCGACTCTAGAAGCAGCACATTTTCATTATTCTCCTAGCCCTTTGGGCTTCACTCCTATCCCCCCCACCATACCTGACCTTGCCCTTATTTTCCTCTCCTCTCCCCTTCCACCCATGCCTCTCCCTCCCTTTGCCTCACATGCTTATTTTGTTCCCATTTCTAAGAAGCACAGAAGCATCCACACTTTGGTATTCCGTCTTGGGCTTCATATGGTCTGTGAATTGAATCTTGGGTATTTTGAACTTTGGGGCTAATAACCACTTATCAGTAAGTGCATATGTGTGTGTTCTTTTGTGACTGAGTTACCTCACTCAGGATGATATTTTCATGTTCCATCCATTTGCCTTCGAATGAAATGAAGTCATTGGTTTTTATAGCTGTTTTTATTGTTTAAACGTACCACATTTTCTGTATCCATTCCTCTGTTGAGGGACATCTGGGTTCTTTCCAGCTTCTGGATATTATAAATATGGTAGCTATGACCATAGTGGAGCATGTGTCCTTATGATATGGTGGATCATCTTTTGGGTATATGCCCAGGAGTGGTATATCTGAGTCTTCAGGTAGAACTATTTCCAATTTTCTGCGGAACTGCCAGATTGATTTCTAGAGTGGTTGTACCAGCTTGCAGTCCCACCAGCAGTGGAGGAGTGCTCCTCTTTCTCCACATCCTCTCCAGCACCTGCTGTCTCCTGTGTTTTTGATCTTAGCCATTCTGACTGGTGTGAGGTGAAATCTCAGGGTTGTTTTGATTTGCATTTCTCAGATGACTAAGGATGATGAACATTTCTTTAAATGCTTCTTGGCCATTAAAGATTCCTCTGTTGAGAATTCTTTGTATAGTTCTGTACCCCATTTTAAAAATTGGGTTATTTGGTTTTTTGGGGGATAACTTGTTGAGTTCTTTATATATTTTGGATATTAACTCTTACCATCTTAATTTTTATGTATTCTTTGATTTTGATAAGCATACCCTTCAATAATTTGTTCCACTAACATGAAACAGAATGTGCTAAAATATCAGATTGCATAGAGTTCCAAAAGTGAAAATTATATTTGAAATGTATCTGCAAAAGAGGGTCCCTAAAGAACATCATATTGAGAGTAAATCCTTATCTGTCGAGGTCACCTGGGTTTCATCCAGCCATTGACTAGCTATAACAGAATAATAATAGAAATGAAAAACAAAAACCTGAGGGGAATACAATTTGTTTTTGTTTATGGAAATGCTACCAAGGCCATATTAGTTCTCTCTCACTCTTCCGGACAATTCCTCCTCACCTTTCAAATATCAATTTAAATATCACCTTTTTTGTATCATGTCCTTAAATCATTATCTTTATCCTCTACTGTTCTCATAAGAATAAGAATAAAAGATAGTTTGCTCATGTGTGCTCCTCTAGTTTGATATTTATTCTGCATATCTCAGTTAATGGCTTATATGTCTGAATCATCATGTAGGTACTTGTTAGGAGCAGGATTTGGGTCTAGCTTGTCAATTTTATAGTGACTTTCACAGGGATCATAAGACATGCTGAGTGAAAGCTTACTCAGTGGCAAAGGTGCCTTATGTGAACCCCCTAGGTTAAAATATACTGTAGAGTTCAGTTTTATTATTTAGTTGAGCAGTCCTTTCCAAAAACCTATCTGATAAGGTCAAAAGCATAAACTTTCACTACTTTAACTGTTATCATATATAAAAAAAGACAAGTGGTATATTCAAATTTCTTGACTTGTTTATATGCTTTTATAATTGATTTCTTCCAAAGCTAATCTAAAAGTATTTGATTATGGGGTTAAGGATAGCATTCCACTCTGATGGAGGGAGATGTGGAAATCCTTTAGCAATCAAGTATAGGATGCCAAATTGAAGGTGACATGCCAATTAAAATGAAGTAGACTTGCTTATGAAATACTATATAAAAGAATCACTGACCTCATTGGGATATCTTTAGTTCTGACAATAAAACTCTGATCATGCATGTGTTAGCATTCTGTCTAAACTCCGCACAGTTACCTGGCAACAGCCAAGTAGGCCCGACCTACTATAAAAAGGGGCTGCTTGCCTGCTCCTCTCTCTTGCCTCTTGTTTCCCTCTTGCTTCTCTCTTGCCCTCTTGGGTCTTCTCTCCCCCCCCCTTCCCCATACCCTTCCCTTTCTCTCCACATGTTCATGGCCAGCCTTTTCTCTCTCTCTCTCTCTCTCTCTCTCTCTCTCTCTCTCTCTCTCTCTCTCTCTCTCTCTCTTTTTCTGCCTCTACTACCCTCTTAACTCCTCTCTCCATGCTCTGAATAAACTCTGTTCTATACTATACTATCATGTGGCTGGTCCCTCAGGGGGAAGGGATACATGGGCTCGCTGAGACATCCCCTTCCCCATACCTCACCACACCTCCATAGAGCATGACCCCAATCTCTTTATCTTTTTATAAGCATATCATATGATGCCGTGACTCGGATGCAGAAACTCTGCAGGTTTGCATCCTACCTCAGCTACCACAAGAGATCCCTGTTTGCTAGCCCAGAACTAGTAAGCCCCCAACCTCCATTGGTCAGAGTAACTGGCTGCAGAGTCGCAGGGGAAAGTTCTTAAGCACAGAGCTATCCTTGTGCTGCCCTGACCCTTGTTCTAGGATGTATTTCCTTGGGTGAGACTTTTCTCTTTCTCATGGCTGAGAATTCCAGGCTGGGCCTGGACAACTGCTCTCTGGCTCAACAGCACTGGCTCTGAACATTAGAACCCAGACCCCATGTGTCTCACACATAGGTCAGTAATTCTCCACCTGCTAGCAACCCATAGCATAGATTTTCCCCTCCCCCTCCCTCATTTGCAGCCTGCTGCACCCACTAGTTCAACCAGTTTGCCTGAAAAGCAGGTCTGGCCCCGCCCCCTGCCGGGGACCCTACTTGCCGCCCTGTGCCCACTACTCCTTGGTTCTCTGACTGAAAAGTGGGTCCGTCCCCACCCCTGAGACTTGCTTTCCCATGCGGGCGACCACCTACACACTCTCTCGAGGGAAGGGCTTGGCTGCCCACTTTCACACACACACACACACACACACACACACACACACACACACACACACGCACACAAACGTGTGCGAATGCACACACGCGAAGTAGCCCCTTCCTCCCTCCCTCCATCCCTCCCTCCCTCTTTCTCTCTCTCTCTCCTCCTCTGCCGGGGACTTATAAAGTAACATTCAATAACATGTGCTCAATAAACAATACATAATTCTCCTTGAGGAACAAATTAAACTAAATTAAGATAGACGTGACCACATCAAAACTTTTTTGTAAAGTACATATAATTCCTTCCATAAAGATGGTTTCTATAGATTCGCTGAGCTCCTGATAAGTGTCTGCCGGAGGATCCAATGGTGTGGTCTCTGACCATACAGCACAAAGGTCATCAGGCTCTTAACCACATCTGCTCTCAGTCTTCTCAGGGTATAACAGGTTATGAATCCCTTCCTTTGAAGGAACAACCCTATGAGGTTAGTATTCCAGAGTCCCTAGTGCTTATCCGTGAGAATAAGGACCTCAATGTCCTTTATGCCTTTGTCCCTCCCTCCCTTCCTCCCTCCTTCCCTCCTCCCTCCTCTCTCCTTCCCTCCTCCCTCCCTTCCTCACTAATTTCTTCCTTCCTCACTAATTTCTTCCTTCCTCACTAATTTCTTCCTTGTACTGCTATAAATGCAGTAGCTGGAATATAGTCAAAACTCACTGATTGAACATCATGAAGATGGGTGCTAAATGCATAGATTGAGAACTA
Organism: Tokudaia tokunoshimensis; assembly: GCA_036184795.1. Taxonomy (NCBI): domain Eukaryota; kingdom Metazoa; phylum Chordata; class Mammalia; order Rodentia; family Muridae; genus Tokudaia; species Tokudaia tokunoshimensis. The sequence continues at coordinate 2,980,887 of BTHU01000023.1, read as the reverse complement.
TAAATGTACTACATGTGGCCAATCATAAGAGAAGAGTGATCCCATTTTTTTTATAGCAGTAGTTCTCCAAGCATAAAATCAAGATCTGCTAATCTGATAAAACATTTACCTCACAGAGTTTTTGTTTATTGTAATTATATCTATATTTACTGTGTTAGGCATTAGAACAGAGAAAATTATTAGTTAAGAGAGTGATGACATCATCAATCCTTATGTCACCTTCCCCAAAAGTCATTTTATATTGATGAGATGTTAAAGAGGGAAAAATGAATTTTTTCTTGAATTCACAGATCCCCTAAAAGGGTCCTTGAGGTAATACTTCCTGAAAGAATGACAAGGAGTAACCGGAGAAGATCTGAATTCTGAAAGCAGTAAGGGAAAAATGTCAAGTAACATATAAAGACAGACCTGTAAGAATTACACCAGACTTCTCACCAGAAACTATGAAAGATAGAAGATCCTGGGAAGATGTCATATAGACCCTAAGAGAAGACAAATGCCAGCCCAAGCTATGACACCCAGCAAAACAATCAATTACCATAGAAGGAGAAAAAAAGATATTCCATGACAAAACCAAATTTATGCAATATCTTTCCACAAATCTAGCTCTACAAAGGATATTAGATGGAAATCGCCAACACAAGGAGGGAAACTACACACTAGAAAAAGAAAGAAGGTAATCTTTCAACAAACCCCCCCAAAAAAATAGCCACACAAACATAATAACACCTGTAACAACAAAAATAACAGGAAGTAAAAATCACTTTTCCTTAATATCTCTTAACATCAATGGCCTCAGTTCCCCAATAAAAAGATATAGACTAACAGACTGGGTATGAAAACAGGACCCAGCATTTTGCTGCATACAGGAAACCCACCTCAATGACAAAGACAGACACTACCTCAGAGTAAAAGGTTGAAAAACAATTTTCCAAGCAAATGGTCCCAAGAAACAAGCTGGAGTAGCCATTCTAAAAAAGAATAAAATCGACTTTCAAATACAAGTTATCAAAAAAGATAAGGAAGGAGGAAAAATCTATCAAGATCAGCTCTCAATTCTGAACATCTATGCTCCAAATGCAAGGGCAACCACATTCATAAAAGAAACTTTACTAAACCTCAAAGCACACATCACATCCACGCACAATAATAGTGGGAGTCTTCAACATCCCACTCTCATCAATGAACAGATCATGGAAACAGAAACAAAACAGAGACACAGTGGAACTAACAGATGTTATGAACCAAATGGATCCAACAGATATTTATAGAACATTTCATCATAAAGCAAAAGAATATACCTTCTTCTCAGTAGGTCTTGGTACCATCTCCAAAACTGACCATATAAGTGGTCACAAATCAGGCCTCAACAGATACAAGAAGATTGAAATAATTACATACACCCTATCAGATCACCATGGACTAATGTTGGTCTTGAGTTCCTACAAAAAAATAAAAAAAAAAAAACAGAAAATCTACATACATGTGGAAGCTGAACAATGCTCTAGCCAATGATAAAATGGTCAAGGAAAAAATAAAGAAATTAAAGACTTTTTAGAATTTAATGAAAATAAAGACACATCATACCAAAACTTATGGGATGGAATGAAAGCAGTTCTAAGAGGAAAACCCATAGCTCTGAGTGCCTCGAAAAGAAACTAGAGAGAGCATAAACTCTCATCTTAACATTACACCTGAAAGTTCTAGAACAAAAAGAAGCAAATATACCCAAGAGGAGTAGATGGCAGGAAATACTCACACTCAGGGCTGAAATCAACCAAACAGAAACAATAAGAACTATACAAAGAATCAACAAAACCAGGAACTGTTTTTTAAGAAAATCAATAGGATAGATAAACCATTAGCCAGAATAACGAGAGGGCACAGAGACAGTATCCAAATTATTAACATCAGAAATGAAAAGGGAGACATAACAATGGAAAATGTGGAAACTCAAAAGATCATCAGATCCTAGTACAAAAGCTTGTACTCAATAAAATTAGAAAATCTGGATGAAATGAACAATTTTCTAGACACATACCAGGTGCCATAGTTAAAACCAGATCAGATAAACAATCTAAACAGTCCCATAACCCCTAAATAAATGGAATCAATCATTAATAGTCTCCCAACCAAAAAAATCCCAGGACAAGATGGGTTTAGTGGAGAATTCGATCAGACCTTCAAAGGAGACCTAACACCAATGCTCTTCAAACTTTTCCACAAAATAGAAACAGAAGGAACACTACCCAGTTTGTTCTATGAAGCCACAATTATGCTTATACCTAAAGCACACAAAGACCAAAGCAAGAGAACTTCAGACCAATTTCCCTTATGAATATTGATGCAAAAATACTCAATAAAATTCTTGCCAACCGAATCCAAGAACACATCAAAACAATTATTCACGATGATCAAGTAGGCTTCATCCAGGGTATACAGGGATGGTTAAAAATACAGAAATCCATCACTGTAATCCACTACATAAACAAACTCAAAGAAAAAACCACATGATCAACTCATTAGATGCTGCGAAAGCATTTGAAAAAATTCAGCATCCCTTCAAGTTAAAAGTCTTAGAAAGATCAGGAATTCAAGGCCCATACCTAAACACAGTAAAAGCAATATATAGCAAACCAGTAGCCAACATCAAACTAAATGGAGAGAAACTTAAAGCAATCTCACTAAAATCAGGGACTAGACAAGGCTGTCCACTCTCTCCCTATCTATTCATTATAGTACTTGAAGTTCTAGCTAGAAAAATTATGCAACAAAAGGAGGTCAAAATGATACAAATTGGAAATGAAGAAGTCAAACTATCACTATTTGCAGATGATATGTTCATATACTTAAGTGACCCCAAAAATTCCACCAGAAAATTCCTAAACCTGATAAACAACTTCAGCAAAGTGGCTGGATATAAAATTAACTCAAACAAATCAGTAGCATTCCTATACTCAAAGGATAAACAGGCATAGAAAGAAATTAGGGAAATAACACCCTTAACAATACTCACAAATAATATTACATACCTTGGCGTGAATCTAACCAAGCAAGTGAAATATCTGTATGATAAGAGCCTCAAGTCTCTCAAGAAAGAAATTGAAGAAGATCTCAAATATGGAAAGATCTCCTATGCTCATGGATTGAATGGATTAATACAGTAAAAGTGGTCATCTTGCCAAAACGAATCTACAGATTCAATGTAATCCCCATCAGAATTCCAACTTAATTCTTCATAGAGTTAGAAAGAGCCGTTTGCAAATTCATTTGGCATAACAAAAAACCCAGGATAGCAAAAAACTTTCTCAAAAATATAAGAACTTCTGGAGTAATCACCATCCCTGATATCAAGTTTTATTACAGAGCAATAGTAATAAAAACTGTATGGTATTGGTACAGAGAGAGGCAGGAAGATCAATGGAATAGAATTGAAGACTCAGAAATGAACCCACATGCCTATGGTCACTTGATTTTTGACAAAGGAGCTAAAACCATCCAGTGGAAAAATGACAGCATTTTTAACAAATGGCACTGGTTCAACTGACTGACAATATGTAGAAGAATGCAAATTGATTCATTCTTATCTCCTTGTAAAATGCTCAAGTCCAAGTCAATCAAGGACCTCCATATGAAACCAGATACACTGAAGTTAATAGAGGAGAAAGTTGGGAAGAGCCTCGAACACATGGGCACACGGGAAAATGCCTTGAACAGAATACCAATGGCCTATGCTCTAAGATCAAATATTGACAAATGGGACCTCATAAAATTGCAAAGCTTCTGTAAGTCAAAGGACACTGTCAATAAGACAAAACAGCAACCAACAGATTGGGAAAAAATCTTCACCAATCCTACATTTGATAGAGGGCTAATATCCAATATATACAAATAACTCAAAAAGTTAGACTCCAGAGAATCAAATAACTCTATTAAAAATAGGGTGCAGATCTAAACAAAGATTTTTCAACTGAGAAATACTGAATGGCAGAGAAACACCTAAAGAAATGTTCAACATCCTTAGTTATCAGGGAAATGCAAATCAAAACAACCCCGAGATTCTACCTCACACCAGTCAGAATGGCTAAAATCAAAATCTCAGGCCACATCAGATGCTGGTGAGGATGCGGAGAAAGAGGAATACTCCCCCATTGCTGGTGGGACTGCAAGCTGGTAAAACCACTCTGGAAATCAGTTTGGTGATTCCTCAAAAACTTGGACATAGTACTACCTGAGGACCCAGCTATACCACTCATGGGCATATGCCCAGAAGATGCTCCAACATGTAATTAGGATATATGTTCCACTATGTTCATAGCAGTCTTATTTATACTAGCCAGTAGCTGGAGAGAACCCAGATGTCCTTCAACAGAGGAATGGATACAGAAATGTGGTACATTTACACATTGGAGTACTACTCAACTATTAAAAACAATGAATTCATGAAATTTTTAGTCAAATGGATTGAGCTAGAAAATATCATCCTGAGTGAGGTAACCCAATCACAAAAGAACACACATGGTATGCACTTGCTGATTAGTGGATATTAGCCCAAAAGTTTGGAATACCAAAGATATAATTCATAAACCACATGAAGCTCAAGAAGAAGGAAGACCAAAGTATGGGTGCTTTGGTTCTTCTGAGAAAGGGAACAAATTACTAATAGGAGTAAATATGGATATAAAATGTAGAGCAGAGACCGAAGGAAAGGACATCCGGAGAGACTGTCTCACCTGAGGATTCATCCCATATACAGTCACCAAACCCTGGCACTATCATGGATGCCAAGAAATGCTTTTGAAAGGAGCCTGATATGGCTGTCTCCTGAGAGGCCCTGCCAGAGCCTTGCAAATACAGAGGCAGATTCTCACAGCCAACCACTGGACTGAGCATAGGGTCCCCAAAGGAGGAGCTAGAGAAAGCACTAAAAGAGCTGAAAGGATGTGCAACCTCATAGGAAGAACAACAATATCAACCAACCAGACTGGGTTATTTTTCAAAGAAGAATACACAGTACCAACTATTTTAACTGGTATCCACTTTTCTCAACTAGTGAGTTAGGACCAAAGTCATAGAGGTTGTATGGCATATGTTTTGTATATCAGATATTTACATCACGATTCATAACAGTAGCAAAATTATAGTTACGTAGTAGAATGAAATAATTTTATGGTTGGGGATCAGCACATGATGAAGAACTGTATTAAAGGGTAGCAGCATAAGGAAAGTTGAGAAACACTGGTTTAGAAAGATTACATCCACTTCAAACATTGTACTTTATTTAAGTTCACTGCTTTTAAATTATGGTAGTAAACCCAACTCATGCTCTTTTAACTACAGCTCAAGAACAAATGTCCCCCTCTTCCCTTTAAATAGGCAAGAAAGGTGACAGTACTTTCAGTGGGTGAGAAGTTTCTAGGCAGTTGGTCCTTTGCTGCTGAGGTAATTTTTTCTTTAGTCAATCTCTGTGGGAGGCAGCAGAATGACTCTGTTGACTCCCACAGACTAGGAACATTTTCATGAAAAAGAACACGGTTTTACATTTGACTCCCTTGTAGGAAGACTAAAAAAAGGGTTTTTAAAATTGGCGTGTTTTTCAAGTTGGAGCCCAGCAGGTCAAGGAAGCTGAGATTTCATCTATGATACTGGTCATTGTTTGTGAGTGACAGTAGGACCTTTTATACAAAGGCAGCTAGAGTAGTACAAAGGCAGTCTTGGGGACTGGGAGGCAGTGAGAAGGCCAGGTGGGGAGAGCAGAATGGTGCTGCAGAGAGGTGGGGATAAACAGAAGTGGAGGTCCAAGTACTGCTTGTTGTCACTTTGCGGTGTGCATAATGCTGGAGAACTATTGTCTAGCAGAATGTGAATTTCAAAGACAAAGGACATTTTTACCCACATTTTTTCTAAGAGTGAATTACCTATTGAACAACAGGAAAAACAATGCTCACACTCTTTATAACAAAATTTGTGGGTCATATCCCACAGAGAAACTATAGAGTGGTCTGAGCTTTGCATTTGTTTCTCTTTTACCAGGTATGACTTTAATCCACCCCACTGTAATTTGTGAGCATGTCACATGGTTGTGATCAGAAACTCTTCAAGTACTTATGATAATACTAAACGTTTTCTTTGGAGATATAATTTTTCCTTCTAGCAATGCCAAATGCTAGCTTGTTTAGAATCACCAGAATAGGTCTAGGGATATTTTCTTGTAGTTATAGATATGGCAGGATGACATGGGTAAGATAATCATAGGATCCTCTTTCACTTTCATCCCAGTAGCCAAGGAGTAAGTTCGACCTGGTCTCCTACAAATTCATGGCTCTTGAGGCGTGGAATCTGGTCAATGTCTTATTAGTTCCATACAAGTTCTAACCAGACCTAATATCACTCAGCTTCTGAAAGCATATGGCATCAGGTTCATCTGCCATGTTATTAGATCAGATAATGGCCCACTCCAAAGACCCTATAATGAGGCACATGGAGAGCTATGAGTGGAGGAGGTGGGGCTCAGGTCAGCTGCCTATCAGCTGGGTGACCTTGTGTAAGTCACTTTTCCTCTCCGTCTTGGTTGTTTCATTCCTGAGAAGGGAGTGCTACTGTCTCATCCTCATCTGCACCATGCTTGGGGAAATCATGTGAGAGAATAAACTTGCCTCATATCGGAAAGGCTGTGTCTTCTTTTACTTCTAAAGAGCATAGAATAAGGCAGAGTGACTCCACTTCGGTACCTTTTCAGACTTGCATAACTACTGGACATGGCTATTGTTAGCATTTTGTCTAAGCTCCACCCCTGGCAAGAGCCAGGTATGCCTGATTCACTTAAAAGGTACTGATTGCCCTCTCTCTCTCTCTCTCTCTCTCTCTCTCTCTCTCTCTTTCTCTCTCTCTCTCTCTCTCCCCTCTGTCTTCTTTCCCCTTCCCCTTCTCTCCCCATTCCCTTCCCCTTCTCTCTCCACTCGCTAATTGCCAGCCTCTACTGCTCTACTCCCTCTCTCTGCCTTTCTCTGTCTCTACTACCCTCTCAATTCCCCTCCCCATGCCCTGAATAAACTCTATTCTATACTATACCATCATATGGCTGGTCCCTTAGGGCAAAGGGATGCCTCATCATGGGCCCTTGGAGGCACCCCTTTCCCCCATACCTTACCACACATCCAGCAAACATATTCCTTCTCTCTTTATCTTTTTATAAAATACAACATTTGGTGCCACAACTCAGATTTAGAAACTCCACAGGTTCAAATTGCCCCTGCTACCATTAGCATATGCTGATGGAGTGCCATTGCTCACTAGCCCAAACTTTGGAGAACTGGTAAGTTGCCTCCCCACACTGGTCAGCATAAACATCCCCATGGTCCCTGGGGAGAGTTCTTGAGCTCAGAGCCACCCCTGTGCTGTCCTTGAGGATAGAGACATCCTGTCTTTTCACTGACCCTTGTTCTAGGACAGTTCCCCTTGAGTGAGATTTTCCTCTCTTCTCTGAGGTGGTTCCTTTCTCACTGATGAGGACCCTAGGCCTAGGTGAAATGCTCTCCCACCATTGCTCAGGGCACTGGCCTAGAGCTCGGCCCCAAGATGACCACGTGATTACCTGGTGACATGGCCTGGCTGTTGTTCTCTCTGGTTATTAATTGTATCCCCAGGATGCTGGTAGGGGTAATTAATAGCTCTACTCTAACCCAACTCTTTGGTTTTTACCACCTTGTCCCTATTCACTGGGACATCCCATGGTAATTCACAGTACCCAACAGCAATATCTCTACATGGTCACTAAACTGGCATTTTAAAACAACTCTCTCGCTAGTGATCCATAGCGTAGGCTTCCCCCCACTCTTATTCTCTCTAGTCATTTGCTCTGCTTCCAGTGTGCCATGTGAAAAGCAGGTCTGGTCCCGCCCTTTGTGTCCTGCCAGGGACTCTGTCTGCTGAGACATTGCTTTCCTGCGTGCCTAGCTGTTCCTGTCTTTCTCTCTCTCTCTGTCCAGGACTCTGCTCCCACGTGTCCACACCCCTGGCCTGTTCTCATGGCCTGTGTGCCTGCCCACTCAGTTCAAGTCACAGGCCTAAACCTGCCTAGGCATACTTTCTGTCACCACTGTCTCATGCCACCTCTGTCAGCTCTCTGATTCCTTTCTGGTCCACACCAACTCTAAGTCAAGTGTTTCTCTGCTAATGCAAAATGTGTTTTTCTTTGCTTATGCAACCTGTCAAAGTTACTTAACAATTAAGATTTTCATTCCTATCCTGCCTTGGTAAATGTTTTTTGCTACTGCCACTAAGATATAGTGTGCTCTATTTACTAGATACATTCTCAAACAAGTAATTTAACAAAACAAGCTGTCTAACTCAGATGTAGCCAATAGATATTGCTCTCAATTTGTCAGAAGTCTGTTAATATATTAATATACTATATTATGAAAAATCATATATTATATTTATGACAGAATCTCCCATAACCTAACAGCATACCCCCCATGGTCTCAGAAGATATAGACACTGCTACAAGAGACTGCCTGGACTGTTGCATGATAAGCACTGAGAAACATTGTGGGCAAGACTGGATACCTAAGAGTCAAATGACTTATATTGTCTAAATCAACGTGAGTCATTTCTCATTTCACATGTATCTATTCCACAGGGGGGAAAAATGCTCTCCGTCTTCTGTGATTGGAAGCTAGACTGACTCTGCCCAAGTTGCCATGGAGCCACAGGGACCTGGGGACTGTTTGGACTATAGATGAACTCTGTCATTTTTAATTAATACATGACTCCTAAATTATAATTTATTCTTCCCCATATTTCTGACTACATTGACAGCTGATGTAATTGTAACTTCACAGCTAAGAAACAGACCTAGCTCCTTAGCCTAAAGCAATCCACTACTATATTTACTGATTAATAAATTTGTTAACTAGCTAAGACTGCCAGATTCCTTACACACTTCACCGTAAATGACACACCAGTTCAGACAAAAGCTTATACATATGTAACTTGTTATTTTCTTACCTAAACTCAATTTCCAGCAACTAGTTCAGATGTGAGTTTTCACAGATGTAACCTGTTACTTCCTTGCCTAAACTGTTTCCATCAACTAAATGCTTCATATTTTCTTATCTTGCTATGTCACTGTCCTAACACTAATCCATAGAGTTCTTACAAGTTTTCCTAACTCCAATATTTCACTATATGATCCAACTATATAATGACAAATTCAAATTTTAAGTTTTCTTTGATTGTCTTTTAACTAAACCTAAGTTTCTCATTATGTATATTCAGTCTCCTAAACAGAAGGAAAAAGCCCTTCTTGTTCTTTCTGCTCCATGAAAGGTTTTTATCCTCTATAAGCTCATATTAAAAAATGTTCATGTTGTTAACTCATGCTGTTATCTCTTTTGAAAACTTATAAGCTACAGGAATCCCACTCAAATCTATCTCTCATGGACCAAATAGACTCCATCCAGATAAATACATCTGCTAATCAATATAGCATAAAGTTCCCATTTACTACCTATTCCAGAGGGTGGGATCCCTCTCCTCTTTCTGGGTTTGGGACTCATCTCCAATCACCAAAATCTAAGGGTTTCAAATGTACACCTAAGAAAAAAATTTCTCTCAAATATACTTAATTTTGTTTTCTACCTATGATATATATATGCATGTATGTATATATATATATATATATATATATATATATATATATATATATATATATATATATATATAATGTGTGTATGTGTGTGTGTGTGTTTCAACATCTTGTCAACTCCAGGCACTTACTATAATCCAGGACAGCTTCAGAGAAGCAAATCACAGGTGCTCCAATCTTCTCTCACAGACACAGATACTTTTACTGGACCTGTTAACGATCTATCCACAAACCGTTCCACAGACTCTGGACAGTAAGGAAACAGTCAACTCTCCTAAGACTGGATCAACATCCCCATACCCATTTTCCTAGGTTTCCTAGAGACATGTCACCCCCAAATCAGAAGGAAGTAGCTAAAGATCACAGTGAACCTACTTCTGCTCCACTAGTCCCTCTTTCTACTCTTTTTCTTTTTAATTAAACCAAAATGGGGGAATGGTAGCATTTGTCTAAGCTCCACCCCACAGTTACCTTGCAACAGCCAGGTGTGCCTGACTCAATATAAAAGAGCTGCTTGCCCCCTCCTCTCTCTCTCTCTCTCTCTCTCTCTCTCTCTCTCTCTTGCTCGCTTGCTCTCGCTCTTGCTCTCTCTCGCTCTCTTGCCTTCTTGCTCTCCCTCTGTCCTCTCTCCCTTTCCTCCTCTCTCTACATGCACATGGCCAGCTTATACTTGTCTACTCTCTTGCTCTGCCTTTCTCTCTCTCTACTACCTCTCAACTCCTATGCCCCGAATAAACTCTATTCTATACTATACTGTTGTATGGCTGGTCCCTAAGGGAGAAGGGATGCCTCAGCACGGGCCGGGGAAGCAGCCTCTTTCCCCACACCTTACCACACATCCAGCAAACATATTCCTTCTCTCCTTATATTTTTATAAAACACAACAGCTATACTCTGGTCTCTTTTGCAAAGGCTGGAAGGATAATACCAAAGGGTATTTAGGAGATTGTGAGGGAAATTGTTACTAATTACCCTCTCTTAAAAACTGGGGGCTCGAGTACTGTGCCCTCTTAAGTTGACATGATCAAAATTCCAAAGCTGTGTTGGGGCAGGAAGAAATAGTGTTTGCATACATGTACCGTGTAGCAAATGCAAATATACAGGGAAGTAAAATGAAAAGGAGGATGGCAGGTAGAATGGGTAAGACACAAGGTTAAGGATCAAAGTCTTCTTTATGTGCTCGCTCAGGCAGCACATACACTAAAATTGGAATGATACAGAAAAGATTAAAATGGCCCCTGTGCAAGGATGACAGGCAAATTTGTGAAGCGTTCTATATTTTTAAATTTTCTGTGAACAGAACACCAATAGCTTATGCTCTAAGATCAAGAATTGAAAAATGGGACCTCATAAAATTACAAAGTTTCTATAAGGCAAAGGACACTGTCAATCGGACAAAATGATAACCAACAAATTGGGAAAAGATCTTTACCAACCCTATATCCGACAGAGGGCTAATATCAAATACATACAAAGAACTCAAGAAGTTAGACTCCAGAGAGCCAAATAATCCTATTAAAATGGGGTACAGAGCTAAACAAAGAATTTTCACCTGAGGAATATCGAATGACTGAGAAGCACCTAAAGAAATGTTCAACATCCTTAGTCATCAGGGAAATGCAAATTGAAACAACCCTGAGAATTCACCTCACATCAGTCAAATGGCTAAGATCAAAAACTCAGGAGACAGCAGGTGCTGCCGAGGATGTGGAGAAAGAGGAACACTCCTCCACTGCTGGTGGGATTGCAAGCTGATACAACCACTCTGGAAAGCAGTCTGGCGGTTCCTCAGAAAACTCAGCATAATACTACTGGAGGACCCAGCTATACCACTCCTGGGCATATACCCAGAGAATTCTCCAGCATGCCATAAGGATACATGCTCCATTATGTTCATAGCAGCATTATTTATAATAGCCAGAAGCTGGAAAGAACCCAGATGTCCCTCAACAGAGGAATGGATACAGAAAATGTGGTATATTTACACTATGGAATACTACTCAACTATCAAAAACAATGAATTCATGAAATTCTTAGGCAAGTGGGTGGAACTGGAGAATGTCATCCTGTGTGAGGTGACCCATTCACAAAAGAACATACATGGTATGCACTCACTAATAAGCAGATATTAGCTCAGAAGCTTGGAATACCCAAGAAACAATTCACATATGAAACGATGCCCAAGAAGAAGGAAGGAGAGGCCCCTGGTCCTGGAAAGGCTCAATGCAGGAGTGTAGGGATAAGACCAGGACAGGGAAGCTGGAAGGGGTTGATTTGGGAACAGGGGGAGGGAAGAGGGCTAATGGGACTTTTGGGGAGGTGGGGATTCAGGAAAGGGGAAATCATTTGAAATGTAAATAAAGAATATATCTAATTAAAAAAAAGAAATGAAATCTAAAAAAAGCCCTCTTTATTCATCTTCTGCTCCCCTTCTTTTTATGTGTGACTCAGGTCATAGAATGCACTCCCTCTGCCTGGTATTATACAGCAACAGTGGCCAAATCATCTATTGTCCTCTGTCTTGCAAATACATATTGTCTTACAAACACAAAACTGTCTTGATATAATAGAGAAAGCATATGGCCTCTCCATATTTTTCCCTTGAAGGTGAAGCCTAAAGGGGCTATTTTTATGATTAGTGTGCCACGCATAGGCCAGAAAAGAGCTGGTCCTTCCTTTTAAATCCCAGCATTCTTTGCATATATGAAAAAAAAAAACACAGTAAAAAGGTGTTTACTTTTCTTTTGGATGTCATTGCCATTTTTAAGATGTCTTTATAGTATGTTGTAAGGGCAATTATTAAGGATAGGAACAATTCCAAGTCTATAGCATAGGTGATTTTCAAGTTTGCATTTCATCCCCATACACTGATTCCTACAGCATTTCCTCTCTCATTTCCATTCCCCAAGCAGCCCAGTGGGTGCACAAATGGACTGGAAGGAGGGAAAAAACATCCTTCCATATTTAAATTGCTTTATTTTCATAATCAGAGCTGGGAAGGAGCTGTGTTGGAGAGGGTGAAGACACTACTGGAAATCTGTGCTAGTTAGAAATTTTTCAACATGCTGGCAATCCAATGTTATTCAATCATATTTGTAGGTCTTTGATGCCCCACTCGTTTGTGCTAACTTGATTTCTAGGGAGAACAGTAGGTTATTCTGCCTTTAAAGGACTTTTGTGTTGCTCTTTTAACAAAGACATAATCAGTACTGGGCAAATGAATACAGTAGACACAATTTCTTAGGTGAAGGACTTAGCAAACATGGTAGGAATTAGCATGTTCAGGTTGATATAGTCTTTCACTTTCTCATTGTCCCATAGAATGAGAAGCTTGGGCAAGGTGTGTCGGCATACATTAGGGCTCAGGTTTCAAGGGAGGGATACTTCATGTCCTTTTATGCTAAGTATGAGAATGACTGTACAGTGGCTTTGGGGTTACAGGAGGCTTTGCCTGGGCATTAGCTTTCGAAGGAGCTTGCATTACCTTGCTGATATCAACTGCAGACCCTGTGCTGATCTTCTAGCTGGAGACAAAGCCACCAAACGCTGTTTTTTGCCAGTCAGCTTGAAGAATGCTGTAAGGTATCAGGAGACTTGTACCAGCCTCAAATATCTTCTGTAGGAAGCTGCTTGAATGGCATGTATACATTTTCCTTTTTCTTTTCCAAAATTTTTCTCATACAATTAGCTTTTAGTGTATAAACTCTAATTTATTATATTGGTATTTTATATTAATATTTTTATATACTTAATACTTCCATGCTCTACAGCAGCTCCATTTGATTGAGTCTTATATTTCAAAATATATCTAAGGTACATTGCTGATAGAGACTGTATATGTTTTCTTGTGTCTGCCTATGTCACTACAGAGTAAACTCTAAAACTCTCAGCTGATTCTTGTAAATTGACAGAAAAATAAATGCTGTGCCAAAATGATTTCACTTAAATATAAATATTTGAAAGGGTGGATTGAGAGGCTGCTATGAAATATTCTGGATTTTGACAATCTTTGGCCTACCTATCACAGGAAATAAAATATTCCTTACTTGTTTGCTTTCTTCCTGTCACTATTGCTAAGCACATGATCTTCTGTCACCTTTCCTAGGGATTAAACAAAGTATCAAAACTCCACTCTCAGATAAGCCTGGACTCTGAAATTCCTGGAGCATGTCATACATTCTTTCAAGTAAATGTAAGATATTGTGATACAGTTGCTGTTAGTTCAATTTCATTTCTGCTGAGAGTTACCAAATTTCTTATTTTAAGGTGAACTTTTAACTGAATATGTAAATAGATGTGAAAAATATTCAACATGGTGTTGGTTCTTGTTTAACCTTTTAATAATGGCAATACATCTTTCCCAAAGTGGATTTATATTTCTATTACCATGAATGGGAGCTCCACCCACACCAATCTCTACTTGTTATAGGATAGTCTTTTTAATGTTATTCATTTCCACAGCTATGCTATGGCATCTCACATGGTTCCAGTTAGTATTTTCATGAGTAATTACGCTATATAACTTTTTATGTGCTTATTTGCTCTTTGAATATCTTCTTGAAGTATGTTAAAATCTTTTGCACATTTTTCAACTGCTGAGCATTGAGAGTTCTTTACAAAGTCTAGAGTATGTGCATATCTGCAAAATACATATGGCATCATTATTGCAAATTTGTCCAAGTACACATCTTATATTTTAATGCTTTTTAATGTAGTCTTGAAAGGAGCAAATATTTTTACTTTGACACTACACATAATGATTCACACACACAGAGAGACACACACAAACAAACACACACACACAAAGCTATATCATTCTTTCAGTGGTATAGTAAGAAATCTTTACCTAATCCAAAGTCATTAAGTCTTCCTAAAACTATACTCTAGAAATTTTATAATTTTATATTTGAGCCTCTGATTAATTTTTATTTTTGTATATATTACGAAATATAGCAAAGTTCTTTTTTTAAGTATATGAATAGCACTATTTCTTAAAAATATTTTGCCTTAATCTCTAAATCACTTCTTTTCATGTAAAAATTAATTGATCCTGTATTTGTGAATCTGTATCTGGACTCCAGTCTGTTTCTATAGGTGTATATAGGCAGAAATTCCCTAACTGTTTCTTGATTGGGTCAATAAAGACAGCAGAAGCTAATCACTGGGTGAAAGATAAAGCGGGACTTCTGGGCGAGACAGGAAGAGAAAGGGACTGAGAGAGGATTGTTTTTTTCAGACCAGGCTGTGGAGTGGATAGGAAGCTGCAGACATGTAGGTCTCTTGGGGCACCAATAGTTTGTAGCCTCTGTAGGTGACTGAGGAACCTAAGGAGGATGGGGCAAGATACTCTTTATCAGCCTTTGAATTATCTGGTCAGTTTTACATTATAAAAGTCTTCTAGTGTATTTACTTCCTCTGGGCTAAAGGGAGTTGGATGAGATGGCCCTTGCCAGCATTGGGCAAGGAGGAATAGGCAGTGGTCTCAGGAATACAGGCGGCAACTCTTCTTGGAACATAGCTGAGATCTTGGGAAAGCATTAGCTAGCTGTGGATGCTGACTAGTTGGCAAGCAGGCAACTGCTAGTCCCAGGGCCTAGCCAGAGCAAACGTGCATTTTTAAAATTCCTCTCAACAGATGTAACTTTATATAAATATCATACTCTGTTGATTCCTGTAGCTTTCTACTAAGTTTGACAGTAAAATAGCTTAAATACCCCAAGTTTTGGGCCCCTCTAAAAGACTTCTTTTGTGTTATTTAGGTTCCTTTTAGATCCATATGAATCTTGGAATTAATCTGTAAATTTTCACAAAAACATTGCAGAAATTTGCAATGGGTTTTCATTGAAAATATACTTCAATAAGGGGATAAATTGACATCTTGATATTTAGATCTTTCACATCTTATATATGACATTCCTTATAAATGGCCTTTTAATTTTAATTTGTAGTGCTATATATCAAAATACTATCTACTTTATATATGTAGTTCTTTCTGCATATTTCTCATAAATTTACTTACAGTTCTAGTGGAGGTTTTGTAGATTCCCTTGCACTTTCTACATATTTTATCGGGTTACAAATGAAGGTACTTTTAGCCTCTTCCTTTACAATTTGAAAGCTTCTTTTTTTAAAAATATGATTTTTATTAAGCTTTAGGTAGAACATCTATTACATAGCTGACTAAAAGTGATGTGTGTGGGGGCTGGAGAACTTCAGAGTACTTGTTTCTCTGGGTTCAATTCCCAACACTCACGTGGTATCTTATAACTGATTGTAGCTCCACTTCTACTACACCTGATGCCTTCTTTTCTTCTCTCTAAGGATTTATGCTTGCACGTGATACACTTATATACATGCAGGCAAACACTCCTAAATTGAATACATCTTCTTTAATGATAAGTAGAAATCATTGTCTTTTTCTTAGTTTTAGAGGGAATGCACTTGATTTTTTACTTGTGTCATATGCTAGTGACATTTAAATTTTTTGAGATCATAATATAATTACATCATTTCCCTTTCTCTTTCTCCCTGCAGTCCTTCTCATATACTCTTCATTGCTTTCCTTCAAATTCATGTCCTGTTTCTTCATTCATATGTATGTTGTTATATACATATATGATATACATATATACATATACATATATGTTGTAATACACACCCCCCCACACACACACAACATACATGCATTCCTAACTACCTATATACAAACTGCTTAGTCTATATAATGTTACTTACATGTATATGTTTTCAGGGCTCACCATTTGGTATTGGATAACCAATTGTACTCTTCCCTGTGGAAGATTTCTCTTACTCTCAGTGTTCTTTGGTTGTGATTTTCTGTAGTGGTCTCTGTCTACTACAAAGAGAAGTTTCATTGATGAGGGGTGAAGACTACACTTAATCTATGGATACAACGACAAATGTTTAGAATGTAGTTAGGGATTATGTTGGTTTAGTAGAGTGGCAATTGTAGATTCTCTTCCAACAACTTTACTAGCCCTGGAGAGTTAGTTAATATTCAGTACCAGGCAAGGTTTCCCTCTTGTTGAACAGGTCCTAGGGTCTTACATCCAAATAGAGAGCTGTTAGTTATCATCAAGATGTGCGTGCCACTACTGTGTCTTTAGAGTTATTATGGTGCCATGATAGTCATTGTTGTGGTGCATAGATGTCACAGCTGAAGAGGACTGTTGGTTGCTTCCATCTATTGGAAGCTCCCATGAACCCATTCTGGTACCATGAAAGCTGCTCCTCAGGGAGGAAGCCTTCAAGTCTATGTAGCTCAAGGGCTTCTGGTCCCTCTGTTTAAACACATGACGTTTTCAGCAATAGGCATTTACTTTCCACCTCTGGGAGTAACTAAGGGCATGTTTTGGCAGTCTTTTAGACAACCCTGGCCAACAATTAAAAGACTGTTCATACCCAGTGTCAGTGGAATGACACTGCAATTAGGGAGGAAGGGGGGCAATAAGTATAAAAAGGGGGAAGTAGGATAAAATAACAATGGTGCCTAAGGAACCATACAATTAGCTATCTACCTAAAATGCCTATAAGACATGTAAATTGGTATATAAATATAAAAAAACATAGTTTAAATATTTTTTCAATCTGGGCTAACAATGCTGCCTCCAAGAGCCACAGAACATCTAACAATACCCCTCTCACCCAAATAGGCATAAAAATCTGCATAATTTTTAAAGGTCCCTCTCATCATATTAAGGAACTTTTATTCTTTGTGTACCAAGAGCCTTTCTTCTTTTAATTCTGAAGTAGTGTTAAATTTTGTAAATGCTTCTTTAGGTCTATTTAGATGACCTTTTCCATTATAGTTTTTTTCCATAGGGTGAATTATGTTCTCTGGTATTTAAAAAAAAATGTTGGACAGATGTTGTGGCACACACTTTTAATCTCAGCACTTGGGACATAGTGACAGATAGATCTCTGTGAGTTCAAGTCCAGTTTGGTCTACATAATTCCTGTGTTGATTTTCTCATTTCATTGATTCTTCCTCATTGTTATTTAGATGGGAATGACGAATGGGTAGAGGAGCACCTCCATAGAGGCAAAGGGGATGGGGGAGAGGGAGGATAGGATGAAGTGTTTGTGGAGGGGTAATTAAGAAGGGTGGTATCATTTGAAAAGTAAATGAATAAAATTATTATTTTTTACCCATATCCACCCTTTCTTTTTTTAATTTTATTTTTTATTGAAAAGGAAGTAAAAACATTTTATGATAAAATTAAAGATTTACATGGAAAATGTTTCTGACAAAACTGAAGAAGCATATAGAAAAACACATTAAGATTGACAATTTTCACGGAAAATTAAAGAGAAAAATTGTAGACATAAAAAATATTGCTAAATTAATTGAAAAAAGAAGTAGAAACATTTTATGATAGAATTGAAGATTTACATGGGAAATATTTCTAATAAAATTGTAGAAAAATATAAAATAACATTAAAATTGAAGATTAGCATGGAAAATTACAGATAAAATGGTAGGCATAAAATATTTCTAAGTTGATTGAAAGTGGAATTATAAACATTTTCTGATAAAATTGAAGATCTACAAGGAAAATATCTCTGATAAAATTCAAGAAATATATAGAAAAATACATTAAAATTGACTATTTCATGAAAAATTATACAGATAAAATGGTAGGAATAAAAATATTCCTAAGTTGATTGAAAGTAAAATTTTAAATATTTTCTGATAAAATTGAAGATTTACATGGAAAATATTTCTGATAAAATTCAAGAAATATATAGAAAAACGTTAAAATTGAAGATTATCAAGGAAAATTATACAGATAAAATGGTAGGCATAAAAATATTTCTAAGCTGATTGAAAGTGGAATTATAAACATTTTCTGATAAAATTGAAGATTTGCATGGAAAATATCTCTGATAAAATTGAAGAAATATATACAAAAACATGTTAAGTTTGATTATTTCATGGAAAAATTATACTGATAAAATGGTAGGCATAAAAATATTCCTAAGTTGATTGAAAGTGGAATTATAAACATTTTCTGACAAAATTGAAGATTTACATGGAAAATATTTCTGATAAAATTGAAGAAATATATAGAAAAAAAATGTTAAAATTAAAGATTATCATGGAAAATAATACAGTTAAAATGGTAGACATAAAAAAACATTACTAAATTGATTGAAAGAGTAATTACAAACATTTTCTGATAAAATTGAAGATTTACATGAAAAATATTTCTGTTAGACTATGTTTTTTGTTGTGGAATTGAGTCCATTGATGTTATAAGATATTAAGGAATAGTGATTGTTGCTTCCTGTTATTTTTATGTTTGTGTGGTTACTTTCTTATGGGTTTGTTGGAAAAAGATTACTTTCTTGCTTTTTCTAGAGTATAGTTTCCCTCCTGGCGTTGGTGTTTTCCATCTATTATCCTTTGTAGGGCTGAATTTGTGGAAAGATATTGTGTAAATTTGGTTTTATCATGAAATATCTTGTTTTCTCCATCTATGGTAATTGGGAGTTTTGCTGGGTGTAGTAGTTTGGGCTGACATTTGTGTTCTCTTATGTTCTCTTAGGGTCTGTATGACATCTGCCCAGGATCTTCTAGCTTTCATCGTCTCAGGTGAGAAATCTGGTGTAATTCTGATAGGTCTGCCTTTATAGGTTACTTGACGTTTTTCTCTTACTGCTTTTAATATTCTTTCTTTGTTTAGTGCATTTGGTTTTTGATTATTATGTGACAGGAGGAATTTCTGGTCTGGCCCAGTCTGTTTGGAGTTTTGTAGGCTTCTTGTATGTTCAGGGACATCTCTTTCTTTAGGTTAGGGAAGTTTTCTTCCATAATTTTGTTGAAGACATTTACTGGCCCTTTAAGTTGGAAATCTTCACTCTCTTCTATACCTATAATCCTTAGGTTTGGTCTTATCATTGTGTCCTGGATTTCCTGGATGTTTTGGCTCAGGAGATTTTTGCATTTTGCATTTTCTTTGACTGTTGAGTCAATGTTTTCTATGGTATCTTCAGCATCTGAGATTCTTTCTTCTATCTCTTGTATTCTGTTGTTGATGCTTGCATCTATCTATGACTCCTGAATTCTTTCCAAGATTTTCTATCTCCAGAGATGTCTCACTTTGTGATTTCTTTATTGTTTCTACTTCCATTTTTAGATCCTGGATGGTTTTTTTCAGTTCCTTCACTTATTTGTTTGTGTTTTCCTGAAATTCTTTAAGGGTTTTTTTGTGTTTCCTCTTTAAGGACTTTTACCTTTTGACCCATGTTCTCCTGTATTTCTTTAAGGGAGTTATTTATGTCCTTCTTGATGTCCTCTAACTGCATCGTGAGATGAGACTTTAAATCCAACTCTTGTTTTTCTGGTGTGTTGGGGTATACGGGACTTGCTGCGATGGGAGAACTGGGCTCTGATGCTGCCATGTAGCCTTGGTTTCTGTTGGTAGTGTTCTTCCACTTGCCTTTCACCATCTGGTTTTCTCTAGTGTTAGTTGGTCTTGTTGTCTCTGGCTGGAGCTTGCCCCTCCTATGGGCCTGTAAGCCTGTGTCTGTACTCCTGGGAGACCAACTCTCTTCTGACAGGTTCTGTGCACAGAAGGCTGTGGAGGTGTCTGGTTCCCTGCTGCAAATGGTGGCTGGAAGGGAAGACACCTGTCCCAGCAGCAACACTGATCATATGTCCTGTGTGCTCCTAGCTGTTCCTCTCCAGAGAGAAGGTGGAGATCTCACTTCTGCACTCAGAAGTGAAAGAGCTGCTGGGAGATCACACTCCCCTGGCAGGCTGTGCACAGAAGGCTTTGGAACTGTCTGGTTCCCAGCTTCAGTTGGTGGCTGGAAGGGAAGACTCCTGTCCCAGCAGCACTACTGAACCTATGCCCTGTGAGCTTCTAGCTGTTCCTCTCCAGAGAGAAGGTGGAGATCTCACCTCTGCACTCAGAAGTGAAAGGGCTGCTGGGAGATCACTCTCTCCTGGTGGGCTGTGCACAGAAGGCTTTGGAGCTGCCTGGTTCCCTGCTGCAGATGGCGACCGGAAGAGATGAATAAAATTATTAAAAAAATTTTCTTCTGCTTAATTTATGTTTAACTTGTTCTCATTCTTTAGTTATCCAAAACAGAAACTAAGAGTATTGATTTGAAACCTCCCTTCTTAGTAATTGGCATGTAATTTTTATATGTATAATACTTTCACTTATATTTTTAAAAATAATACATTCTGATTTCTCTTTTGATTGCTTCTTTGAACCATGAGTTATCCAGATGAATATTACTCAGTAACTAAAATTATAGGGTTTTTCCAGAGATCCGTTCAGAATTGATTTTCAAGAAAATTTCATTGGAGTTCAGAGAATATAGTTATTATGACTTGCATTCTTTAAAATTAACTGAGGTTTGTTTTATTGTGCAAATAAGGTCTGTTTTGGAAAATATTCCACTTGCATTTGAAACGAATGTGTTCTATTAGTTATGCAATGTTATAGTACAATATGTATATATACATATTATGTGATCTTTTAAATTTCATGTATTTTTAATCTTATAATTAAATGAAAAAAATGTTAAAACAGTAAGTTTCTCTTAATAAACTCACTTCTAAATAATTGTGGAATGACCTTAATTATCTCTGGTATTGTTTTGCTCATAAATGTACTTTGCCTAACTTTAATAAAACTGCTTCATCTTTATTTTGATTAGTGTTAGCACATTTTCATTATTTTAGTTTTACACTTTTTGCCTCATTATAGGAAACATACAGATATAATTGCTTTCTAACTCTATCTGAAAAGTGCCTGCCTTTTTTTGA
Source organism: Tokudaia tokunoshimensis (assembly GCA_036184795.1). NCBI lineage: Eukaryota > Metazoa > Chordata > Mammalia > Rodentia > Muridae > Tokudaia > Tokudaia tokunoshimensis. The sequence continues at coordinate 2,959,435 of BTHU01000023.1, read as the reverse complement.
TATATTCAGCACTCTTATATGTTGTCTAATAATTAATGTTGCGAGGGTTTCATTGTCACCTTTGTTTTCTACTTGTCAATTCTGAGTTTTCTTTCTTTTCTTACCTCCTTTTAATTTATAATTTCAAAAAACATTCCATTTTCTTTCCATTGGAAGCATATTAGTAGTTGCTTTAGGATGCATAGTGACATTATCTCATAACAGTCTCTCTTCATGTAGGATTGCACTATCTCAAATATATTAAAGGGGCTTTATAATATACTTCCATTTCTCCCCTAATATCAACCTCTGTGCTGTTGGTTTCATGTATGTTAATTATGTTATAAGCGCCTTCCTCTGTCATTCTTTGTGTTTAGTTGACTATCTTGTAAAGATATTTAAATCACATCACCTAGTTCTTCATGCAGTTACAAATTCCTTTGTTCTGTATTCCATCTTATAAACCCATATTTCAAATTACAAAGGATTACTTCTTTTTGCCTCAGAGAAGTCCTTCAATATTACTTACAGAACAACTCTACTAGCAATGACTTCTTTCACCTTTTGTGTTTCAAATGCCTTTATTTTATGTTTGTTTTACAATTTTTAAAGCATTTTTTATTTTATTAATTATTTTATTTATTTACCTTCCAAATGTTGCCCTCCTTCCTGGTTCCCCCTCCATGAGTTCTTCACCCCCTACCCCCTCCTCTTTGCTTCTGAGACAGTTGTTCCCTGACCCACTCACCCATTCCCACCTCATCCTGCTAGCATCCCCGTTCCGTGGGGCATCAAGTTTTTACAGCATTAAGCTCATCTTTTCCCACTGAGGCCAGACAAGGCAGTCCTCTGCTACATCTGTAGCAGGGAGTCAGGGCATAGACTATGTATGCTCTTTGGTTGGTGGCTTAATCCTTGGGAGCTCTGAAGGGTCTGGGGTAGTTGATACTGTTAGTTTTCCTATAGGGTTGCCATCTACCTCAGCTCTTTTTCTCCTTCCCCTAACTCTTCCATAGGGGTTCCTGACCTCAGTCCAATAGTTGTCTGTATCTTCTTCTGTCTCAGTCAGTTTCTGGTAGAGCCTCTCAGAGTATAGCCATGCTAGACTCCTATCTGCAAACACAACATGGCATCAGCAATAGTGTTGGGGTTTGGTGGTTGAGCATGGGTTGGATCCCAAATTGGGTCAGTCTCTGCTCCATTTTTCCCTGCATTTCCTTTAGACAGGAACAATTCTGCGTCAAGACTTTTAAAGATGATTAGGTGGGCCCATGTCTCAACTGGGGGCCATGTCTAGCTACTGGAAGTAGTCTCTTTAGGTTCCATCTCCTGTCATTTTTTAACCATTTAAATTTCATTTTTATTTTTTTCCATTATTTAAAATAGATTGATTTTTTCACATAATATATCCTAGTTATGTTTTTCACTCTCTCTACTCCTCCCAGATCCTCTCCATCTCTCCTATCAGCCAGATTCACCCCTTTTCTGTTTCTCATTAGAACAAAAACAGGCTTCTATGGGATAATATAATATATACAATATAATATGATAAAACAAAAACTAAAGCATTAGAATTGAACAAAAAAGAAGAAGAAAACAGGAGGAAAGATTCAAGAGAAGGCATAAGAAACAGAGACCTACTCGTTTGCACACTCAGGGATCACCTCAAAAATACTAACCTGGAAGCCATAATAGATATGCAAAGGCCTATAGCGTGAAAAGAAAAATTATATATGTATCTGTATATATGTACATGCATGTGTACGTGTATGTGTGTGTACACACACACATACATATATAAAGATATATTGTTTCTAAAGAAAGGAAGAGCCCTGAGACATCCTTTTAAGACAAAACCTCCAAAGGTAAATGAATTCATTTTCTGGTGGCCAACTACTACTGAGCATACTGTCTACCCTGAAGAGTAAATTTGGTTCCCTATTGAGACTACTTGGGAAGAAACTAATTTTTCCTTTGCCAGTGCTTATCAATTGGAGATAGATTCTGGTTAGAGAGAGAGAGAGAGAGAGAGAGAGAGAGAGAGAGAGAGAGTAGGGGGAGTTGTCCACTTCTCCTTTTAACTCTGGTGCAGACCCATCCAGTCCCTATGCATGTTGTCTCAGTCTCTGTGCGTCCATGCATACATCAATCCTGTTTATAAGGGCTTATGTCCTCAGTTTCCTCCATCCCCTCTGGCTCTTACACTCTTGCTTCCTCCTCTTCCAAGCTATTCCCTGAGCTCTGAGGAAAGGAATTTGATGAAGATGTCCATTTTAGGGCTGAGTGATCCAAGGTCTTTCACTTTCTGCATAGTGACTGGCCATGGGATCTTTGTATTTATTCCTGTCTGCTGCAGAAGGAAGCTTCTCTGATGATCAAGGCATTGAGTTCTGAGTATAGCAGAACACCATTAGAAGGCATTTTATAGCTCCTTTTTTAAAAAAAAGAATAGTAGTATTTGGTTTTACACTAGGTCTCTGGGTTATCTAGTCCCAGGTTCTTCGTTACCCAAGCAGTATTGGGTATGGGATTCCTTCTCATAAAATGAGTCTTAAGTCAAATAAAGTATTGGCTGGTTACTCTCACAAAGTTTGTCCCACCATTGGACTAATACATCTTGCAGGCAAAACACCATTGTAGGTTGAAGGGTTTGTGTTTGGGTTGGTGTTTATTTTTATCCATTGGAAGTACCTTCTTTTTACACTTAACTTTTTGAACACATCTTATATCATTGTGACTTTTAAAGCATCCTCATGCAATTCTAAGTTCTGTGTCAGTTCTGGATAGTTTTCAAATGATTTTTATTTTTTTTGTAGGTCTTTTTGTTCCTTTTTTGTAGTGTTTTCAGTATTTCACCTAAATATAATTTATACATAATTTAATTTACCCATTTCAGGTTTACACATTAACAATGTTATGTATACTATCAATATGTTAAGCAGATATTTAATGAAAAGGCAAATCTTGTGAATTTATCGATATTGGTTGGTTATTTATATATTACAGAGATTTTTCTGTGATATAATTAAATTAACTGGAAATTAATTTGATTCTTTCATCTTTTGCTTTTAAGATTGCTTAGGGAAGACCAGAGCTGTATTTTGCTTAAAGCTAATTATTTCCTATATCAAAGCAGGTGAGTTTTCTTTATCTTACTTGATGCTGTGTGAGTCATGAGTTTTGTTAGTCTGACTGGTAGGAAGAGACAAAATTCCCAGTCCTGTGTAAAAGTGAGGTTTCATTCTCCTTAATCGTTTCTTCTTTTTAATTCACAAATTAAAATTCTCTCTCTCTCTCTATATATATATATATATATATATATGTGTGTGTGTGTGTGTGTGTGTGTGTGTGTGTGTTATACACTAAACAATACAAATTAATATGTTATTTTGTATACATACCATTTATTTGTGATAAAATTTGTAATTTTAAAGATGACTCTCCTCCCAGGCTGAGGTAGCTTCCTTTCATGTGTGCAAAGAATAATACTGAGCTAAATATTTGAAGATCCTTCTGCAATATCCCAGGTTTTCCTTTGTGTCCATCAACTTCCTCTCTAGTACTCCATCCCCAGAACTACAATTACTTTATTATTCCTGGGTTCTCAGAACCATCTCCTTGGTTTGGATAGTCTGTTGTGTTTGCTTTAATTCCATTGCCCTGTGTCCTGGAATTTGTTATCATTTGATAATTTCATTTGTGAAAATGAGTGAACTCAGGAATATCCAAGTATCTGCCAAAACATTATTTCTGAGTATATCTATGAGGGTGTTTCTAGAAGAAACTAGAATTTCATTTAGTAGATGAAGGCTAAGTAAGGATTTGTCTACCTCATGAATGTTCATGGCTGTCATCCAATCTATTTAGAGCCTGAGTCAATCAAAAATTGAGTTGAATTGGGACAAACATCCTCAGACATCAATATTTCCTGTTTTCAGAGTTCAGTCCTCAGACTGAGTCTGAATTACATTGCTATATTTCCTTGTTTTTAAATTTGGATGTGACAGTGTGACTTCTATAATTGTGTAAACAAATTCGTATCTCCTATTGGTTTTGTTTTTCTGGATAACCCTGATCATGGTTACCTGGGGTACCTGATATCTATTTAATCTATTATTTTGTCATTTCAATTGGGAGATTTGTTAGCATTTCTTTTTTTTTTTTTTTTTTTTTTTTTTTTTTTTTAATTTAATTTTATTTTATTTTTTTAATTTACATTCCAAATCACTTCCCCTTTCCCGTTTCCTCCCTCCCCGAAAGTCCCATAAGCCCCCTTCCCTCCCTCTTTTCTCCGTTCAACCCCCTCTCATTACTCTGTCCTGGCGTTCCCCTACATCCAGTCTTTCCAGGACCAGGGGTCTCTCCTTCCATCTTTTTAGAAATCTATTGATATGCTGATTGTGTCTAGGGTATTCTGAGATTCTGGGTCAATATCCCCTTATCAGTGACTTCATACCATGTGTGATCTTTTGTGATTGGGTTACCTCACTAAGGATGATATTTTCAAGTTCTGACCATTTGCCTAGGAATTTCGTGAATTCATTGTTTTTAATTGCAGAGTAGTATTCCATTGTGTAAATATACCACATCTTCTGAATCCATTCCTCCGTTGAGGGACATCTGGGTTCTTTCCAGCTTCTGGCTATTATAAATAAGGCTGCTATGAATATAGTGGAGCATGTGTCCTTATTGCATGCAGGTAAAGTCTCTGGGTATATGCCCAGGAGTGGTATAGCCGGATCCTCCGGAAGTGTCATGCCCAGTTTTCTGAGGAGCCGCCAGACTGCTTTCCAGAGTGGTTGTACCAGCCTGCAATTCCACCAGCAGTGGAGGAGTGTTCCTCTTTCTCCACATCCTCGCCAACAACTGCTGTCTCCTGTGTTTTTGATCTTAGCCATCCTGACTGGTGTGAGATGGAATCTCAGGGTTGTTTTGATTTGCATTTCCCTAATGACTAAGGATGATGAACATCTCTTTAGGTGCTTCTCAGCCATTAGATATTCTTCAGGTGAGAACTCTTTGTGTAGCTCTGTACCCCATTTTTTAATAGGGTTACTTGCCTCTCTGGAGTTTAACTTCTTGAGTTCTTTGTATATCTTGGATATTAGCCCTCTGTCGGATGTAAGGTTGGTAAAGATCATTTCCCAGTTAGTTGGTTGCCGCTTTGTCTTTTTGACGGTGTCTTTTGCCTTGCAAAAACTTTGTAATTTAATGAGGTCCCATTTGTCTATTCTTGATCTTAGAGCATAAGCTATTGGAGTTCTGTTCAGGAAATTCTCCCCTGTGCCCATATGTTCAAGGTTCTTCCCTAGTTTCCCTTCTATTAGTTTCAGTGTGTCTGGTTTTATGTGGAGATCTTTGATCCACTTAGAATTGAGCTTAGTGCAAGGAGATAAGGATGGGTCAATTTGCATTCTTCTGCATGTTGACCTCCAGCTGAGCCAGCACCATTTGTTGAAAAGGCTATCTTTTTTCCACTGGATGGTTTTAGCTCCTTTGTCAAAGATCAAGTGACCATAGGAGTGTGGATTCATTTCTGGGTCTTCAATTCTGTTCCATTGATCTACATGTCTGTTACTGTACCAATACCATGCAGTTTTTAACACTATTGCTCTGTAGTACAGCTTGAGGTCCGGGATACTGATTCCCCCAGAGGTTCTTTTACTCTTGAGAATAGTTTTAGCTATTCTGGGTTTTCTGTTATTCCAGATGAATTTTTGAATTGCTCTTTCTAACTCTATGAAGAATTGAGTTGGGATTTTGATGGGGATTGCATTGAATCTGTGTATTACTTTTGGTAAGATGCTCATTTTTACTATATTAATCCTGCCAATCCATGAGCATGGCAGATTTTTCCATCTTCCGAGGTCTTCTTCAATTTCTTTCTTCAGAGACTTGAAGTTCTTGTCATACAGATCTTTCACTTGTTTGGTTAGCGTCACGCCAAGATACTTAATATGGTTTGTGGCTATCGTAAAGGGTATTATTTCTCTTACTTCTTTCTCAGCCTGCTTATCCTTTGAGTATAGGAAGGCTTCTGACTTGCTTGAGTTGATTTTATATCCGGCCACTTTGCTGAAGTCGTTTATCAGCTGTAGGAGTTCTCTGGTGGAGTTCTTTGGGTCGCTTATGTATACTATCATATCGTCTGCAAATAGTGATAGTTTGACTTCTTCCTTTCCAATTTGTATCCCTTTGACCTCTTTTTCTTGTCTAATTGCTCTAGCTAGAACTTCAAGTACTATATTGAAAAGATATGGAGAGAGAGGGCAGCCTTGTCTAGTCCCTGATTTTAGTGGGATTGCTTCAAGTTTCTCTCCGTTTAGATTGATGCTGGCTACTGGTTTGCTGTAAATTGCTTTTACTATGTTTAGATATGGGCCTTGAATTCCTGATCTTTCCAAGACCTTTAGCATGAAAGGATGCTGAATTTTGTCAAATGCTTTCTCAGCATCTAATGAGATGACCATGTGGTTTTTTTCTTTGAGATTGTTTATGTAGTGGATTACATTGATGGATTTCCTTATATTGAACCATCCCTGCATCCCTGGGATGAAGCCTACTTGATCGTGGTGAATGATCGTTTTGATGTGTTCTTGGATTCGGTTGGCAAGAATTTTATTGAGTATTTTTGCATCGATATTCATAAGAGAGATTGGCCTGAGATTCTCTTTCTTTGTCGGATCTTTGTGTGCTTTTGGTATTAGTGTAATTGTGGCTTCATAGAACGAGTTGGGTAGTGTTCCTTCTGTTTCTATTTTGTGGAACAGTTTGAAGAGTATTGGTGTTAGGTCTTCTTTGAAGGTCTGATAGAATTCTGCACTAAAACCATCTGGACCTGTGCTTTTTTTGGTTGGAAGACTTCCAATGACAACTTCTATTTCTTCAGGGGTTATAGGACGGTTTAGATGGTCTATTTGATCCTGATTTAATTTTGGTACTTGGTATCTGTCAAGGAAATTGTCCATTTCCTCAAGATTTTCTAGTTGTGTTGAATACAGGTTTTTGTAGTAGGATCTGATGATTTTTTGAATTTCCTCAGTTTCTGTTGTTATCTCTCCCTTTTCGTTTCTGATTTTATTAATTTGGATACTATCTCTGTGCCCTCTGGTTAGTCTGGCTAAGGGCTTATCTATCTTGTTGATTTTCTCAAAGAACCAACTCCTCGTTTTGTTGATTCTTTGTATGGTTTTATTTGTTTCTACTTGATTGATTTCAGCCCTGAGTTTGATGATTTCCTGCCTTCTACTCCTCTTTGGTGTATTTGCTTCTTTTTGTTCCAGGGCTTTCAGGTGTGCCATTAAGCTGTTAGTGTATGCTGTCTCCCGTTTCTTTTTGGCGGCACTCAGGGCTATGAATTTTCCTCTTAGCACTGCTTTCATTGTGTCCCATAAGTTAGGGTATGTTGTGCCTTCATTTTCATTAACTTTCAAAAAGTCTTTGATTTCTTTCTTTATTTCCACCTTGACCAAGTTATCATTGAGTAGAGCATTGTTCAGCCTCCATGTGTACGTGGGTTTTCTTTTGTTTTTGTTGCCATTGAAGACCACCCTTATTCCATAGTGATCTGATAAGAGGCATGGGATTATTTCTATCTTCTTGTATCTGTTGAGGTCTGATTTGTGACCAATTATATGGTCAATTTTGGAGAAGGTACCATGAGGAGCTGAGAAGAAGGTGTATTCTTTAGCTCTAGGATGAAATGTTCTATATATATCAGTTAGTTCCATTTGGTCCAAGGCTTCAATTAGATTCACTGTGTCCCTGTTTAGTTTCTGCTTTCCTGAACGATCCATTTCAGAGAGCGGGGTGTTGAAGTCACCCACTATTATTGTGTGCGGTGCGATGTGTGCTTTGAGTTTTAGTAAAGTTTCTTTTACGAATGAGGGTGCCCTTGCATTTGGAGCATAGATATTCAGGATTGAGAGTTCTTGATGGTGGATTTTTCCCTTGATCAGTATGTAGTGTCCTTCTGTGTCTTTTTTGATGACTTTGGGTTGAAAATCAATTTTATCCGATATTAGGATGGCTACTCCACCTCGTTTCTTGGGGCCATTTGCTTGTAAAATTGTTTTCCAGCCTTTTACTCTGAGGTAGTGTTTGTCTTTGACACTGAGGTGCGTTTCCTGCATGCAGCAAAATGCTGGGTCCTGTTTACGTATCCAGTCTGCTAGTCTATGTCTTTTAATTGGGGAATTGAGACCATTGATATTAAGAGAGATTAAGGCATAGTGATTATTGCCATCTGCCATTCTTGACGCTATCTTTATGTTTGAGTGGTTATCTACTTTTGGGTTTGATTCAAGAAGGTTATTATCTCATTTTTTCCAGGGTGTTGTTTCTCTCCCTGTATTGGAGGTTTCCACCTATTATCCGTTGCAGGGCTGGATTTGTGGAAAGATATTGTGAAAATTTGGTTTTATCATGGAATATCTTGGTCTCTCCATCTATGGTGATTGAGAGTTTTGCTGGGTATAGTAGTCTAGGCTGGCATTTGTGCTGTCTTAGTGTCTGCATGAGATCTGCCCAGGATCTTCTGGCTTTCATAGTCTCTGGTGAGAAGTCTGATGTGATTCGGATAGGTCTTCCTTTGTATGTTACTTGGCCCTTTTCTCTTACTGCATTTAGTATTCTTTCTTTGTTTAGAACATTCGGTGTTTTGATTATTATGTGACGGGAGGTATTTCTGTTCTGGTCGAGTCTGTTTGGAGTTCTGTAGGCTTCTTGTATGTTCATCGGCATCTCTCTCTTTAAGTTAGGGAAGTTTTCCTCCATAATTTTGTTGAAGATGTTTACTGGCCCTTTAAGTTGCAAATCTTCACTCTCATCTATACCTATAATCCTTAGGTTTGGTCTTCTCATTGTGTCCTGGATTTCCTGGATGTTTTGGGTTACGCGTTTTTTGCATTTTGCATTTTCTTTGACTGTTGAGTCGATGCTTTCTATGGAATCTTCAGCACCTGAGATTCTTTCTTCCATCTCTTGTATTCTATTGTTGATGTTTGCATCTATGACTCCTGATTTCTTCCCAAGGTTTTCTATCTCCAAAGTTGTCTCCCTTTGTGATTTCTTAGTTGTTTCTACTTCCTTTTTTAGTTCCTGGATGGATTTGCTGAGATCCTTCACTTGTTTGTTTGTATTTTCCTGTGTTTCTTTAAGGTATTTTTGCATTACCTCTTTCAGGATTTCTTCCTGATGACCCACGTTCTCCTGCATTTCTCTGAGCGATTTTTGTGTTTCCTCCTCATGGGATTCCATCTGTTGATCCATCGTCTCCTGCATTTCTTTAAGCAGTTCTCGTGTTTCCTTTGTAAGGGCATCTAACCGTTGATTCATTTCTTTAAGCAATTTTTGTGTTGCCTCCTTATGGGCATCCGTCTGTTGACCCATATTCTTCTGCATTTCTTTATGCAAATTTTGTGATTCCTTTGTGAGTGCATCTACCCGTTGATTCATCTCCTTAAGCGATTTTTGTGTTGTCTCCTTGTGCGCCTCCATCTTTTGATCCATGTTCTCCCGCATTTCTCTAAGCGATTTTTGTGTTTCCTTTGTAAGGGCTTCTAACCGTTGATTCATGGTCTCCTGTAACTCTTTATGAGATTTATTTGTGTCCTTCTTGTGATCCTCTAATAGCATCATGAGAAGTGATTTTAAATCCAGATCTTGTCTTTCGGGTGTGGTGGGGTATCCAGGACTTGCTGCTGTTGGAGAGTTGGGTTCGGATGGTCCCACATTACTTTGATTACTGTTAGTAACATTCCTACGTTTGCCTTTTGCCATCTGGATACCTCTGGTGTTAGTTGGTCCTGCTGCCACTGGCTGTTGGTTGGACCTCCTGTGAGCCTGCAAAGCTATTTCTGCCCCCCCTGGATTACCAGGATTCCCCTGGCACCGATTTCTGGGGCCTGCCTGCTCCTGAGTGACTTTGGAGCCCTAATGTGCTTTGCCCCAAGTGATCTTATATTGGGGAGGCCTTGCACATCTAAAGGCTCAGCCTAGTGGATTCCTGGAGCAGAGGTCGCCAAAGGGAGGCTGGCAGGCTCCTGCCCTGTGCAGGGGTGTGTGATCTCTCCTGGGGGGGGGAGGGGGCGTCCCTCTGCCAGGCAGAAGTCCCACAGCAGATCTGGCGCGCTGGTCACTGCAGATCAGCCCAGCACCTGGGAGCAGGTTACACACAGGCTGCCTGAACCCGAAGCGATATTATGCCTGTCTGTCTCTGAGCCTGGTGGTCCCAACTACCTGGTCACTGGAGCAAAGATGGCGGAGGGCACTCTCCGTGGCGCTGCTCACCCTGTGGTCACGATGGCCCGCCGATCTGGCACCCAGACGACCACAGCGCCAACCCGCCCTCGGGCACAGAAGGAAGCCCCAACAGGCCGTGTCCCAAGTGATGTTATATCGGGGGGAGAGCCTGGGTACCGGTCTCTCCAGCGCAGTCCGCGGGAACAGAGGTCGCGGAAGGGAAGCTGGCAGGCTCCCTCCCTGCGCGGGGTCCCTCCACCAGGCAGAAGGTCCCACCGCGGCACTGGCGCGCTGGTTACTGCAGATCAGCCCAGCACCTGGGAGCAGGTTACACACAAGCTGCCTGAAACCGAAGCGATATTATGCCTGTCTGTCTCTGAGCCTGGCGGTCCCAACTACCTGGTCACTGGAGCAAAGATGGCGGAGGGCAGTCTCCGTGGCGCCGCACACCCTGTGGTCACGATGGCCCGCCGATCTGGCACCCAGACGACCACAGAGCCGACCCGCCCTCGGGCACAGACGGAAGCCCCAACCGGCCGTGTCCCAAGTGATGTTATATCGGGGGGAGAGCCTGGGTACCGGTCTCTCCAGCGCAGTCCGCGGGAACAGAGGTCGCGGAAGGGAAGCTGGCAGGCTCCCTCCCTGCGCGGGGTCCCTCCACCAGGCAGAAGGTCCCACCGCGGCACTGGCGCGCTGGTTACTGCAGATCAGCCCAGCACCTGGGAGCAGGTTACACACAAGCTGCCTGAAACCGAAGCGATATTATGCCTGTCTGTCTCTGAGCCTGGCGGTCCCAACTACCTGGTCACTGGAGCAAAGATGGCGGAGGGCAGTCTCCGTGGCGCCGCACACCCTGTGGTCACGATGGCCCGCCGATCTGGCACCCAGACGACCACAGCGCCGACCCGCCCTCGGGCACAGACGGAAGCCCCAACCGGCCGTGTCCCAAGTGATGTTATATCGGGGGGAGAGCCTGGGTACCGGTCTCTCCAGCGCAGTCCGCGGGAACAGAGGTCGCGGAAGGGAAGCTGGCAGGCTCCCTCCCTGCGCGGGGTCCCTCCACCAGGCAGAAGGTCCCACCGCGGCACTGGCGCGCTGGTTACTGCAGATCAGCCCAGCACCTGGGAGCAGGTTACACACAAGCTGCCTGAAACCGAAGCGATATTATGCCTGTCTGTCTCTGAGCCTGGCGGTCCCAACTACCTGGTCACTGGAGCAAAGATGGCGGAGGGCAGTCTCCGTGGCGCCGCACACCCTGTGGTCACGATGGCCCGCCGATCTGGCCTGTTAGCATTTCTTTAGGCTCTGCCCAACAGTTACCTAGCAACAGTCAGGTATGAACCTGGATTGCTATAAAATGACTGTTTGGTCTCTCTCTCTCTCTCTCTCTCTCTCTCTCTCTCTCTCTCTCTCTCTCTCTCTCTTTCTTCCTCTTCCCCACCCTTCTACATGTGTTCCTGGCCAGTCCCTTCTCTTCTTCTCTCTGTTCTCTCTTTCTGTCCCTTTCTGTCCCCATTCGTTCCCATACCTCACTTATTTTTTGTTTTTTTTTTATTTTTTTTAATTATTTTAAATTTTATTTTCTAAGTTTTTTTATTTACATTCAAAATCATTTCTCCTTTCCCGTTTCCTCCCTCCCCAAAAGTCCCATAAGCCCCCTTCCTTCCCTCTTTTTCCCATTCAACCCCCTCTAGCTTCTCTGACCTGGCATTCCCCTACATTCAGTCTTTCCAGGACCAGGGGTCTCTTCTTCCATCTTCTTGGAAAACTATTGATAAGCGAATTGTGTCTAGGGTATTCCGAGATTCTGGGTTAATATCCCCTTATCAGTGCATACCATGTGTGCTCTTTTGTGATTGGGTTACCTCACTAAGGATGATATTTTCAAGTTCTGACCATTTGCCTAGGAATTTCGTGAATTCATTGTTTTTAATTGCAGAGTAGTATTCCATTGTGTAAATATACCACATCTTCTGAATCCATTCCTCCATTGAGGGACATCTGAGTTCTTTCCAGCTTCTGGCTATTATAAATAAGGCTGCTATGAACATAGTGGAGCATGTGCCCTTATTGCATGCAGGTAAAGCCTCTGGGTATAGGCCCAGGAGTGGTATAACAGGATCCTCTGGGAGTGTCATGCCCAGTTTTCTGAGGAACCGCCAGACTGCTTTCCAGAGTGGTTGTACCAGCTTGCAATCCCACCAAGCAGTGGAGGAGTGTTCCTCTTTCTCCACATCCTCGCCAACAACTGCTGTCTCCTGTGTTTTTGATCTTAGCCATTCTGACTGGTGTGAGATGGAATCTCAGGGTTGTTTTGATTTGCATTTCCCTAATGACTAAGGATGATGAACATCTCTTTAGGTGCTTCTCAGCCATTAGATATTCTTCAGGTGAGAACTCTTTGTTTAGCTTTGTACCCCATTTTTAATAGGGTTACTTGCCTCTCTGGAGTTTAACTTCTTGAGTTCTTTGTATATATTAGATATTAGCCCTCTGTCGGATTTAGGGTTAGTAAAGATCATTTCCCAGTTAGTTGGTTGCCACTTTGTCTTTTTGACAGTGTCTTTTGCCTTGCAAAAACTTTGTAATTTAATGAGGTCCCATTTGTCAATTCTTGATCTTAGAGCATAAGCTATTGGAGTTCTACTCAGGAAATTCTCCCCTGTGCCCATATGTTCAAGGTTCTTCCCTAGTTTCCTTTCTATTAGTTTCAGTGTGTCTGGTTTTATGTGGAGGTCCTTGATCCACTTGGAATTGAGCTTAGTGCAAGGAGATAAGAATGGGTCGATTTGCATTCTTCTGCATGTTTCAAGGGTTAAACAAACCCTTGAAACATAAAGGAAAATTCTCAACCCCTTCATTCTTTGGCCCTGGGATGAAGGAGTTGTTATTCTTATAGGCTTTAGAGAATAGAAATGATCAAACTCCCCCTTTCAGTCCTTATGACTATTCAACTCTGGCAGTTGCAGATTAATTGTAAATTTACCCACTTCTTATGCCCCAAATAAACTTCATTTTACACTAGACTCAGTCACATGGCTCGTACCTCAGTGGGGATTTTTCAGCATCATGCCACCACATTACAAAACATATCAAGATTAATCTAGTGCTCTTATTTCATTTTGTTTTAAAGATAATAGTACTGAGTAGTGGGTCATTTTATTTTCTGTAATTCAAGGGGAACATTACTGAGTCTTAAAAAGATCAAACAAACAAACAAAAAGAACAAAAAAGGACAAAAACAAAACAAGATTCCAGAAGGAATTTATGTCTAGCGCAAACTGAAAACCCTATTTTAATGCAGTCATGGATTGAAAAGTAAACTTAAAAAGTCTGAAAACTTTTGGATATTTTTAAAATTAAATTAAATAACTTATTTATAATAATCTTTTCATGCATAAAAAGATCTTTCACTCTTTCTTTTCATAATATTTTTATACTACCAAAACAAATATTTCACATTAGCATAACTGAGATTTTTTGTTCTCCTTATAAGGGAAATATACATGGTTCCCAAGTTCAACTTTATAGTAGTGCAAAAGAAATAAACCTATATCCAGCACAAACCATCTGTTTAGTTTTTAATTTTGGTCTTTATCCTGGCTCTAGGTATCTTGTTTTATACTCTCTGAAGGTGCCAAGCATAAGCCAAGGAGAATCTCTATATAAAGCCTCACTGGAATAAGAAGTAAGAATTTTGGCATTCATTACTTTTTTAAAAAAAATATTTATTCTATGTATACGAGCACACTGATTTGTCAGACATACCAGAAGAGGGCATCAAATCCCATCACAGATGGTTGTGAGCCACCGTGTGGTTGCTGGGAACTGAACTCAGGACCTCTAGAATAGCAGTGAGTGCTCTTAACTGCTGAACCATCTCTCCAGCCCTTTGGTATTCATTCTTAAATTTGTCTTCTGTGTCTTTTTGCCTATGCATCCATTATTTTGACAAACTCCAAACTTTATTGTTTCTAATATATTTCTACTTAGCTAGAAATTTTCCGGAAATATGTAAGTAATCTGAATGTTCTTCATCGTTCTGGTTTTGTGCCAAGCAGCCCAAGGTCAGCTCTTCTGAATCTACTTTCTCACCTAAATTTTCATCCACTCACCAGAGGTCATCAGTATGCTCAGCCATATGGCAAGAAATATTAATCGGAATTTTATCAAATCAGTAAGCAGGGTGAAAAAGAACAAGTCATTATTGCAGTCTAATCAAGTGGTAGGGTCAAGTTTTCATATTTTATATAAAGTCTTGAAATTATTACTATTATTTTTGCTTTCTAAATATAAGGATTTTCTTCTTTTTCTGCATTTTCTTCTTGTAGATGCATCCTTTAAAATTTTGACATTCTCCTTTTTATATTCCTAGATCTTATGGAGTAGAGTCTTAAAAATGGCTTTTAAATGGTATTTTTTATTTTGGGTTTCATTGGTAATTCCTTGGTGAATTATGAATCTGTTAATGAGTCATAAAGAACGGTTTTACTGTTTCTTTTTACTTTAATTTAATACTCACCTTGGGAAATAGGGGAACTTTGTCTCAATTGTGATATGGTGTAGTCTCTATAAATACATTAAGCTCATTTCATGTCAGTTGGGACCTTGGCAGGTAATATTACTCCACAAATCAAATGTTTTAATAAGAGAACTAATTACAGAGATGTGGGCTTGGTTTAAGAAAACCAACAAAGAATGTTGAAGCATTTAGAAACTGGTATCAACAGAAAGCCATTATTAGTCTTAGGCCTGAAGGAGCAAGGAGAAACTGCCATGTTTTGGAGTCATTGAATAAGGCAGAGGTGGAAGCTTCACAACAGGAGGCACAGTCACAAGGGAGCACAGTTGTGTCAAGTGAAGAGGCACTCTACCCTCCATCTCCTAGCATTCTCTGTTCCCCATGAATTCCTCCATAAGCATTCTCAACCTAAAAGTCAACTGGAAAGGAAATGCAGTTTATATGGCTACCTGAGACACACAGCACAACAGACAAAGACACATAACACACCCAACAGAGGTGCAAAGAGAGAAAAGCCATACAGAAAAATCTTTGCTCTATTTTGAATCCTAGTTATTATGTAATATAATTACTTAATTATTATAAGCTGCCAACCACAGTAAACATAATTGACCTAAGCTATCATTATAAGCTTTATAATTACACATAGAGCATTTGCAAAATATTTAAATACCAGCTAAATTATTTTTGGAGTAAGGTTTCAGAAAGTTTTCAAAGTTTAATATGGCCTTGTATAAAACTTTTTTTTTCCCAAGGCAGTCTGTGAAACACGTATCTCTTATTTTCACAGGGCAAATAAGCTAGCATGGTATGTGCCTACACTCACTGAACACTGCAATTTTAACTTCTTTAATGTTCAAAACAAAACACAGATCCCTAAGTGCTCTTGTTAGCTAGCCTGTTTTTTTTAAAATACTTCCCTAGAACACCACAATTATGTGGAGGGTGTGTCACAGTCTGCCATTGGCTTGAGAAAACATGAAATGAAAGACATTCTGTTGCCTTTGAAACAAATTCAGTTCTAGACAGAAGTGCATGTCAAAGGAAAATTTGGTGGTGTCCTCTGAGTTCTTCTATGCAATCTGTAAACTTTAGAGCTTTAAGCTTCCTCTATTATCCTGGAGTAAGTGCTTGCCAGGATTGACCTGACAACTCACTAGCAGCCTCAGCATTTTACGTAAAGGTTAATCCTACTTGGTCTTTAGCCTTAATTATAACAAATTCTAAACAGTTTCAGTACATTCAATATAGATGATGAGCCACCACAGGCACTATGTACAATATTAGGGGGATCAAAACTAATGGGCATACCATGTGGTATGTAAGGCTATAATGGAGGCATAGACTATTCAATCCACTTGAGTTATAGCAAAGCTTCCAGGTGACTGATACACTTTTGAGATCATTAGAATGATCAAAATTTAAGAGTGACAATAGCAAATTCTCATGAGACTGTAGACTAACTGGAAATTTCTTAATTGTACTGATAAGACAATACATATGTACAGACACATTAGAAAACTGCTTGAAACTATCTACCAAACTTGAACACATATGCACCTATAGAAGTCTTGTCTGGTATTTATACACATATACTTCTGTACATACCATTCCCATTCTCCCCTTCCATAGCAGTCATCTGCTGTATATAATATATATCATTATTTGAGTGAGACAGGTCTCACTGTAGAGCCAGAGCTAGCTTCACGATTGATGAAAACCTCATGTCTCAAGTTCTAGGACCTAGAATTATATCTGTAAGTTACTATGCCTGGTTTTCAATATATCCATTAAATACTCTTCCAGTCTTGTTACATGTGTATATTATATATCACATGTGCATTATATATGATATATGCATATAATATATACATATTATATACAATGTATAATGTATATGTGTATATAATATACATTATATAATGTGTATGTGCATATATAAAAAATGTATGTGTGTATATATATATACATGTGTGTGTGTGTGTGTGTGTGTATTCTTTTTCTCATTAGTTTTTTTGAGGCAGAATCTCACCCTAACACAGACCATCCTTCAATTCACCATTGGATGACTGTGAACTTCTGATCCTACTGTTGCTACTTCCTGAGCACTAAGAGCAAAAAGCTCCTGGCCCAAAACATCCAGGAAATCCAGGACAAAATGAGAAGACCAAACCTAAGGATTATAGGTATAGAAGAGAGTGAAGATTTCCAACTTAAAGAGCCAGTAAATGTCTTCAACAAAATTATAGAAGAAAACTTCCCTAACCTAAAGAGATGCCCATGAACATACAAGAAGTCTACAGAACTCCAAACAGACTGGACCAGACCAGAAAGTCCTCCCGTCACATAATAATTAAAATACCAAATGCACTAAACAAAGAAAGAATATTAAAATCAGTAAGGGGAAAAGGTCAGGTAACTTATAAAGGTAGAACTAACAGAATTACAAAAGACTTCTCACCAGAGACTATGAAAACCAGAAGATACTAAGCAGATGTCATGCAGACCTTAAGGGAACACAAATGCAATCCCAGGCTACTATACCCAGCAAATCTCTAAATTACCATAGATGGAGAAACCAAGGTATTCCATGACAAAAACAAATTTATACAATATCTTTCCACAAATACAGCCCTTTAAAGGATAATGAATGGAAAACACCACCAAAAGGAGGAAACTACACATTAGAAAAAGCAGGAAATTAATCTTCTTTTAACAAACCAAAAAGAGAGAGAGACACAAACATAACTCCACCTCTAAAAACAAAAATGACAGAAAGCAACAATCACTTCTCCTTAATATCTCTTAATATCAATGGACTCAATTCTCTAATAAAAAGACATAAACTAACAGACTGGATACATAAGCAGGACCAAATATTTTACTGTATACAGAAAACCCACCTCATGCACAAAGATAGAAACTACCTCAGAGTAAAAGGCAACTACCTCAGAGTAAAAGGCTGGAAAACTATTGTCCAAGCAAATGGCCCCAAAAAACAAGCTGGTGTAGCTATCCTAATGTTGAATAAAATCGACTTTCAACCTAAGGTAATCAAAATGATAACGAAGGACACTTCATATTCATCAAAGGAAAAATCTACCAAGATGAACTCTCAATTCTGAACATATATTTTCCAAATTCAAGGGCACCCACATTCATAAAAGAAACTTTAGTAAAGATCAAAGCACCCCACACAATAATACTGGGAGACTTCAACACCCCACTCTCATCAATGTACAGATCAGGGAAACAAACTAAACAGAGAAACAGTGAAATTAACTGAAGTTATGAAACAAATGGATTTAACAGATATCTATAGAACATTTTATCCTAAAACAGAAGAATATACCTTCTTCTCAGCACCTCATGGTACCTTCTCCAAAACTAACCATATACTCTATTACAAAACAGACCTCAACAGATATAAGAAGATTGAAATAATTCCATGCACCTATCAGATCACCACGGATTAAGGCTGGCCATCAATAAGAAAAATAACAGAAATCCTACATACTCATGAAAACTGAATAACACTCTACTCAACGATAACTTGGTCAAAGAAGAAATAAAGAAATTGAAGACGTTTTAGAATGTAATGAAAATGAAGACACAACATACACAAACTTATGGGACACAATGAAAGCAGTGCGAAAGGAAAACTCATAGCTCTGAGTGCCTCCAAAAAGAAACGGGAGAGAGCAAACACTAACAGCTTAACAGCACAGCTGAAGGCTCTAGAACAAAAAGAAGGAAATACACCCAAGAAGAGTAGACAGCAGGAAATAATCAAACTCAGGGCTAGAATCAATCAAATAGAAACAAAAAGAATTATACAAAGAATCAACCAAACCAGGAGCTGGTTCTTTCAAAAAAAAAAAAAAAACCAACCAAACAAACAAACAAACAAGCAAAAAACAAGATACATAAACCCTTATCCAAACTAACCAGTGGGCACTGAGACAGTATCCAAATCAGCAAAATCTGAAATGAAAAGGGAGACAGATCATAAGGAGATGGATACATTATGGAGACAGTTACATATTTATCACTGTATAAGTTGTGTTAGAAAGGAAATTGACCTCTCAGTTCAACAGTGTATAGTAAAATGTGGCAGACATGCTCTGTATGTTACCAAGATGGACTTTTTCTCAGATCTCATTGTTTTCTTGGAGGAAAACACAGACCATTTACGATAAGATTTATTTAGCAAACAGATGTAAACTAATAGTATTTTAGAGAATCTGGAGTTTGAACCAAGGGTGTGGAGAAGAGATCTTGAGTTTACTATGTAAGATATTTTCATGAATATTCATGTGAGAGTAGCATATTTTTGAGGTAAGGTGATTCTTTAGGTTTCCCATTTCAGATGTTTCATCTCACACTTGCCTTGAAAATCCATAAGAGGAATCAAAACCGCAATGTAAATAATATTATAATGAAGCTCTCATGTGTTGGACACATAGACTTGTCATATTTCATCTGTGGAGCAATTGGGAATACCCCATGACCTTAATTTCTAATAACAATAGGAAGAACCTAACTTTACTTTCAAGTACCATTATCTGCAAAAGGACATTTTAACCACTAGGATGAACTATTACCAAGATATACCTGTAATTTCCTTGGTTACATCAAGTCAAACTCCCTTCCTACCTGGTCTTATTGGGACATCATACAAAGGTTGGTAAGAAACGAGCAGAAGTCTGTGTCAAAAAATGTCTGTGGTCATTGTCCAAATCTGATTCACCTCTTTTTTGATCCACCTCATTTTTGAGGGAGGGAGTCATCTGTAAGTAAACTTTTATTGGAATATGAATGTATCTATTTGGCTATGTATTGTATATGTCTGTATTTGGGCTATAATGGAAGACTGGAGTTGTATCAGAGACCATATAACCCACAAAACACAAATTCCATACTATCTCTTGGTATTTAGTCTAGATTCTGTCCCACAGTTATGTGGCAACAGCCAGGTGTGCCTGACTCATATAAAAGGGGCTTCTTGCCCCCTCCTCTTTCTTTTGCTCCTCTGCCCTTGCTCCCTTACCCCCTTCCCTTCTCTTCACATTCCCCTCCACCCTCTCTCTCCATGTGCTGACCTCTACTCTTCTACTCTTCTCTCTTTATCTCTGCCTTTCTCACAACTCCCCTCCCCCTGACCTGAATAAACTCTATTCTATACTATACCATCTTGTTGATAAAGCAACAGATAAGGAGGAAATCCAAAAAAAATATCATCAGATCCTACTACAAAAGCCTATTCCCCCCAAAAGTGGAAAATCTAGATGAAATGGACATTTTTCTATAGTGATACCAGGTACCAAAGTTAAAGCAGGATTAGATAAATGATCTAAACAATCCCATAACCCATAAAGAAATAGAAGCAGTCATTAATAGTCTCCCAACCAAAAAATGCCCAGGACCAGATGGGTTCAGTGCAGAATTCTACCAGACCTTCAAAGAAGACTTAAAACCAATAATCCTGAAACTATTCCATAAAATAGAATCAGAAGGGACACTACCCAATTCATTTTATGAAGACAAAATTACTCTGATACCTAAACCACACAAAGACCTAACAAAGAAAGAGAACTTCAGATCAGTTTTCCTTATGAACATTGATGCAAAAATACTCTATAAAATTCTTGCCAGACAAATCCAAGAACACATCAAAATGATTATACACATGATCAAGTAGGCTTCATCCCAGGGATGCTGGGATGGTTCAATATACGGAAAACCATCAATGTAATCCACTATATAAACAAACTCAAAGAAAAACCACATGATCATTTCATTGGATGCTGAGAAAGCATTTGACAAAATTCAACTTCTTTTCATGGTAAAAGTCTTGGAAAGAACAGGAATTCAAGGCCCATACCTAAACATAGTAAAAGCAATATACAGCAAACCAGTAGCCAACATCAAACTAAATGGAGAGAAACTTGAAGCAATCCCACTTGAAATCAGGGATTAGACAAGGCTGTCCACTCTCTCCCTACCTGTTCAATAGAGAATTCGAAGTCCTAGCCAGAGCAATTAGACAACAAAAGGAGGTCAAATGGATTCAAATTGGAAAGGAAGAAGTCAAAGTATCACTATGTGCAGATGATGTGATAGTATACTTAAGTGACCCCCAAAATTCTACCAGAGAACTCCTAAACCTGATAAACAACTTCAACAAAGTGGCTGGATATAAAATTAACTCAAACAAATCAGTAGCCTTCCTATACTCAAAGGATAAAGAGACTGAGAAAGAAAGTAGGGAAAGGACACCCATCACAATAGTCACATACAATATAAAGTATCTTGGTGTGACTCTAACCAAGCAAGTGAAAGATCTGTATGACAAGAACTTCAAGTCTCTGAAGAAAGAGATTGAAGATCTCAGAAGATGGAAGGATCTCCCATGCTCATGGATTGACAGGGTTAGCATAGTAAAAATGGCCATCTTTCCTAAAGCAATCTACAGATTCAGTGCAATCCCCATCAAAATTCTAACTCAGTTCTTCATAGAGTTAGAAAGAGCAATTTCTAAATTTATCTGGAATAAAAAACCCAGGATAGCAAAAAGCATTCTCAACAATAAAAGAACTTCTGGCAGAATCACCATCCCTGACCTCAAGCTCTACTACAAAGCAATAATGATAAAACTTTAAGTTATTGGTACAGAGACAGGCAGGAAGATCAATGTAATAGAAATGAAGACCCAGAAATGAACCCATATACCTATGGTCACTTATGATCTTTGACAAAGGAGGTAAAACCATCCAGTGGAAAAAGACAGCATTTTCAACAAATGGTTCTAGGTCAACTGGCAGTCAACATGTAGAAGGATTCAAATTGATCCATTCTTATCTCCCTGTACAAAGCTCAAGTCCAAGTGGATTAAGGACCTCTACATAAAACCAGATACACTGAATCTAATAGAAGCAAAAGTGGGGAAGAACCTGGAGCACATGGGCACAGGGGAAAAGTTCCTGAAGAGAACACCAATAACTTATTCTCTAAGATCAAGAATTGACAAATGGGATCTCATAAAATTGCAAATCTTCTGTAAGGCAAAGGACATTTTCAATAGGACAAAGTGGCAACCAAGAGATTGTAAAAGGGTCTTTACCAATCCTACACCTGATAGAGGTCTAATATCCAATATATGTGAAGAACTCAAGAAGTTAGACTCCAGAGAACCAAATAACCCTATTAAAGAAGGGGTACAAAGCTAATCAAAGAATTCTCAACTGAGAAATACCAGATGGCTGAGAAACACCAAAAGAAATGTTCAACATCCTTAGTCATCAGGGAAATGCAAATCAAAACAACCCTGAGATTCCACCTCACAACTATCAGAATGGCCAAGATAAAAAACTCAGGGGACAGCAAATGCTGGAGAGAATGTGGAGAAAGAGGAACACTCCTTCATTGCTGGTGGGATTGCAAGCCAGTAAAACCACTCTTGAAATCAGTTTGGTAGTTCCTCAGAAAATTAGACATAGCACTACTTGAGGGCCCAGCTATGTCACTCCTGGGCATGTACCCAGAAGATTCTCCAACATGTAATAAGGAAACATGCTCCACTATGTTCATAGCAGCCTTATTTATAATAGCCAGAAGCTAGAAAGAACCCAGATTTCCCTCAACAGAGGAATGGATACAGAAAAAATGTGGTATATTTATACATTGGAATACTACTCAGCTATTAAAAACAATGAATTCATGAAATTCTTAGGCAAATGGATGGAGCTAGAAAATATCATCCTGGGTGATGTAACCCAATCACAACACACATGGTATGCACTTGCTGATTAGAGGGTATTAGCCCAAAAGTTCAGAGTACCCAAGATACAATTCACAGACCACATGAAGCTCAAGAAGAAGGAAAACCAAAGTGTGTATACATTGATCCTTATTGGAAAGTGGATCAAAATACCCATGGCTCACAACCAATAGAATAAACATAGGGTCTCCAATTGAGCAGCTAGAGAAAGGACCCAAGGAGCTGATGAGGTTTGCAGCCCTGCAGGAAGAACAATAATATGTATACCAATCAGTACCCCCAGAGCTCCCAGGGACTAAACCACCAACCAAAGAGTACACATGGAAGGACCCATGGCTCCATCTACATATGTAGAAGAAGATGACCATTTTAGACCTCAATGAGAGGAGAGACCATTGGTGGTATGAAGGTTAGATTCTCCACTACAAGTGAATGCAAGACAGGAAATTGGTGGAGTGGATGAGTAGGGTGAGGAGGGATGGGATAGGGGATTTTCAGAGGAGTAATGTGGAAAGGGGATACCATTTGAAATGTAAATAAAGCAAATATCTAATAAAAAGAAGAAAAAAATGATGAAAAAAATTTTTGTAAGATCAAGGACCTTTCTCAGTTTTACTCATTTATCTACTTATACAATCTGTCATAAGCCTGGCACATAGTTTATATTCTCTAACAACTTTTTTAAAATGTAAAGATGTTTTTCAAATTAATATGGGGTTAAACACACATGAATTTATCATAAATGAAAAATCTCAGTAAGTAGCATATGCATTTAACACACTTATCATACTGTGTGTCCTACTTATTAGTTTTCTCTGGTGATCAGGACTGAGTAGGAACTACAGCTCACTGCTTCTGTCCATCATCTCTTCACTAGTTCAGGAAGAAAACCAAACTTAAAATCTAAGGCACTGATATAGCATTTCCACCCCATCATAAACTTGTAAAATTATAAGTAAAATCATTACATTATACTTTGAAAACTTAGATGTGTATAAGAACACTTCATCTACTAATGTGTATCGATACAAAATTATCACATAAATAAATTATAGGTTTTGTGACTATTTCTGTAACTTGATTACATAGTTCTTGGTGTGAAATTTATAAATGTTGTATCACAATGTCAAAAGGTGAGGTGTGCATAGAATCTTAGAAAACATTCATTTCTTTATTGATAAGTTTGAACTGGTAACCCAAAGTAAAACAAGGGAATCTACTTAGAGAAACAGGAGTCTTGACTTAAAGAGAACTTATAGTTTGGGAAGAAGGCAACCTATAAACAAACAAAACCATCTTCATTCATTCCATCATTCACAAACCCATTAGGCAATTTATCTTACTAAAGGGCATCGTCCTGCTCTCAGAGAGCCCATAGTATGAACAGGAAATTATCAGACACATGAAGACACTTAGTAGGTGTCTTCTAAGCCAGCCTAGTGGTAGTGTTAAAAACAGATAATGGCCCCTTGTGAGTGACATCAAATTTCCCTGATGAAGGGATTTCAAAAGAATTCAAGGATTCATAAGGGAGAACATTAATATTCTATAATATAAGAATAAGTGTCTATGTCTTCAAGTTGTTCTGCAAATAGAGCAATTTAAAGGACTTTAAGATAAGTATGCTCAAATCATTCCGTCTCTAATTATGCTATTTCTGACTCCCCTAAGAGTCAGAGTCACAATGCTGGTTCCTTTTCCCTTTAGTTATGAAATATGATCTCTTGAATCATATTTCTAGAGACTATTGTGGTTCTTCACCAGTAGCCACTATGATCAATAATGAATAAAACTAATCTACAGTAAACTATAACTGATCTAATGCAGTTTTGATAGTTTAACTGTTTTAGTAAAAAAATCTACTTCTTGAGAAAACTAGAGTGGAAAATAGTGAATGAATTTCATTGATGAGTAGTCAATTTTCAGTACCTATGTATGTACTCTGAAAAGTTTCTTCAAATATATTCATAGAATTAAATGTCCATAAAAGTATACATTTTGAAACAGGTGCTTCTGTTTTTTATGTTTCCTTTTAATATTTCATCTTCATCTCTGTGTCCCCATTTTCACCATTCCTTCCTATGAAAATCAAGTTCTAGTAGGAATTTATTTGCTTCATTCTATGATTGGAAGAAAGTCTGGTCCACACCCTACATTGTTAGAAACAAAAGTAGAATCAAGAAGGTTAACTAACTTGTCATGGACTCACTGTGTACATTCATTCTCAGTGGGAGGTCGGGAGGTGGGGGAAGAGCAAAACAAATATCAAAAGACCATTCTACAGGGAGAAGCAAGAGTTAAGAAAACAAAAACAGGCAGCAAGGAAGATCAAAAGCAATAATAAAGAGCTCACCCTTGGCAGTAGTATTGCATGCAAGCTGCCTTTTCTTGTTTCTTTTTGAGGGCAGCCATGTAATATTTCTGAGACTTACTGAGGTCAGACTAGTTTGCAGAGCATAGCTAAGCACTTTATCAACTAAGTATTTATCAACTTCAGTGGTATCCTCCTTTCTCTAATCTTGGATGAAATCAGCTACATCACCATGCTTCTTGTTAGATTCAATCCACAGAGGTGATAAGCATTAAGTAGGACAAAAGGAAGCAGACAGGGGGCGCTTCTGCTGGGTGGTCTGTCCCTCCTTCATGTACCAACTTGCACAGGGTCCTTCCTCTTTCTCAGGCTTAAGGCTAGGGCTTCCTGCTGTACTATTCTACAAGTGTATGACATTCCACACTTGTTCTCACAATCCGGTGGGAGGCTTCTTTACTTAAGGCCCTCTTATGTGAACCTTCTCAGTTCAACTGTGGTGCCCATGTGATCTTAGTTGATAGGCTATTTCCTCTAGGAAAAATATGAACAATATCAATTTCATATGTACAGAAAGTACATATGCACTTTCTATATACATAAATATATACACAAGTAGGGTACTGGGGAAATAAACATGCTTCTCTGAACCTTCATTCCTACTACAGTGCTCCGAAGGAGCTTTTGTTTATGTGATGAATTCTCCTTCAGGGCAAGACCTTCATAGCAAAACATCACCCCAGAGGGGGCCTACAGTTTAGATTGGATGGTGCTGAAAGGAAAAGTTCTTGTTACCCTGTGTTTCCTTTGGTGAAGGTAATGCTTCCTTATGGAAAATAACTCTGTGCTAAGTATTTTATGCTTTCCTGTTTCTCTAAAGACTTCCGTTTCCTAAATCATGTGTATCTGATTCCCTTTATGATTGTTCAGAGAAAACACAAGCATATTTCGTGAAGAGTTCACTTAGGAAACAAAAACATAACCATTTTAACACTGTGCATATTTCCATGTTGGCAAGACAGCGAGTCTTTGTATTTCCCATGATCTTGGTGATGGTCTTCTTTGTGGACTAAGGTTGCTCTCTTAATCTAGTCTTTCCACTGTGAAATGTGGATGTAGACTTCAGCTACTGGTAGCTTACTGCATTTTCAGTATAGTTTTATCTACTTTGCGAAACCAAATCAGATTCATTATGTTATCTCCTCATTAAGAATTTTTTGATGTTTAAAGAAAGGTCTTTTTTATGGCTATGTATGGATCAGAAAAAAAAACATTTCTGTGATGCTCATAAATATGCTATTAACCATAACTCAAGAAATCTGATAGTGCAAAGGTTCTCCTCTTGCACCATATTTTTGCCTCTATTAATTCTTCAGGCAATATAGGAGACAAAGCTTAGGAGATAAAAGACAAAGCTATCTCTTATTACTGTGTTATATGCAAATTTAATCTAAATACACTTTAGAATTTTATTTATTTACTCAGTTAACAAAGTATATTAAGCAATTACCATGTTCCAGATACTGAAGAAGGTATGATCAGCATTTAAATTTAAAAAATTAAAATGTTGGTTTAATTTACCTATTTACATTCATTGAAAAGCAACCCAGAATAGCAATAACTTCCTTGGGCTGACTTCTTAGATTATTGTTTTATTCCAGGCCATATGAGGCACACATAGTAATTCTGTCATTTCTATCTTACTGAATCATTGTAGTCATCTGATCAATTTTTTATGGCATGTGCTATTTTATACATGAGAAATCCAAGATAATATACAAGTCTAGGTAATTAATTTTTAGTCATATACCAGGAGGAATTGAAATTGTGGTGTCACGCAGACAAAAGTTTCATTGAGGGGCTACCATATATTTGGCCTCTGTGATTAGTGTTTTGCATGTGTTCATTTGTCTTATTCACCCTGAAAGACTTTAAGCTCACAAGGGCTTTGTGTTGTATAATCTAAACATCTAAAATATGTTGAACATATTGTTAATCCATTAAGATTTGGTACAACTGGAGAGATTTAACTTTTGAGTTATGCTTTAGAAAACCAACAAGGTTTACATCTCTAGTATGTACATGTTTGAAATAGTATTGGCATTGGTTTCTTCCTTTCCAAATGCCATTTTCCTGGATGAGTTTAATTTACTGTGGCTTGGGGTAATTGGGAGGGGTTGAGACCATTACCTGGGAGAAGTAATGACTGAAGAACTTACTCATACTCTTCTTGGGAAGTTAATGCATGAGTAACTCTTGAGTGGCCTAACCAGGACCTAGATCTCACTTGAGAGATTATGATTTTAATTTAACATATCCTGCCACACAGTGTGTGAAATATGCAGGCAGCAGTGATCACTGTGAGATGAAAGCCCAGTTGTGTTTATTTTAAGAGACTTGCAGTTCTTTGCCAAAGCCAACATTCCGGGAGAGTGAATAGACTGAGTGAATCATTCAAAGTAGGTGAGAGGTCACAAGCCTGGAAAAAAAAGAAATCTGAAAGTATTTCCTGTCAAATGGCAGCATTTTAAAGGGCATTTATAAAGTAGAAATTATAAGAGGTTTTTTGTTTTTTGTTTTTTGTTTTTTAATTTAAGAGGAATCCTCTTCATGTGGCTCATACAGACGTCTTTCTTAGCGTTAGCTAATTAGTCTAACATTGTTCACCTTTCCTGGAAATCAGAGCAAAGAAGTGTTCTGGTTCCTATCTCTTGCTCTGAACAATGGTGTTATTGGGAACCAAAACAGTAGCTGAGTTTTTAAGGGCAAGGAAGACACTCTATAAAAAGCACCTGGAACATAGCCCACATAGCATGAATTCGGTGGGGAAAAGATAAAACCTTTTGCCAACACTGGCTTGTTTATGTGCCCAGCATTATAGACTATCAACAAAGGCCATGCATGCCATTAAATGCTGAGATCACAACAAATATTTATTTAGAACCTATTATATAATTGGCACCTATATTTAATTCCCTTTGATCCAATATGATAAGTATTTTAGTGTGTGTGTGTGTGTGTGTGTGTGTGTGTGTGTGTGTGTGTGTGGTTTTTGTTTGTTTGTTTTGTTTTTGGAGTTTTTTCTTCTTGGGCATTTGTTATTAAGTTTAATGTAAATGAACTTTAAAACACTGAAGTTTTAGAACTGCAGTCAAGTAGATCTTGGACAGTCAGGACAAGATTCCAAAGTAAGAGACTAGAAAGAACCCCTTCTGTTACCACCAACTAAAATAATCTGTATAACGAGGAATATACAGTCCATTCCCTGACTCTACGTCAGGCAACTTCTGCCTTTATATATAGACAAACAATAAATCAACCAATTTCTGCTATTCACTATACCCTACAGGAATGGGAAGCAAGATACTCTTAATGGACTTAGCCTTAAGAGTAGCAAAAAGAGAAAAAATATCACAAGATTCCAAAGTTGGATCCAACTCCTGTCCTTAAGAACAACCATAATCTACGAAGTCCAGTGACATTCAAGACAGAAGAAAAGTTCATACCAATTACTCATGTAGATTACTCATGTACCTTGAGATAAATTAATAGGGTCTCAGAGGCCTCTCCTCAAAATACAGGGTCCCTGGAATAAAAGAGTAATAATCTGTATTAGATTTTTCCAGAAATTGTTTCATTTCATAATTAGTTATAGAGCAGGAAGAAGGTGAAGGTACCAGTAGACTGGAGCTTAGTGGGATAGGTCAGAACATCTTGCTGAGACAGGGCATGGTAGAAAGTTCTGGCAGGAAAAATTCAAAGAAAGAAATTCCAACTGGAGGGCAATCCTGTGGCAGGAGAGATCCATCTAAGAGCTTTGGTACTAGGTAGAGAAGTAGAAGCCAAATTTGACAGAATTCATGGGGCAGGTTTGTTTTCAGTGAGAGAGGGAGGGAGTTCTAACGAGTTCTTGCTTTGATTTGTACCAAAGTTGAACTTTGGTGGTGACACTTGATGGTATGTTTGGTTGGGGCTTGAGTGCCATCTTTAAAAGAATCTGTTTTCTTCACTTTACTTTCAAATACTTCTATCATAGAGAACTTGGACTGGAAGAGGTCTCAGGAGATGTGCTTTGTGGGAACAGTCTTGGCAAGGCCCTGGTATGGATATTGCCATAAAGATTCTCCTGGAAATGTGGGTGTTTCCTCTGCTTCAGGGCACTTGATGACAGCATAGGTATGCATATGAAAGAGTAAGGTACATGTAGGCACAAGAGAAAATTAGGAAAACATCTGGGTGTGGTTTTCGCTTGTCTTTTACCAGGTTGGTAGTAACTCTTGTCTTCCTTGGTTTCTGCCTAGCTCCATGACAACATGTGGTCTGCTGGTGGCATCCTTAGTGCTTTTTTTTTCTGTTATTTCTGAAACCATAGGTAGTTAAAAACATTGCCACAGCAATTTGCCACACACCCACTCTGATGGTTTTTTTCAGCCTGCTACAGGCTTTTTGATTCAGAACAGTGGTAGGTTGAGCTAACAGTGGTTTTTGTCTAGTTGAGAAAACAGGAGAGAGAAGAGGGCAGCTGCAGAAAACTGCTCCTGGAGGAGTAGTCACTGCTGGATTTGTGGTAAGCGAAGCAAGGCAGAGGACTAAAAAACTGATGATATAACTTCCAAACAACCCATGAACTGCAGAGCACCTTCATGCAGAATTTAGACAAAAAGCCTGGGTGTATACTGTGTTAGCATTCTGTCTAAGATCCACCACACAGTTACCTGGCAACAGCCAAGTGGGCCTGATCCGCTATAACAGGGGCTGCTTGCCCCCTCCTTGCCCTCTTGCTCTCTTGCTCTTGCTCTTCCCTTCCCCCCTCCCTATTCCCTTCTCCTCTCTCTCTTCATGTGCTCACGACCAGCCTCTACTCTTCTGCTCTTCTACATCTCTACTCTTTCTCGCTCTCCCTCTCTCCATGTCTCTCTCACTCTGCCTTTCTCTGCCTCTTATACCCCCTCATCTCCCCTCCCCATGCCCTTAATAAACTCTATTCTATACTATGCAGTCTTGTGGCTGGTTCCTCAGGGGGAAGGGATACGGCACCCTTTTCCCCCATAATTGACTACACCTCCACAGAACATTCCCCCTTCTCTTTATCTTTTTATAAACACATCATGCTGATTCATAATTTTAAGTTTTATATTTATCATGTAGTTATTTGTTTAATGAGCATACATAGCACATTCTAGAAGATACCCTAAAGAATTTACAAATATTAGCTAGCTCGAATCATCACCATACTATATTCCCAAGGTCCTGAGTCATTGACCTTCCCTCCCCCCCCCACCCCCGCTGTGCACTATATATACTATGCCATCTATTTTGCTAGTGTGCTAATGAAAATGCAAATGGAAGTACTTAGTACTATAGAATCTTATGAAACAGAAAGAACTGCTTTTTTTTTTTGTTAGGATGATTATGGTTGCTACTTGCCAGTGTTTGTCTCTTGTAGTACTTGCTACACAAGTACTTCAGCATCTGTGAAGAAATATCAGCAGTTTCAACTCTGGAAGTCTCAGTTCAAACTCTGGTTCTATTACTCAGTGGATATGTTATGTAATATATGGAAGTCAGTTTCTTTTCACTTTTGTGACAGAGTCTCATAATTTAGGCCAGGCTGGCTTGGAAATCATGATCTTTCTGCCTCAGCCCATGCTGAGATTTACAGACATGTTCCACTGTGTCTGCCCTCAGTTTTAAAAAATATAACATCAGGATAATAATTATCTATATTATTGGTTATTATTAATATTAAATAAAAATACTTTGCCGCACTTAACAAATCACCTGGAAGACAGTAATTGGTTAGTAAATGTTTGTTGCTCATTTTACTATTTGTTGCAATTCAATTAAATTTTTATTCCTCAGATTTTTTTTTCATTTAGTGCATTAGTCATGTGTATACAGGGATTTCTTGGTGACAATGATTTATTTATTTATTTATTGAAGAGCCAGTAGGTTTTAACCTATAGGGAAGATATACCATTTAATTCTGAGCTTGGTGCAACTGTGTGGTATGTTTATTTGTTTGTTTGTTTTTGTCAGTGCTGGGGATGGGACCCCAGATCTTGAGTACAACAGAGAAGTACTTTATCACTGAACTTCATCCCCAGACTGATGATGTAGATATTATCTCATTGTTAATGATATAGGAACTGAGGCTAGAAAGATGCAATGACTGTTAGGTCTACATGGCCAGTCAAAGGAGATTTTCTGACCAACATGCCAGTGTTCTTTCCAACATCTTTCCACCGTTTCCTCACACACACCTTAAGCTAATTGAGTAATGTCAACCTACATTCTTAAATCATTTGCTGTGCATGTGAACAGACTCACACTTCCCACATGCTTCTTTAGGAAGTGATGAGGAATTCAGTTGGTGCCTTTCCCTCCCATCCATTTTCCTTTTCACTTCACATCCTATATTTTGGGGACACAGCAAAGCTTCCTTCCTAGGGTTGAAAACCAGATAATTTCCTATTTACAATTTTCAGAGAATAATAAAGAAAACGAAAACACAGGGTTTTATCTATGAATACAATTTCTTACATTGCAATCAAGCATAATATGTGCATCTCACCTTTGTATGCAGTAAATTTGGTTTAAAGACAGAACATGGACTCTTACATTTAGAAGTAAAAGGAAGAGTTGTAGCGGGCTGATGGGTTTGAAGTTGGGTAGTTGGAGTGGGCTGTACATTATGCTGTACAGAGAGCTCTGCCTGCAAGTCAGGCCTGAATCTCCACCCAAGGACTCCTAAAGGGGAAAGACCCCTTGAATACAGTGATGCACCTAGGAGAGCAACTGTGGTCCTCTAGGACGGGATTCCCAATTGTTTTATCTTTGTAGTCATTAGGCGGTTTCTTTTTTCTTCTCTTTCTTTTTATTTTATTTTTTAAATTTACATTTCAAATCACTTCCCCTTTCCCGTTTCCTCCCTCCCCGAAAGTCCCATAAGCCCCCTTCCCTCCCTCTTTTCTCCTTTCAACCCCCTCTCGTTACTCTGTCCTGGCGTTCCCCTACATCCGGTCTTTCCAGGACCAGGGGTCTCTTCTTCCATCTTTTTAGAAATCTATTGATATGCTGATTGTGTCTAGGGTATTCCGAGATTCTGGGTCAATATCCCCTTATCAGTGACTGCATACCATGTGTGTTCTTTTGTGATTGGGTTACCTCACTAAGGATGATATTTTCAAGTTATGACCATTTGCCTAGGAATTTCGTGAATTCATTGTTTTTAATTGCAGAGTAGTATTCCATTGTGTAGATATACCACATCTTCTGAATCCATTCCTCCGTTGAGGGACATCTGGGTTCTTTCCAGCTTCTGGCTATTATAAATAAGGCTGCTATGAATATAGTGGAGCATGTGTCCTTATTGCATGTGGGTAAAGTCTCTGGGTATATGCCCAGGAGTGATATAGCCGGATCCTCCAGGAGTGTCATGCCCAGTTTTCTGAGGAAACGCCAGACTGCTTTCCAGAGTGGTTGTACCAGCTTGCAATACCACCAGCAGTGGAGGAGTGCTCCTCTTTCTCCACATCCTCGCCAACAACTGCTGTCTCCTGTGTTTTTGATCTTAGCCATCCTGACTGGTGTGAGATGGAATCTCAGGGTTGTTTTGATTTGCATTTCCCTAATGACTAAGGATGATGAACATCTCTTTAGGTGCTTCTCAGCCATTAGATATTCTTCAGGTGAGAACTCTTTGTGTAGCTCTGTACCCCATTTTTTAATAGGGTTACTTGCCTCTCTGGAGTTTAACTTCTTGAGTTCTTTGTATATCTTGGATATTAGCCCTCTGTCGATGTAAGGTTGGTAAAGATCATTTCCCAGTTAGTTGGTTGCCGCTTTGTCTTTTTGACAGTGTCTTTTGCCTTGCAAAAACTTTGTAATTTAATGAGGTCCCATTTGTCTATTCTTGATCTTAGAGCATAAGCTATTGGAGTTCTGTTCCCATATGTTCAAGGTTCTTCCCTAGTTTCCCTTCTATTAGTTTCAGTGTCTGGTTTTATGTGGAGATCTTTGATCCACTTAGAATTGAGCTTAGTGCAAGGAGATAAGGATGGGTCAATTTGCATTCTTCTGCATGTTGACCTCCAGCTGAGCCAGCACCATTTGTTGAAAAGGCTATCTTTTTTCCATTGGATGGTTTTAGCTCCTTTGTCAAAGATCAAGTGACCATAGGAGTGTGGATTCATTTCTGGGTCTTCAATTCTGTTCCATTGATCTACATGTCTGTTACTGTACCAATACCATGCAGATTTTAACACTATTGCTCTTTAGTACAGCTTGAGGTCCGGGATACTGATTCCCCCAGAGGTTCTTTTACTCTTGAGAATAGTTTTAGCTATTCTGGGTTTTCTTTTATTCCAGATGAATTTTTTTTATTTTATTTTTTTAATTTACATTCCAAATCACTTCCCCTTTCCCGTTTCCTCCCTCCCCGAAAGTCCCATAAGCCCCCTTCCCTCCCTCTTTTCTCCGTTCAACCCCCTCTCATTACTCTGTCCTGGCGTTCCCCTACATCCAGTCTTTCCAGGACCAGGGGTCTCTCCTTCCATCTTTTTAGAAATCTATTGATATGCTGATTGTGTCTAGGGTATTCTGAGATTCTGGGTCAATATCCCCTTATCAGTGACTTCATACCATGTGTGATCTTTTGTGATTGGGTTACCTCACTAAGGATGATATTTTCAAGTTCTGACCATTTGCCTAGGAATTTCGTGAATTCATTGTTTTTAATTGCAGAGTAGTATTCCATTGTGTAGATATACCACATCTTCTGAATCCATTCCTCCGTTGAGGGACATCTGGGTTCTTTCCAGCTTCTGGCTATTATAAATAAGGCTGCTATGAATATAGTGGAGCATGTGTCCTTATTGCATGCAGGTAAAGTCTCTGGGTATATGCCCAGGAGTGGTATAGCCGGATCCTCCGGAAGTGTCATGGCCAGTTTTCTGAGGAGCCGCCAGACTGCTTTCCAGAGTGGTTGTACCAGCCTGCAATTCCACCAGCAGTGGAGGAGTGTTCCTCTTTCTCCACATCCTCGCCAACAACTGCTGTCTCCTGTGTTTTTGATCTTAGCCATCCTGACTGGTGTGAGATGGAATCTCAGGGTTGTTTTGATTTGCATTTCCCTAATGACTAAGGATGATGAACATCTCTTTAGGTGCTTCTCAGCCATTAGATATTCTTCAGGTGAGAACTCTTTGTGTAGCTCTGTACCCCATTTTTTAATAGGGTTACTTGCCTCTCTGGAGTTTAACTTCTTGAGTTCTTTGTATATATTGGATATTAGCCCTCTGTCGGATGTAAGGTTGGTAAAGATCATTTCCCAGTTAGTTGGTTGCCGCTTTGTCTTTTTGACGGTGTCTTTTGCCTTGCAAAAACTTTGTAATTTAATGAGGTCCCATTTGTCTATTCTTGATCTTAGAGTATAAGCTATTGGAGTTCTGTTCAGGAAATTCTCCCCTGTGCCCATATGTTCAAGGTTCTTCCCTAGTTTCCCTTCTATTAGTTTCAGTGTGTCTGGTTTTATGTGGAGATCTTTGAGCCACTTAGAATTGAGCTTAGTGCAAGGAGATAAGGATGGGTCAATTTGCATTCTTCTGCATGTTGACCTCCAGCTGAGCCAGCACCATTTGTTGAAAAGGCTATCTTTTTTCCACTGGATGGTTTTAGCTCCTTTGTCAAAGATCAAGTGACCATAGGAGTGTGGATTCATTTCTGGGTCTTCAATTCTGTTCCATTGATCTACATGTCTGTTACTGTACCAATACCATGCAGTTTTTAACACTATTGCTCTGTGGTACAGCTTGAGGTCCGGGATACTGATTCCCCCAGAGGTTCTTTTACTCTTGAGACTAGTTTTAGCTATTCTGGGTTTTCTGTTATTCCAGATGAATTTTTGAATTGCTCTTTCTAACTCTATGAAGAATTGAGTTGGGATTTTGATGGGAATTGCATTGAATCTGTGTATTACTTTTGGTAAGATGCTCATTTTTACTATATTAATCCTGCCAATCCATGAGCATGGCAGATTTTTCCATCTTCTGAGGTCTTCTTCAATTTCTTTCTTCAGAGACTTGAAGTTCTTGTCATACAGATCTTTCACTTGTTTGGTTAGAGTCACACCAAGATACTTAATATGGTTTGTGGCTATCGTGAAGGGTATTATTTCTCTTACTTCTTTCTCAGCCTGCTTATCCTTTGAGTATAGGAAGGCTTCTGACTTGCTTGAGTTGATTTTATATCCAGCCACTTTGCTGAAGTCGTTTATCAGCTGTAGGAGTTCTCTGGTGGAGTTCTTTGGGTCGCTTATGTATACTATCATATCGTCTGCAAAGAGTGATAGTTTGACTTCTTCCTTTCCAATTTGTATCCCTTTGACCTCTTTTTGTTGTCTAATTGCTCTAGCTAGAACTTCAAGTACTATATTGAAAAGATATGGAGAGAGAGAGCAGCCTTGTCTAGTCCCTGATTTTAGAGGGATTGCTTCAAGTTTCTCTCCATTTAGATTGATGCTGGCTACTGGTTTGCTGTAAATTGCTTTTACTATGTTTAGATATGGGCCTTGAATTCCTGATCTTTCCAAGACCTTTAGCACGAAAGGATGCTGAATTTTGTCAAATGCTTTCTCAGCATCTAATGAGATGACCATGTGGTTTTTTTCTTTGAGATTGTTTATGTAGTGGATTACATTGATGGATTTCCTTATAATGAACCATCCCTGCATCCCTGGGATGAAGCCTACTTGATCGTGGTGAATGATCGTTTTGATGTGTTCTTGGATTCGGTTGGCAAGAATTTTATTGAGTATTTTTGCATCGATATTCATAAGAGAGATTGGCCTGAGATTCTCTTTCTTTGTCGGATCTTTGTGTGCTTTTGGTATTAGTGTAATTGTGGCTTCATAGAACGAGTTGGGTAGTGTTCCTTCTGCTTCTATTTTGTGGAACAGTTTGAAGAGTATTGGTGTTAGGTCTTCTTTGAAGGTCTGATAGAATTCTGCACTCAAACCATCTGGACCTGTGCTTTTTTTGGTTGGAAGACTTCCAATGACAACTTCTATTTCTTCAGGGGTTATAGGACGGTTTAGATGGTCTATTTGATCCTGATTTAATTTTGGTACTTGGTATCTGTCAAGGAAATTGTCCATTTCCTCAAGATTTTCTAGTTGTGTTGAATACAGGTTTTTGTAGTAGGATCTGATGATTTTTTGAATTTCCTCAGTTTCTGTTGTTATCTCTCCCTTTTCGTTTCTGATTTTATTAATTTGGATACTATCTCTGTGCTCTCTGGTTAGTCTGGCTAAGGGCTTATCTATCTTGTTAATTTTCTCAAAGAACCAACTCCTCGTTTTGTTGATTCTTTGTATGGTTTTATTTGTTTCTACTTGATTGATTTCAGCCCTGAGTTTGATGATTTCCTGCCTTCTACTCCTCTTGGGTGTATTTGCTTCTTTTTGTTCCAGGGCTTTCAGGTGTGCCATTAAGCTGTTAGTGTATGCTGTCTCCCGTTTCTTTTTGGCGGCACTCAGGGCTATGAATTTTCCTCTTAGCACTGCTTTCATTGTGTCCCATAAATTAGGGTATGTTGTGCCTTCATTTTCATTAACTTTCAAAATGTCTTTGATTTCTTTCTTTATTTCCACCTTGACCAAGTTATCATTGAGTAGAGCATTGTTCAGTCTCCATGTGTACTTGGGTTTTCTTTTGTTTTTGTTGCCATTGAAGACCACCCTTATTCCATAGTGATCTGATAGGAGGCATGGGATTATTTCTATCTTCTTCTATCTGTTGAGGTCTGATTTGTGACCAATTATATGGTCAGTTTTGGAGAAGGTACCATGAGGAGCTGAGAAGAAGGTGTATTCTTTAGCTCTAGGATGAAATGTTCTATATATATCAGTTAGTTCCATTTGGTCCAAGGCTTCAGTTAGATTCACTGTGTCCCTGTTTAGTTTCTGCTTTCCTGTACGATCCATTTCAGAGAGCGGGGTGTTGAAGTCACCCACTATTATTGTGTGCGGTGCGATGTGTGCTTTGAGTTTTAGTAAAGTTTCTTTTACGAATGAGGGTGCCCTTGCATTTGGAGCATAGATATTCAGAATTGAGAGTTCTTGATGGTGGATTTTTCCCTTGATCAGTATGTAGTGTCCTTCTGTGTCTTTTTTGATGACTTTAGGTTGAAAATAAATTTTATCCGATATTAGGATGGCTACTCCACCTCGTTTCTTGGGGCCATTTGCTTGTAAAATTGTTTTCCAGCCTTTTACTCTGAGGTAGTGTTTGTCTTTGACACTGAGGTGCGTTTCCTGCATGCAGCAAATTGCTGGGTCCTGTTTACATATCCAGTCTGCTAGTCTATGTCTTTTAATTGGGGAATTGAGACCATTGATATTAAGAGAGATTAAGGCATAGTGATTATTGCCATCTGCCATTCTTGACGCTATCTTTGTGTTTGAGTGGTTATCTACTTTTGGGTTTGATTCAAGAAGGTTATTATCTCATTTTTTCCAGGGTGTTGTTTCTCTCCCTGTATTGGAGGTTTCCACCTATTATCCATTGCAGGGCTGGATTTGTGGAAAGATATTGTGAAAATTTGGTTTTATCATGGAATATCTTGGTCTCTCCATCTATGGTGATTGAGAGTTTTGCTGGGTATAGTAGTCTAGGCTGGCATTTGTGCTGTCTTAGTGTCTGCATGAGATCTGCCCAGGATCTTCTGGCTTTCATAGTCTCTGGTGAGAAGTCTGATGTGATTCGGATAGGTCTTCCTTTGTATGTTACTTGGCCCTTTTCTCTTACTGCTTTTAGTATTCTTTCTTTGTTTAGAACATTCAGTGTTTTGATTATTATGTGAGGGGAGGTATTTCTGTTCTGGTCCAGTCTGTTTGGAGTTCTGTAGGCTTCTTGTACGTTCATCGGCATCTCTCTCTTTAAGTTAGGGAAGTTTTCCTCCATAATTTTGTTGAAGATGTTTACTGGCCCTTTAAGTTACAAATCTTCACTCTCATCTATACCTATAATCCTTAGGTTTGGTCTTCTCATTGTGTCCTGGATTTCCTGGATGTTTTGGGTTACACGTTTTTTGCATTTTGCATTTTCTTTGACTGTTGAGTCGATGCTTTCTATGGAATCTTCAGCACCTGAGATTCTTTCTTCCATCTCTTGTATTCTATTGTTGATGTTTGCATCTATGACTCCTGATTTCTTCCCAAGGTTTTCTATCTCCAAAGTTGTCTCCCTTTGTGATTTCTTAGTTGTTTCTACTTCCTTTTTTAGTTCCTGAATGGATTTGCTGAGATCCTTCACTTGTTTGTTTGTATTTTCCTGTATTTCTTTAAGGTATTTTTGCATTACCTCTTTCAGGATTTCTTCCTGATGACCCACGTTCTCCTGCATTTCTCTGAGCGATTTTTGTGTTTCCTCCTCATGGGATTCCATCTGTTGATCCATCGTCTCCTGCATTTCTTTAAGCAGTTCTCGTGTTTCCTTTGTAAGGGCATCTAACCGTTGATTCATTTCTTTAAGCAATTTTTGTGTTGCCTCCTTATGGGCATCCATCTGTTGACCTATATTCTTCTGCATTTCTTTATGCAAATTTTGTGATTCCTTTGTGAGTGCATCTACCTGTTGATTCATCTCGTTAAGCGATTTTTGTGTTGTCTCCTTGTGCGCCTCCATCTTTTGATCCATGTTCTCCCGCATTTCTCTAAGCGATTTTTGTGTTTCCTTTGTAAGGGCTTCTAACTGTTGATTCATGGTCTCCTGTAACTCTTTATGAGATTTATTTGTGTCCTTCTTGTGATCCTCTAATAGGATCATGAGAAGTGATTTTAAATCCAGATCTTGTTTTTCGGGTGTGGTGGGGTATCCAGGACTTGCTGCTGTTGGAGAGTTGGGTTCGGATGGTCCCACATTACTTTGATTTCTGTTAGTAACATTCCTACGTTTGCCTTTTGCCATCTGGATACCTCTGGTGTTAGCTGGTCCTGCTGCCACTGGCTGTTGGTTGGACCTCCTGTGAGCCTGCAAAGCTATTTCTGGCCCCCCTGGATTACCAGGATTCCCCTGGCACCGATTTCTGGTGCCTGCCTGCTCCTGAGTGACTTTGGAGCCCTAATGTGCCTTGACCCAAGTGATCTTATATTGGGGAGGCCTTGCACATCTAAAGGCTCAGCGTAGTGGATTCCTGGAGCAGAGGCCGCCAAAGGGAGGCTGGTAGGCTCCTGCCCTGTGCAGGGGTGTGTGATCTCTCCTAGGGGGGGAAGGGGGCGTCCCTCTGCCAGGCAGAAGTCCCACAGCAGAGCTGGCGCGCTGGTTACTGCAGATCAGCCCAGCACCTGGGAGCAGGTTACACAGAAGCTGCCTGAGACCGAAGCAATATTATGCCTGTTTGTCTCTGAGCCTGGCGGTCCCAACTACCTGGCCACTGGAGCAAAGATGGCGGAGGGCACTCTCCGTGGCGCTGCTCACCCTGTAGACGCGATGGCCTGCCGATCTGGCACCCAGAGGACCACAGCGCTGACCCGTTCTTGGGCACAGATGGAAGCCCCAACAGGCCGTGTCCCAAGTGATGTTATATTGGGGATAGGGAGCTTGGGGTACCTGTCTCTTCAGTGCAGTCTGCGGGAACAGAGGTCGCGGAAGGAAAGCTGGTAGGCTCCCGCCCAGTGCGGGGTCCCTCTGCCAGGCAGAAGTCCCACAGCAGAGCTGGCGCGCTGGTCACTGCAGATCAGCCCTGCATCTGGGAGCTGCACACACACAAGCCGCCCGAGACCCAAGCGACATTATGCCTGTCTGTCTCAGAACCTGGCTGTCCCAACCTCCCAGTCACTGGAGCAAAGATGGTGGAGGGCATAGGCGGTTTCTTAAACAGCTGCTGTATATGCTGAAGGGCAGGTCTGGTATTGGTATTGTTGGTGTACTCTCTGCCCTCCAGGTATGCTTTCCACCAAATACTAACTCCTTTGTCTCCCAGATTACAGGTGTGGGTGGTGTGTTTTTGTTTGCTTATTTTACATCTGGCTTTGTGTTTTCTACTTGATAAATGAATCTTCCAGAGACTCTGAGGTATTAATTGGTGTAGGTTCTTTTGTGACTCTTCTTATGTTAATGTGGGTGTTTTAGAAGCAAATCCTTAATTTGATAGATGGAGATTAAAAATCCTGGACACTGGTAAAGGTTCTGATACCTCTCAAAGTATACTATCTTGAATTATTAGACTTTTGGATTTTTTGCATAAACAGTTATATGCACTTTTGAAAAAAATCCTGGAAAAGTGGTACAGTATGGTGGTTATGAATAAGGTTTGGGGAAGTAAAATGTACCAATTCTGATTTGTGGTTTTCATTCTGTTCTGTCCTAGTGGGGTGAGCATATCTATGTACTGTATTTTATTTCTTTTCTGATTCCTCACACTAGACTCTTTTGTCAGAAAGGGAAACTTGGAACAGAAAGCTTGGAACAGGGAGAGAGGCTGCACTGTCAGTGAAGCTATTTGGTCATAGCCCATGTAGCAACCTCTATTGGTTCTTGAGCAGTTTCCTACATCTGCATCAGCATGGGTCTTAGCTGTGGCTAAGATTAATTCTGATCCTTAGATAACAGGAATCTGCTTGCCTTCCACTCTTCATTCTGTCCCAATGACTGGCCTTCCTGAGTGATTGTGGCAGTAGAATGTGAGAAACAGGTGTTCTAGATCTTTCCTCCTTCCCATCAGAGCAAGTTGCCTCTGATGGATAAAAGACAATTCTGACCTCAGCAGTGGGTGGTTTAATAGTAGTATATGCTATTGCTTCTTCAAGTAAATTCTGGTTTAAAAGAGATCTTCACAATGAAACTAATTGTATACAAGGTATTCCCAGGGGTGGCCCAACTTTGCTAGTATGACATGTAGAAAGGACTACCTGTGTGATTAAATAGACAGAAGTCATGCATTCTTAGAGCCCCCGATTTTGATGTTGCCTCATGAATGAACAGTGTTAAAGGTGGTGGTCTGGGTGCAGGATGAGGAAGACGACATACCACAAACAGCAGAATTGATCTTTCCTGAAGTCGAGAAGGAAGAGGTTGGTAATTAACCCTGATGTTTTGCAGAGAGGAAATGTGTGACTTAGGTCCAGTATAGACTGTATCAGGTGCTGGGCACATGACATCTGGGCCTTTATTTCTTACCACATACATCAGAAGACTGTGTATTCAAGAAGGAAGATAAGACCAGACATAAAGCCCTGAGAGAGAGTATTGAGGCATAGTAAAAAGAAAGGTTGAATGAAGACTTCAGGTTCATCTAGGTCTACCTGACGTTATACCAATTACCAGACCACAGGCTAAACTTACAACCCTGGAATGTTGCTTCACCTGAACAATAAGGTTGTGATTTCCCATTTATAGGGATATATGAAGACGGCAGTGTGAGTTGTAGGCTGAGTTCTGCAAAGGAAGAGGCTGACAAGAGGATTCTGTGTGTGTTCTCGTAAGTGCTCACAGAGGAGATGAGGATGGAAGCAGCAGAAACAAGTTAAGAACTGGAAAGGCTTTAAAGAGGATAAAATCTCAGCCTGACTGACCCTGCAGGTTTCCACGAGGGAGGATGTGGTGGCCACATCCATTCTATGCATTCTTATCTTGTCTGTGTTTGAGAAATGGCTCCAGGTTGGTCATGGGATGCTAGAAAATAAAGGGGTGTTATTTGTCTTTGTTAGCTTTGATGCTAACAAAGGTCCCTAGAAAAAGTAAAAAGAATAAGACAGTTATGAGGCCAAGAAATAATTACATCTACTATGTTAGAAAAGATTATTATTGCTGATCAAGGACATGCAACTGCACTCAGTCAGGGACAAAATACTGGCTAACACCTGGAGACTTCCATGAGAGAGTACATTTGTATTGAAACACTGAGCAACAGAAGAATATTAAGGTATGATAATCTAAGGGAAGCATAGGTGTTCCCCTGGACAAAGCATACTGCTGTACACAAGAGGGAACAGAAATACTTCCCTGTCCATACTCACAGAAGCCTCTTTAGAATCACCTTTGCTTGGCTGCATTTCTTTCTAAGAAAACTCACCTACCACAAACATAGGGGTCTTAGAAGTGAAATTTGCAAGCTAGTTCCAGCATAAGAAAGCTAACACTGG
Source organism: Tokudaia tokunoshimensis (assembly GCA_036184795.1). Taxonomy (NCBI): domain Eukaryota; kingdom Metazoa; phylum Chordata; class Mammalia; order Rodentia; family Muridae; genus Tokudaia; species Tokudaia tokunoshimensis. Next base: position 2,917,461 of record BTHU01000023.1, on the reverse strand, counting down.
AAAGAGTCAGCAGGTGTTTCTCAAGAAACTGGCTTTTCTACAAGTGATCCCCAGAAGTTATTAGGGAAAAAAATAACTCTAGATCTCAAACTCTCAAATATCAGAGGGAACTTGGTATTGGACAGTGGATCTTGACCTGTGAGTTACAATCCCCTTTGGAGTGTTGAACGACCCTTTCCCTGGGGTCTCCTTATACCATTAGAAAACACAGATATTATGTTATGATTCATTACAGTGGCAAAATTACAGCTATGAACTAGCAATGAAATGAATTAATTTTATGGTTGCGAGCCACCAAACACGCAGATCTGTACTAAAGGGTTGTAGCATTAGGAAGGTTGAGAACCTCTAGAGGGTAACACAACAGTCTTCATGGGTAAAGAAGTTGTTATAGTCATAGGTAAGGAAACAATGGTCACTCAATGTTAGCTAGAGAAGGAGGACATCCTGTTACTTGAGATTGTTCAGTGGCTTTATTTTACTTTATTTTATTTTATTCCTTTTCCTCTGTTTTCGTGAACTGAGATCATGGCCTGTCTGGCAGCAGGTCCATTTCTCACTTTCTCTGTCAGGAGAATTGTATTTCATTTTCTCAATGGGACCCACCCTTTTCCCTCACCAAACTTAAAAGACACAGCCTTATTTGGTGGCTGTGCAAATCCTAAGGATATGCCAGTCCTAGAACCACCTGAGATATGCTACCAAAATTCTATAAGAAGTTTGTTTAAATTTAAATAGCAAGACATTCTCTGACTTAAAAAACTGTATTCTTTCTTGCCACAGATTCTGCGCTTCTTTTGGGTTTTAGGAGGCACGCAGCCAAACTTGAAGCAGCTTCAGGTCCCAGTATTTGGGTCCACATCTTTACTCCTGCTTTCTCCTTTGGAAACTCTTTTTTTCTTTTCCTTTTTTTCTTTTCTGCTGCTGCTTTTTTTTTTCTTTCTTTCTGATGGGTGGTAATAGTTGGGGATTTTTGCAGGCAGACAGCAGGGGTCACCATGGAGCTGTGCATGGTGGAGAGACCTTTTACCACAGTTGCTCTGAAATGGCATGGGGCTTAATTATGTGATTCAGATGTGAATTCTTTTTGTTCTGGATGTTCAATATGACAGCACTTGGCAATGGTTGCCATCAGCACCGTTTCAGTAATCAATACAGTTGTATGAAGGAAAAGAGAAAAGGTAGCTTCATACAGTGTTTACAAAAAAAATCATGTCAAACACTAAAGAACTCTGAAAAAAAGTGGTTACAAAATGTGTTTACTTAAATATTGTGAAATGAGGATGGAAATTTGCAGGGCAGGGTATTTGTCATCTACCCATGACTAGCAGATGGCCGCCTCCTCCTCCTCCTCCTCTGCAAGCCGAGTGACTCACATTGTACAGGGTGTGCAAAATGAAATTTCAAAACTCTACTGAATAGAGGTGGCAGTGCCATAACTTGATGCTGGAGGAGTGTGCCAGCCAACATGCTGCCAAAGACTTCACAAAATGTCTCTCACTGGAAAGAGTTGGGATGTGCGTTCAGTCCACCATCTCTGAAAAGATCAAGGAAATGCTTCAGGTTGTGGGTGAACCTGGGTGCATGTGAAGGGGAGGGTGGTTTGCTTTGTCCTGTCCTTTCTGCAGGGGCAGACTCTTAGCTGGTCTGCAACAGTAAAGATACCATATCCTGACCCATCCTAGAGGACTCCCCGTATTCAGAACAGAAGAGGACCCCATGCAATCAGAGCAGTTAAGGATCAGCTGCAATCAGAGCAGTTGGACAGCAGATTAACTGCTCCACTGAAAACCCAACAGTCTGAAGGCCTCCCAGGAGACCTACGACAGCCAGGGCAACAGATCAGCAGGTTTTCTGCCCCAGTGAACAACCCCCAATGGGAAGGTCCCATAGGTGGTCTGCTACAGCCAATGCTGCAGGCCTTCCAGGAAACGTGAACCAACCCAGGGACAAAAGAGGCAGACTCCAGACAGTCACCCAGACCAAAAATCATCAGGGATATCCAGATGGCAAAAGGCAAGCACAAGACTATAAGAAACAGAAGCCAAAATACGTGGGTTTCATCAGAACCCAGTTCTCCCACCATAGCAAGGCCTGAATACAACAATACACCTGAAAATCAGTACTCTGTCCTCAAATCCTCTCTCATGAAGATAATAGAGTTATTTAAGAAGGGAATCATAACTCACTGAAAGAAATACAGAAAAACACAGGTAAACAGGTGAAGGAATTGAATATAGTGATCCAAGACCTGAAAGTGGAAGTAGAAACAATAAAGAAAACACAAATGGAGGCAATCTTGGAAATGGAAAACCTAGGAAAGAGGTCAGGAATTACAGATGTAAGTATCACCAACAGAATACAAGAGATAGAAGAGAGACTCTCAGGTGCAGAAGATACCATAGAAGAGATTGACACAGCTGTCAAAGAAAATTGAAAACATAAAAAAACTTCTAACCCAAAGCATCCAGGAAATTCAGGACACAATGAAAAGACCAAATCTAAGAATAATTGGAATAAAGGAGAACAAAGATTCCCAGCTCAAAGGACCTGAAGATGTCTTCAACAAAATCATAGAAGAAAACTTCCTCACCCTAAAAAAAGAGATGACCATAAAGGTACAAGAAACCTATAGAACACCAAATAAATGGAACCAGAAAAGAAAATCCTCTTGTCACACAGTGATCAAAACACTAAATTCACAGAACAAAGAAAGGATATTAAAAACTGCAAAGGAAAAGGGCCAAGTAACCTACCAAGGTAGAGCTACCAGAATTACATCAGACTTCTCAACAGAGACTGTGAAAGCCAGAAGAGCCTGTCAGAGGTCATGCAAACTCTAAGAGAATACAAATGCCAGCCCAGGCTACTATACCCAGCAAAACTCTCAGTCAACATAGATGGAGAAACCAAAATATTCCGGGACAAAACCAAATTCAAACAATATCTATCTACCAATCCAGCTCTACAGTGGATCCTAGAAGGAAAACTCCAACACAAGGAAGGTACCTGCACCAAAGAAAAGACAAAATATTAAGCATTTCACAACAATGGCAAAAGGAGAGAACTGTAAGCACATAAAGCCACCTATAAAAACAAACATAGCAGTAACCAACAGTCATCTCTCTTTAATATCTCTCAATATTAATGGACTCAACTCACCTATAAAATGACATAAGCTAACAGACTGGATACACAAACAAGATCCAGCATTTTTCTGCATACAAGAAACACACTTCAATAACAAAGACAGACACTATCTCCAAGTAAAACGATTCAAAAAGTGAAAGTAAATTGTCCCAGGGAACAAGCAGGAGTTACCATCCTAATATCCAATGAAATAGATTTTCAATCAAGAGTTATCAAGCATAATGAGAAGGACACTTCATATTCATCAACGGGAAAATCCACCAAGAGAAAGTCTCAAATCTGGACATCAGTGCTCCAAATGCAAGAGCACCTACCAACTTTACTAAAGCTCAAAACATACATTGAGCCTCACACAATAATAGTGGGAGGCTTCAACACCCCACTCTCATCAATGGACAGGTCATTGAAACAGAAACTAAACAGAGACACAGTGAGGTTATGAACCCAATGAATTGAACAAACATCTACAGAACATTTCACCCTAAAAAAAGAATATACCTTCTTCTCAGCACCTCATGGTACCTTCTCCAAAACTAACCATATAATTGGTCACAAAACAGCCCTCAACTGATAAAAGAAGATTGAAATAATCCCATGCATCCTATCAGATCACCATGGCCTAATGTTGGCCTTCAATAACAGCAAAAACTACAGAAAGCCCACATACATGTGGATACTGAACACCCCTTTACTCAATGATAACTTGGTAAGGGAAGAAATAAAGAAAGAACTTAAAGACTTCCTGGAATTTAATGAAAATATTGGCACTTCTTACCCAAACTTACGGGACACAAAGAAAACAGTGCTAAGAGGAAAGCTCATAGCACTAAGTGCCCTGGTAAAGAAACTGCAGAGATCTTACACTAACAAATTAACAGCACACCTGAGAGTTCTAGAACAAAGAGAAGCAAACTCACCCAAGAGCAATAGAAGGCAGGAAATAGTCAAACTCAGGGCTGAAATCAACCAAATTGAAACAAAGAAAACAGTACAAAGAATCTAAAAAACCAGAAACTTGTTCTTTGAGAGAATCAACAGGACAGATAAACCCCTAGCCAAACTAACTAAATGACCGAGAGACAGTATCCAAATTAACAAAATCAGAAATGAAAAGGGAGACATAACAACAGAAAAGGAGAAAATTTAAAAAAAACCATCAGATCCTACTATAACAGCTTATACTCGACAAAACTGGAAAATCCAGATAAACTGGATGGTTTTCTAGACAGATACTACATCCCAAAGTTAAATCAAGAGCCGGTAAACTATCTAAACAGGCCCATATTGCACAAGGAAATAGAAGTCATTAAAAACCTCCCAACCAAAAAAGGCCCAGGGCCAGATGGAGTTAGTGCAGAATTCTACCAGACCTTCAATGAAGACCTGATACCAACTTTCCTCAAACTATTCCATAAAATAGAAAGAGGAGGAACATTACCTGACTCATTCTGTGAAGCCACAATTACTCTGATGCCAAAACCACCAACCAAAGGACCCAACCAAAAAAGAGAACTTCAGGCCAATCTCATTTACGAATATTGATGCAAAAATACTCAATAAAATTCTTGCAAACTGAATCCATGAACACATCAAAGCCATCATTCACCACAATCAAGTAGGCTTCATCCCAGGTATGCAAGGTTGGTTAAATATACAAAAATCCATTAATGTAATCCACAATATAAACAAACTCAAAGAAAAAAATCACATGATCATCTCCTTAGATGCAGATAAAGCATTTGACAAAATAAAACACTCCTTCATGTTAAAAGTATTGGAGAAATCAGGAACTCAAGGCCCATACCTAAACATAATAGAAGCAATTTACCGCAAACAAACAGCCAATATCAAATTAAATGGAGACATACTTGAAGCAAACCCACTGAAATTGGGGACAAAATAAGAATGCCCATTCTCCTCATATCTATTCAATATAGTACTCCAAGTGCTAGCTAAAATAATAAGACAACAAAAAGAGATCAAGGGGATAAAGTTGGCAAAGAATAAATAAAGGTATCACTATTTGCAGATGATATGATAGTATACATAACTGAACCCAAAAATTCTACCAGAGAACTTCTCCAGCTGATAAACAACTTCAGTAAAGTGGCCAGATGTAAAATTAACTCAAATAAATCAGTAGTAGCCTTCCTTTATACAAATGAGAAACAGACTAAGAAAGAACTTAGGGAAACAACTCCCTTCACAATAACTACAAATAATATAAAATATCTTGGGGTAACTCTAACCAAACAGTGAAAGACCTGTATGACAATAACTTCAAATCTCTCAAGAAAGAACTAGAAGAAGATCTCAGAAAATGGAGAGATCTCCAATGCTCATGGATTGTCAAAATTAACATAGTAAAAATGGACATCCTGCCAAAGGCAATCTATAGATTCAATGCAATCTCCATAAAATCCCAACAATTCTTCAAAGACATGGAAAGAGCAATTTTCAAATTCATCTGGAAAGGCAAAAAACCCAGAATAGAGAAAACAATTCTTTTTCTTTTCTTCCTGAAAAGGCTGATTCTGGATTTACTGGAAATAATGGCTGTTATTGGGTGACCTGCACAAAATAAGACTCATACTACTTCCACATATGTCAACAGTAAGATGAATCAATTCTTTGCATATTGTAATATAAAGCATATTGCATGCATACAATCCTATAGGATGCACAGTTGTAGAAATATCTTATCATTCCTTAAAGAAAATGCTTAAAATACAAAAAGGAAGAATAAAGACACCCCCACCCCAGGGACAAACTGCATACTACTTTATTTATATTAAATATTCTCAATCAAAAAGGGACAACAGCAGCTGAGAGACAATAGATTATAGAAAAAACTGCAATTAAATCAACCCATGTATTATAAGGATGTGCTAACACCAGAATAGAAGTCTGCAATAGTTTTGCTTACTTTTTTTTTTAAACAAACAGGAGTTTAATGTGATCTGGAATAAACAGAATATTAAATCAACCATAATAACATGTATTACAGAGTTAGAAATATATACACAGTAACTTCTACAGAGCTATGATAATTTAAATTTTATTGTTCAAGTACTTATTTCAAAACTTGCAAGACTGAAATTAAATTAGCTTTTATTTCTTTTGGGGTTTTTTTTTGAGGTGTTGTAGTATTTTTTTCCTTTTTTTAGTAGATATTTTCTTTATTTACATTTGAAATGGTATCCCCTTTCTGAGTTACCCTTCCGAAAACCCCCTAACCCATCCTCGCTCCCCCTGCTCACCCACCCCACCCCCATTTCCTGACTTGCATTCCCCTATTCCAGGGAATCAAACCTTCACAGGACCAATGGCCTCTCCTCTCACTGATGATTGAAATGGTTATCTACTGCTAAATATATAGATGGAGTCATGGGTCCCTCCATATGTACTCTTTGGTTGGTGGCTTAGACCCTGGGAGCTCTGGAGGTACTAGTTGATACATATTATTATTCCTCCTGCAGGGCTACAAACCTCTTTAGTTCCTTGGGGCCTTTCTCTAGCTACTCCACTGGGGACCCTACGATCAGTCTATTGGTTGGGTGTGAGCCATGGGTGTTTTGATACACCTCCCAATAAGGATTAAAGTATCCACACTTTGGTCTTCCTTCTTCTTGAGCTTCATGTGGACTGTGAGTTGTACATTGGGTATTCCAAGATTCTGGACTAATATCCACTTATAAGTGAGTACATACTGTATGTGTTCTTTTGTGATTGAGTTACCTCATTCAGGATGATATTTTCCAGTTCCACATTTGCCTAAGAATTTCAAGAATTTTTAATAGCTGAGTAGTACTCCGTTGTGTAAATGTACCACATTTTCTGTATCCATTCCTCTGTTGAGGGTTCTTTCCAGCTTCTGGCTATTATAAATAAGGCTGCTATGAACATAGTAGAACATGTGTCCTCATTACATGTTAGAGCATCTTCTGGGTATATGCCCAGGAGTGATATAGCTGGGTCCTCAGGTATGTCCAATTTTCTGAGGAAATGCCAAACTGAATTTTGATGGGGATTGCATTGAATCTGTAGATTGATTTAAGCAAGATGATCGTTTTTACTATATTAACCCTGCCAATCAATGAGCATGGGAGATCTTTCCATCTTCTGAAATCTTCAATTTCTTTCTTCAGAGCCTTGAAGATCTTGTCATACAGAATTTTCACTTGCTTGCTTAGAGTCACAACAAGGCATTTTATATTATTTGTGGCTATTGTGAAGGGTGTCCTTTCCCTAATTTCTTTCTCAGCCTCTTTATCCTTTGAGAATACGAAGGCTACTGATTTGTTTGAGTTAATTTTATATCCAGCCACTTTCCTGAAATTGTTTATCAGGTTTACGAGTTCTCTGTTGGAATTCTCAGTACCACTTAAGTATACTATCATATCATCTGCAAATAGTGGTACTTTGACTTCTTCCTTTCCAATTAGAGTCCCTTTGATCTCCTTTTGTTGTCTAATTGCTCTGGCTCGAACTTTGAATTCTATATTGAACAGGTTAGGGAGAGAGTGAACAGCCTTGTCTAGTCCCTGATTTCAGTGGGGTTGCTTCAAGTTTCTCTCCATTTAGTTTGTTATTGGCTACTTGTTTGTTGTATATTGCTCTTACTATGTTTAGGTATGGGCTTTGAATTCCCGGTCTTTACAAGACTTTTTTCATGGAGAGGTGTTGGATTTTGTCAAATGCCTTTTCAGCATTTAATGAAATGATCATTTGGTTTTTTTTTCCTTTGAGTTTGTTTGTATAGTGGATTTAGTTGGTGTTTTTCTGTATATTGAACCATTCCTGCATCCCTGGGATGAAGCCTACTTGATCATGGTGTATGATCATTTTAATGTGTTTTTGGATTTGTCTGGCAAGAATTTTATTGAGTATTTTTGCATCAATTTTAATAAGGAAAATTGGTCTAAAGTTCTCTTTCTTTGTTTGGTCTTTCTGTGATTTATGTTTTAGAGTAATTGTGGCTTCATAGAATGAATTGGGTAGTATTCCTTCTGTTTTTATTTTGTGGAATAGTTTGAACAGTATTGGTATTAGGTCTTCTTTGAAGGTCTGATAGAACTCTGCATTAAACCCATCTGGTCCTGGGCTTTATTTGTTTGGGAGACTATTAATGACTGCTTCTACTTCTTTGGGGATTATGGGATTGTTTAGATCATTTATCTGATCCTGATTTAAATTTGGTAACTTGTATCAGTCTAGAAAAATGTCCATTTCACTTAGATTTTCCAGTTGTGTTGAGTGTAGTCTTTTGTAGTAGGATCTGTTGATTTTTAGGATTTCTTCAGTATCTGTTGTTATGTCTCCCTTTTCATTTCCAATTTTGCTGATTTGGATACTGTTTCTGTGCCTTCTGGTTAGTTTGGCTAAGGGTTTATCTATCTTCTTGTTCTTTTCAAAGAACCAGTCCTTGGTTTGGTTGATTTTTTTTTTTTGTATAGTTCTTTTTGTTTCTACTTGATTGATTTCAGCCCTGAGTTTGATTGTTTCCTGCCATCTACTCCTCTTGGGTGTATTTGCTTCTTTTTGTTCTAGAGTCTTCAGCTATGCTGTCAAGCAGTTAGTGTATGCTCTTTCCAGTTTTTCGGAGTCACTAAGAGCTATTAGTTTTCCTCTTAGCACTGCTTTCATTGTGTCCCATAAGTTTGGGTATTTTGTTCCTCCATTTTCATTAAATTCTAAGAAGTCTTTAATTTCTTTCTTTATTTTCTTTCTTTATTTCTTTATGAACATGTTATCCTTAAGTAGAGTGTTATTCAGTATCCATGTATATGTGGGCTTTCTGTTGTTTTTGTTGTTATTGAATACCAGTTTTAGTCCGTGGTGCTCTAGTAGGATGCATGGAATTATTTCCATCTTCTTATATCTGCTGAGGACTGTTTTGTGACCAAGAATATGGTCAGCTTTGGAGAAGGTACTGTGAGGTTCTAAGAAAAAGGAATATTCTTTTGTTTTAGGATAAAACATTTTATAGATATCTTTTAAAACAATTTGGTCCATAACTTCTGTTAGTTTCTTTGTTTCTCAGTTTAGTTTGTGTTTTCCCTGATTTGTCCATTGGTGAGAGTGGTGGGTTGAAGTCCCCCACTATTATTGTGTGGGGTGCAATGTGCGCTTTGAGCTTTAGTAAAGTTTCTTTTATGAATGTGGGTGCCCTTGTATTTGGAGCATAGATGTTCAGAATTGAGAGTTCATCTTGGTAGATTTTTCCTTAGATGAGTATGAAGTGTCCTTCCTTATCTTTTTTTGATTACTTTAGGTTCAAAGTCGATTTTATTAGATATTAGAATGGCTACCAGCTTGTTTCTTGGGTCCATTTGCTTGGAAAAATGTTTTCCAGCCTTTTACTCTGAGATAGTGTCTGTCTTTGTGTCTGAGGTGAATTTCCTGTATGCAGCAAAATGTTGGGTCTTGCTTATGTATCCCATCTGTTAGTCTATGTCATTTTGTTGGAGAATTGAGTCCATTGATATTAAGAGATATTTAAGAGAAGTGATTGTTGCTTCCTGTTATTTTTGTTGTTAGAGGTGGTGTTATGTCTGCGTGCCTCTCTTCTTTTTGGTTTGTTAAAAGAAGATTAATTTCTTGCTTTTTCCAGTATACAGTTTCCCTCCTTTTGGTGGTGTTTTCCATTCATTATCCTTTGAAGTGCTGGATTTGTGGAAAGAAATTTTGTAAATTTGTTTTTGTCATGGAATTGCTCCATCTATGGTAATTTAGAGATTTGCTGGGTATAGTAACCTGGTTTGGTATTTGTGTTCCCTTAGTGTCTGTATGACATCTGCCCAGGATCTTCTGGCTTTCACACTCTCTGCTGAGAAATATGGTGTAATTCTGATAGGTCTGCCTTTATATGTTCCTTGACATTTTTCCCTTACTGCTTTTAATATTCATTCTTTGTTTAGTGCATTTCATATTTTAATTATTATGTGATGGGAGGAATTTCTTTTCTGGTCCAATCTATTAGTAGTTCTGTAGGCTTCTTGTACGTTCAAAGGCATCTCTTTCTTTAGGTTAGGGAAGTTTTCTTCTATAATTTTGTTGAAGACGTTTACTGGCCCTTTAAGTTGGAAATCTTCACTCTCTTCTATACCTATAATCCTTAGGTTTGGTCTTCTCATTTTGTCCTGTATTTACTGGATGTTTTCAGTCAGGAGCTTTTTGCATTTTGCATTTTCTTTTTATTTATTTATTTATTTATTTATTTTTGCATTTTGCATTTTCTTTCACTGTTGTGTCAATGCTTTCTATGGCATCTTCTGCACCTGAGAAGTATTTCTCTTGTATTCTGTTGTTTATGCTTGCATCCATGACTCCTGATTTCTTTCCTAGGTTTTCTAGTTCCAGAGTTGTTTCCCTTTGTGATTTCTTCATTGTTTCTACCTCCATTTTTAGATCTTGAATGGTTTTGTTCAATTTATTCACTTTTTTGGTTTTGCTCTCCTGTAATTCTTTACGGGTTTCTACCTGTTTACCTATGTTCTCCTGTATTTTTAAGGGAGTTATTTATGTCCTTCTTGAAGCTATCTATCAGCATCATGAATTGTGATTTTAAATTCTAATCTTGCTTTTCAGGTATGTTGGGGTATCCAGGACTTGCTGTTGTGGGAGAATTGGGTTCAGATGGTGCCATGTTGCCTTGATTTCTGTTGGTAACGTTCCTACATTTGCCTTTTGCCATTTAGTTATTTGTGGTGTTAGTTGGTCCTGCTGTCTCTGGTGGTACTTGTTCCTCCTGTGTCCCTGCAAGCCTGTCTCAGCACCCCTGGGTGACTTGCTCGCCCCTGGCACAGAGTGCTGTGGCTTAGCCCAGCTCCTGGGTGCAGATGGAGCCTGGAAAGACCTTGTGCCAGTTGCTCTGCCACTCCTGTGTTCCCTGCACTCCTGGCTGCACCCTCCTGCTCAGTTTCTAGAGAGAAAATCACAATCTCACCTCCAAATTCGGAAGTCAAATCAGTCCCTGTAGAGCAGTTCTCCCCTGGCAGGATCAGTGCACAGAGTGCTGTGGCGCTGCCCAGCTCCTTTGTGCAGGTGGAGCTGGAATGGTCCCTGTCCCAGCTGCTCTGCCACTCGGGTGTTCCCTGTGCTCCTGCCTGCACCCACCTGCTCAGTTACCAGAGAGAAAATGCAGGAAAAAATTCTTAACGATAAAAGAAGAGATGGGGGAATCACCATCCATGATCTCAAGCTTTACTACAGAGCAATAGTGATAAAAAGTGCATAGTATTGGTACAGAGACAGACACGTTGATCAATGGAATAGAATTGAAGACCCAGAAATAAAACCACACACTTACAGATACTTGATCTTTGACAACGAAGCCAAAAATATACAATGGAAATAAGAAAGCATCTTCAACAAATAGTGTTGGTTCAACTGGCTGTCTGTATGTAGAAAAATGAAAATAGATCCATATTTGTCACCTTGCACAAAATTCAAGCCGAAGTGGATCAAGGACCTCAACATAAAACCAGATACACTGAATCCAATAAAAGAGAAAGTGGGAAAGATCCTTGAACTCATTGGCACAGTGGGAAATTTCTTAAACAGAACTTGAATGGCTCAGGTTCTAAAATCAATGATTGATAAATGGGACCTCATGAAATTGGAAAGCTTCTGGTAAGGCAAAAGACATAGTCATTAAGACAAATTGGCAACCTACAGATTGGGAAAAATATTCACTAACCCCATATCCATTGGAGGACAAATATTTAAAATTTATAAAGAACTCAAGAAGTTAATTACCAAAAACCAAAACAACCCAATCAAAAAATGGTGTCTAGAACTAAGCTGAGATTTCACAACTGAGGAATCTCACATGACTGAGAAGCACCTAAAAAAATGTTCAAAGTCCTTAGTGATCAGAGAAATGCAAATCAAAATGACCCTGAGATTCCCCTACCAATCAGAATGGCTAAGATTAAAACCTCATGTGACAACATATGTTGGTGAGGATGTAGAGAAAGAGAAATACTCCTCCATTGCTGTTGGGATTGCAAATTGGTAAAACCACTCTGGAAATCAATCTGGAGGTTCCTCAGAAAATTGGAAATAGATCTACCTGAAGACACAGCTATACCACTCTTGGGCATATACGCAAAAGCTGCCCTACCATGCCACAGGGCCACTTTGTTCATAGTGGCCTTATTTGTGATAGCCAGAAGCTGGAATCAACCTAGATGTCCCTCAACAGAAGAATGGATACAGAAAACGCAGTTCATTTGCACAATACTACACAGCTATTAAGAATGAGGACATCCTTAGTTTTGCATGTAAATGGATGAAACTAGAATATATCATCCTGAGTGATTGAGTCCTCAGACTCAAAAGGACATGCATGGTATGTACTCATTAATAAGTGGCTATTAGCCAAAAAAAGTACAGAATACCCAAGATAGATTCCACAGAACTCAAAAAAGTTCAACAAGATGAAGTGCCCAAGTGAGGACACCTCAGTCCCACTTGGGAAGGAGAAGAAAGCAATCACAAGTGGGGAGGGAGAGAGGGACCTGGGAGGGAAAGTGGAAGGGGTGGGGGAGTTGGGGGCAGAGGAGAACTTGATCTGGTATTTGGTGAGGGAAAAGGACTGAAGCCCTGAGGGTCAGCACAAAGAATGGAAACAGGCAACCTCAGGAGATAGAGGGTTGGGGGGGGGCATCTGAAATACTCCAGAGACCTAGGAAGTGAGAGACTCTCAGGACTCAAAGGGTGGGACCTTAGATGAAATGCCCAAGAGTAGGGAGAAGGAACTTATAGAGCCCACCTCCAGCAGGAAGACAGGGCATCAAATGAGGGAGAATGGGACCATTCCACAGCCACAACTCTGAACCATAATTGTTCCTATCTGAAAGAATTACAGGGATGGAAATGGAGAGGAGTCTGAGGAAAAGAAGGTCCAGTGACAGGACCAAAGTGGGATTCATCTCAAGGGGAGGCTCCAAAGCCTGACACTATTACAGAGGTTATGAAGTACTCACAAAAAGGGACCTATCATGATGGTACTCCGGAATACCCAATAAGCAGCTGAAAGAGTCAGATGCAGATATTTGCACCCAACCAATGGACAGAAGCAGCTGACCCCTGTTGTTGAACTAGGGAAGGCAGAAAGAAGCTGAGGAGAAGGGCGACCCTGTAGGAGGACCAGCAGTCTCAACTGACCTGGACCCCTGAGATCTCTCAAACACTGGACCACTAAAGAGGCAGCATACACCAGCTGATATGAGGCCCCCAACACACATACAGTAGAGGACTGCCAGGTCTGTGTTCATTCAGAGATGATGCACCTAATTCTCAAGACACTGGAGGCTCCAGGGAGTTTAGAGGTCAGATGGGGTGGGTGTTGGGGACATCCACGTGGGGACAGGGGAATGGGGAGGAAGTATGGGATGTACAACACTTGGAGGGTGGATGGGGGGAAGCAGGAATAAAATATGGAGTGTAAAAAATTAATTAATTAATTGATTAGTTAATTAAAATAAAAAATAGAGTCCTAACCTGGTAGACAAGTGCACATTTGACTTTAGCTAGATTCTAACTTCCCTTCATATGATAGGCACCAGAGATGCTCCTAATGTCCCATGTCCTGTATCTCCTGGTGTTTCCCCTTGGCTGAACAAGGGTTTTTCTGGGAGGAAAGAAAAGCCTTGCCGTTTCTACCTGATTCTCTTTGAATACTTGCTCTGAAAGAAGCCAGTTGTCCTGTAGAAAGTCTTACTACCCCTAAACTACTGTCCTTTGAGGAAGCCACATGAAGAAGGTGGGTAAAGAGAAAAATGCCTGGAAACCTTTAGCTGTTTCACAGATCTTGGCAGATGAGACACATGTGGCTAAAGAATCCATTTTGGATTGTCTCCTAATGACTCCAGCTGTCATCTAAGTCTAACCACCTGCAAGAAACCAAGGACAACTTGGCTGTACCTATTCAACTCACAGAATAATTGGTCCTAATAATATATAATATATTGTTTTAAGTTACTAGGCTTTGGGGACTTCTGTTTTACAGTAGCAAATAATCTAAATATGAGAGGAAGGGAAGAAATAGTGGGATAAACAAGATATCTCTCTCTCTCTCTCTCTCTCTCTCTCTCTCTCTCTCTCTCTCTCTCTCTCTCTCTCTCCACATACACACACACACACACACACACACACACACACTTGTAGGTGTTTGTATTAGTTAGGGTTTTACTGCTGTGAACAGACACCATGACCAATGCAAGTTTTATAAAAGACAACATTTAATTGGGGCTGTCTTACAGGTTCAGAGGTTCAATCCATTGTCATCAAGGCAGAAGCATGGCAGCATACAGGCAGGCATGGTGCAGGAGGAGCTGAGGGCTCTACATCTTTATCCAAAGGAAGCCAGGAACAGACTTGGCATCCTCAGGCATCTAAGAGGAAGATTTCTAAGCCCAACCCCATAGTGACACACTTCCTCTAACAAGGCCACACCTTCTAATAGTGTCACTCCCTGGGACGAACATATACAAACCATCACAGTGTTAATGTTGAATGAGACAATTCATAATTGAATGTTTTCAGCCTGGATTTTGTTATCAATTCACTGCAGTCATTTCACTACAACACTAATGTAACAATTTTCCCAGTGGGGTTCAGTTGAATCCCATTTGCCTGTCTGAATCATATTTCAGACATTGAGCCCTTCCCCAGGTCTCTCTCTTTCTGTGTACCTTGTAAGCAAAATAAGACTGTTGTCTGTTCTAGGTTACATTTTCATGAATAGCTGTGTAGTGCAGTGTTTTGCTTCTGAGCAAAGACTAGAAATGCTTGTTTTTCACTTTAATAGATCTATATTTTCCTAAGTGTACAGATGTTACCTGGCCCTCTCCTCAGCACTTTATGAGAGCTCCTGCTCAGGAAACTTTCACTGATATGCTTGCAGCCTACTTACTACTCCTTCCTGAAATTAATTAGCCATCTCTGATCCAGGAGTCTTGTGTCTTCCCATACCACCCATGAAACCATATTTTGTTCAATTACAAGTAGACTGAAACCATGTATTTCCATTTCTTAGCACAGGAAGCATTCACTGTACCAAGTCAGCTTTTAAAAGTCTAGGCATTCAAATAATTACAAAATGCTAAGAACTATGTTTCAAATCATTAGTAAAACCCCCTCTGCCTTGGTCTAAAATCCTTGATATTTGAAATATTCTCAGCATTTATAATTTGAAATACATATATCTTTACTTAAAAGGTCATATATCTTAGGTATTGAAAAGTAGAGAGTATATTAAACTTTAGCTATTTGTGATGAAAGGCAAAACCATTGCTGGAAAAACTAATACTAGATTCCATGGAATTTTTGTGTCAGTAATCACAACTATGTACAACTTCCAAAAGCTGGTAAAGCCACTCCAGCCATATTGAATTACTGTAAAGTGTGTATGCGATTCAAAAGAACAATATTTTAAATAATTTGATAAGCTCATTTATTGACGACTTAGAGAATGGGAGGCAGTGAGTGAAAGAGGGTTCAGGGAATTAAGAATGGAGGAGGGAAGAGAAGCCATACTCCTAACCCCATGATTTGCAGACAGATGAAAATTGAGATTAGTTTGCAGTGGGCCTTCTGCATTAATTCTGGCACAAGAGTTCTTCATCAAATGTAGATACCACTTTTTGTAGTAGAGGCTCTAGTGACTAAGAAAACGGTCAATGCCTAGGGTCTTTTTGTGTGTTTGTTTTGTTTTGTTTTTATAATTTTCCCTATTCTCCATAGGCCCCAATTTCCTCATTTTAAAGGCAGATGTAATCACAGCACATTTCCAAAGGCTGTTAGAAAGGATCATTGAACCATGTATTTATTTTTACATAGAAAGTGAGTAATAGTTTTAGCAATAGATGTTATTAAGACATTTCTAGAATTAGGGTTTCAGGAACTTAATCAAATATACTTATTTTCTTCCATTTCGGTTTTGGTAACTTCTTTACATATGTGAAAGGGGAACAGGGAGTACAGCCCATTCTGAAGGATTGAGTTAATTCTGAGCAGGATCAATGTGTTAGAGAATCCTATTACTATAAAGCACTTTGCAAATATGTAGGTTTGGGAAGGAGAACTGAGATTTTGCGGAGACTTTGTCTTTTCATTATCAAACCCTTGTGTATTCAAAATAAATGAGCCATGTAGAAGTTTTGATCCATTCACACTTAATTAGTAAACACCTGGTGTTTTAGCAAGTATTTGATATTCAAGCAGTTATTACTTCCCACATTCTTTCTGTTACTCTTTATTAATTTTGGAATTTTAGTTATGTGATAATTCATGTTCACATAAAAGAAGGCTGTTTTCCATTAAAGAGTACATGCTGGAAGCCAACATAAATGGTGCCTCAGTTTTCCAGGAGGTAGATATAGTATCTTCACCATCATCAATTGCCTACTTTTTCCTAGCCAGGAACTTGTGGAAACTAGGACAAGCTCAGTTACTATATTATTTGGAGAGGCAGGGGCAGAGTCTCACCCTATAGTCCTACAATTCACTATATATCTCAGGATGTTCTGAAGCTCATGGTAATCCTCCTACTTCAGATATATAATTCTTATTTTTTCACCAATATTAACAATCCATGGAGCATTTAATGTGTGATGGTTACCATTAACTACAATTGAATTCTGGCATCAATTCTATGATGCAAGCATTATTACTCCCTTCTGTTGATGAGGAAATAAGCCTATAGTGTAATGAGCTAGATTTGGAACAGAGCACCTGGAGTCCATCTCTTTGTGTTTCATCTGGGCCTGAAATAACTGTAGTACCAGAGAATACCAGCAGTCTGGATACAACCCTGAGTTAAACCAGGATCTAGTCACAAAAATGGGAATCCAAGAGATGAAGGAGGGAGAACATGACGTATTCTTCCAGACCAAGCATTGCTTCATATTTTTGACTTAAACAGTTGATGCTGGTAAGAAACCTATATATAGTATGTGGGAAGAATAAAGGTAGTTCCTAAGTGCTGACACTTGGCAGGGATTATGAAGACTTTAAAAAGAACTTCCTTTGCTTCTTCTCTAAAATTATCCCTTTTTAGAAGGAAGGTACAGATATTCAAGGAGATAAGCAAGCATGAATTCTACATATTAGGATTTACTTTAACTCCCAGAGACAGAAAACCTAATGACTAGTACCCTGAGCATGCAAGATTTATCCCATCCCCAAAATATCTAATATGTATCTCAATTAAACATTAGAGTCCAAAATAGATATATTAAAAGAATTATACAATATGGTCAAGGAGAATTTATTTTAGGAATGTGGAGTAGCTTCCCACCCTAAAGTCTACTTTAAAAAGTGAACCATATCAATGGAATAAAAGCCAAACCACAAAATTATCTCAATAGATTCCAAAATAGTAGCCATTAAAATTCAATACTACTGTGTGATAAAAATCATTTAATGATCTTGGAATAAAAGAGCCTCTTCAAAACAAATAAATAATAAAAGACAAACAAACAATACCAGTCAATGTTATACTAAATGGTGAAATTGTCTGTGGCCATGCCAAAATGAATGTGAAATGCTAAAATTTCATCCTAATATAAGAAACTAGAAGATGTGTCCCATCTTCATCACAACTATCTTCTTTTCTATAAAGGCTAGTCAAAATATTTAGGGAACAGACAAAAAGGAAAAGGTATCAAATTGAAAAGGAACAATAAAGCTATCTCTGTAGGTGACATGATCTTCTTTATACAAAGTTCTAAGAATTATACTACAAAATCTACTAGTTAACAAGTTCAACATATTACATGGTACACAATCATTATAGGTAATAGTTAATTGTATTCCTACACATTTGAAAAATATAAGGTTATAGTATATATATATAGAATATTATATATATAGAAAGGAAATTATGAACACAATTACATGTATAATATCAACAAAATAATGAAAGACTTAGCAATAAATTTAAAAAAAAGAAACACAAAACTTTTAACAGTATTATTGAAAGAAAAATTTAAAATACTAATTAAACTGGACATGATGGTACATGCCTATATCCCAGTACTCAGGGAACTGGGATAGGAGAATCATATGTTAAAAGCTAGTCTGAACTAAATAATGAGTTCAAGGACAGCCGGAAATACTCAGTAAAATAATGTCTCAAAAACACAAATCCTGGGGTGTAGTTCAGTAGTAGAGCACATCCTTAGCATATTTCAATGTCTTGAATTCTATCCCTGTTGGGATTTACATAAAATTTCTAAATAAGTAGAAGGGCAGTTCATGTTCACTGGTTGGAAGACTTAAATGTCATGAAGACAGCATTTACTTACCCAATTGACATGCAGATTACATGCAACACCTCCTGAAGTATAGCTGGCTTTTTTTTGTAGAAACTAACAAACTGATCAGATATTCATATGGAAATTCAAGGTACCAAAAAAGCCAAAACAGTCATTAAAAAGTGTGGCAGGACTATTTATTTAAGTGGAAGAAAGACATCTTTTAAACAAGTAGTGAGGGGATAACTGGACAGCCACCTACAGAAGAATGAATTGGAACCACTTTCATTTAAATGGATCATGGTGTAGATTTTTTTAAGAGTTGAATATGATATGATATTGAATTTAGCAAACACTTCTTAGTATACTGTTAAATGCACAAAAGGAAGAAACTAAAAACTACTTTTATCTCAAAAGACAAGAAAGTTAAAAATTATGATTCCCTCAAAATGATATAATATTTGTAAATAACATTTCACTAGGGATTTGAGTCAAGAATACATAAAGAATTCATGGAGTTCAACTAAAGAAAAGAAAAAAATAATCAAATTTTAAATTGGACAAAGTATCTAAATAGACATTCTTTTTCCAAAGAGGACCCATATTTGGTCAATAAACACATGTTCCTCCTCAGCATTCATCAGAGAAAAACAAATCAAAACCACAGTGAGATATATATGCACACTCAGTATGCACTCATGTACATACTATTGGAAAATGGAAACAAGCAAATGTTAGTAAAAATGTAGAGAAATTCTATCCTTCATACTATGTTGGAAGAAATATAAAATAATAGAACTACTTTACACTGCATTTTAGTAGTTTCTTTGAAAGTTAAACATAGTTATAATTCTATTTAACAATCCTCCTCCTAGGTATTTTCCTAAGGGAAATGAAAAAAATATATTTTTCCACAAAACCCTTTCACAAAAAAGTTTCCTGTAATGCTATGCTATGCATAGAGTCAACAGTATAATAGACACAAACCAAGTTTTCATCCTTATGAAAGGATAAACAAATGCACATTATTGAGCCATAGAAAGTAACTAAATATTCAAACTACTTAAAACCCAGTGAAAGAAACCAGTCACAAAAGACAGTGTACTGTATGATTAGATTTATTTAAGACTCCCATAATTAGCAACTCTGTAGTGACATAAAGTAGATTAGTGGCTACTAGAAGTGGGAGCTTGTGGTTTATGGAGTATTGAGCAGAGTGATAGCTAAAACACTCAAAACTTCTCTTTGAAATAATGAGCGTGTTCTAAGGTTGACTGTGGTAATGGTTATGCAACTCTTTGACTATACTGAAAGACATTGACTCATGTTCTTTTAATGTGTGGGTAGTATGGCACAAGAAGCATATGTCAACAAAGCTGTTACCAATAAAAAAAGAAAGGAAAATAGAAATGAGAAATTAAAATGGTTCTTTGATCTGGACGTAGAGAACAGCAGGCTATAAGGACCAGTTTATGTCTAGGCAACATGGTGCTTTGTGGATATCCAACATGGGACACGATGGTGAATGTTGGACATCTAGGGACATACAGCAAAAAAAAAAAAAAGAAAAAGAAAAGAAAAAAAATGGCTGATAATGAATATCCAGGAAACCCCAAATTAAGCAGTGATGTACTCAGTTATATTACCATTTATGAGACATATCACTTGAGTGGTTTTGTATAAATATGAGTTTGAGGTCAAAGGACTATGCCTTTGCCTTTTGCCTTTATCAGCCAGGCATTTTAAAACTGTGTGTACCTATCTGAAGCCTGTATGTCAGGTTGTATCGTCTGTGCCTGTGCCCACCTGTGTGTAGTCTGTGTGTGGTACCTACATGCCTGCTGCTGACATCTGCATCCCTAGAGGTCTGTGTGCTAGTGAATAAAATTTACCTTATCTGTCTATGGCTCCTTGCATGCTTATCAACAATTTGGTCTCCCATGACCCCTCTCCACTTCTGGCTTCATAGCTTAGGCCTCACACTGATGCTACACCTGTCTTGGAGGTAGTAAAGATTGGAAAGGAAGCAACTATAATGGACACATGGGGAGAAGAGCTATGACCTTGGGCCAATAAAAGTTGAAGACTTAGGACATCAAACTAGTTTCATGAAGGGCTATGCTTTTATTGAGAAGGAAGACTAGACAACAATATCTCTGATAGTTAAAGGAAACCACAATAAAAACTATCACAGTCTGAAGTGTAGGGGGAAAAGTCTTTCCTGACAATTCATAGTGATTATGAAGTCCTGCTATGTGGTTGGAAGTCATTTTTACATTTCGCATAGTATCTGTGAAAGTCTAAGCAAATATGTGCGCCCGAGCACACACACACACACACACACACACACACACACACACACACACACACACACACACGCATCTTACACATCTTGAATTGGGGCTCCCAGAGTACAATACAGAGCAGAAGAGAATAAAACTTCTGTTTGGAAATACCTGCCACCATTCAAGATGTCAGACACGTGGATGGGAATAAATGAGCACATATATGAAAACTTCAAGATAGTGCTTAAGAATTTGCTGTTCTAGAAAGCCTAGCATCTTCTTGAAGCTATTAAACAGGGAAGGATAGGAATGCATTTGTCTGTTAGAAAGAAAACTCTTGGTGGCCATGAAGAAGGTGGATCAGATGAGGCTGGCCCCAGAGTAACTGAGACAATGCAAGTGATGGAGATTAAAGTGCAATAAGAAGTCTAGTGGAATAGAACTAAATTAGTGTAAGGTGGGCTGATCTGGGGAGAAGATTTCTTATATATAGATGTGAGAATGTGATGATGCAACACTCATTACAGAAGTCATGGATTTGATAGATACAATGCCATTAATTTAGGAATATTTAATAGTGGAAAAGATAGTTTTGCACATAATTAAAATATTGTCCTTGAAGAATTAAGTAGAAGTTGTGGCAATTATTGGTCCATGAAGAAAGAGTAATGAAAACTAGAAATAAGAGCAGCATCTGTGGCAGTGAGTAATAAAATAAACATAAATAAGAAGAACATGAAGTTGTGAGAATGATGCCATGTGAGAGGGTGAAGGGGGTTGGGTAGATATGACCAAGAAATATTGCATACATGAATGAAATTTTTATGCATTTTTTTTCAAGATACATAGAAAGGTTTTATTTTCGAGGAGCAGGAACTTATTCAAACAAGCCAGATACCTTGTCATCATCTGACTTCCCATACTCCATGTTTTGTCTCCCTTCTCTGTTGCATTGGGGGCAGAACCAGCTGCAGAAGCTGCAGAGCTAGGGGCGGTAGGAACAGCCACAGCTGCACCAGCAGCCACACTAGAGAGTTTGCCCAAACCTTGTTAAGCCAGTCATTGTCTGCTTCTACATCCACGTTGGTTAGGGTTTTCTTGATCTCTTTCATGCTGAAGGAATTGTGGTCAAGGGTAGTCAGCAGGTAATAAGCTATATAGTCCTTATTGGTGGTGGACAGGCCTCATATGTGTGACCTCAGTGGCATCAGGCAGCAAAAAGCAAAAGGTATTTATTAATAAGTAAAAATTTTAATGAGGAAATATTTAACTGACTAGTAATTTATGCCCTATATGAAAATTTGTGAGATGCAGATGAGGCAGCATGTAAAGGAAAAAGTTGGACCTTCAAACACATACATATTAAGACAGAAGTCTGAAAATTGATCTCAGAACACTAATTACAAAAAATGAAAACTTAGACTAGTACTAAAATTAATGAATCAGAGAAACTAAAGAGAACAAAAACCCCAAATACACGTTTTTGAAAACACAAATAAAATTTAGAGACTTCTACAGAAAGAGTAATAAAAGAAAAGGGAGCCTGGGAATAAGCAAGGGATATTTACAACAGTGTATGAAAGAAAAACTGGTCTAAAAAAAGAAGGAACAAATCGACAAAACCCTGCAGACTTTTAGTTAGACACTTTAAAAGCTCTCTTTCAACACTGTCAATTAGGGGAAAATCAGCCAGGATCATGAACTCAATAATAGCATCAGCCAACATGATTTTATAGAACATTCCACCAAACAATAGTGGAACACAGATTAATTTCAAATGTCTTCAAATACTTACTCCAAAATTAACTATATGTGGCCTAAACAAACCTCATCAACTTTTTAAAGCTAAAAGCACATGACATTTTATCCTGACAAAAATTAATGTGGGGAAGAAAGGGTTTATTTGAGTTCATGATTCCATTCCATGATACAGTCCATCACAACAGGGGAGCCAAGGTAGCAGGAACTTAAAATTGCTAGTCATCGAAGAAGGATGAACTAAATGAAATTTAAATAAAACCAAACAAACAGGGGATGGGAAGATGGCTCAGTGGGCAAGAGTGCTTGCTGTGTAGACATGAGAATTTGAGCTCAAATTTCCAGCATGCATGTAAACAGCCAAGCAAAGGGTTCCAGCCTGTAATGCCAATGCTATAAGGAACAGAAAAAAAGAGGATCATGGGGGCCACCCTCACTCCAGATTCAACAAAAGACCTTGTCTCAAGGGAATAAGATAATACATGGTAGGCAGGACACAACACAACCCATAAACACAAAAACAAATCACAAAATAGAGAATCAATAAAATAAAAGCTTTTTTTGAAAGATCGTTTGAATTGACAAAGTTCTAGCATAATTAACATATAGAAAAAGAGAAGATACAATCACCAGTTATAGGAGAAAATTAGTAATTCCATACTATCTTAGTTTGGGTTTTATTTCTGTAAAGAGATACCATGGTCTTGGCAACGGGAAAGGGGAAATCATTTGGAATGTAAATAAAAAAAATTATATAGAAAATTAAAAGAAAAAAAACCTCTGAACCTGGCTTACAGTTTCAGAGGTTTAGTTCACTACTGTCATGATAGAAAATAGCATTGTCCAGGTTAGACTTGGTGCTTGTGTAAGTGCTGAGAGTTCTACATTCAGATCAGTAGGCAACAGGAAGAGAGTGCCACACTGGGCTTGGCTTGAGCAGCTGAGACCTCAAAGCCCTCCCTCCAGTGACACACTTCCTCCAACAAGGCCACATCTACCCCAACAAGGCCACATATCTCAATAGTGCCCCTATCTATGGGCCTATGGGGGGCATTTTATTCAAACCACCACACATACAGCTACTGGTAAAGATAACAAGGAAGTATTACAACTACTCTGTACATAAAATTAAGAATGAGGACTAAGTAAACCAATTCTTTAAAAAAACTGCAATTACCCCAAACACAAATAATGTGAAATAGATCATATGAGTGGTCTTACACTAATTAGAAAAATTGAATTGACAACTTAAAAGCTTCCTCAGAAAAGATAACTCTTCACTGAAGAATCAACTTAACCTTCAAAGAAGAGTTCATAACAGTTTCTCTCCCAGAAAATTGAAGACTCATTAGCAGTTATCCTAGTTAGCTCCTCTGTTGCTATAGTATAATACTGATCAAAGCCACCTGGGGAGGAAAGGGTTTATTTCATCTTGCTAATACCAGGTCATACTCCATCACTTAAAGAATTCATGGCAGGAGTTCAAGGAAGGAACCTGGAGTCAAGAATGGAAGCAGAAACCATGTAGGAGTACTACTTACTGGTTTGTTATTCATAGTTTGCTCAGTCTGCTTTTTATACCATTTAGGACCAAGAACCTAGAGATGAAACTACTCACATTCGACTGAACCCTACCACATCAATCATCAATCAAGAAAAATGTTCCCTTTTCCCAGATGGGACTATCTTGTGTCAAGGTGATGGGAAAAAAACCAAAGCTGCAGAAGTGCAATAGTGGCACTTATATCTTGAGGAAAACCAACTGAATCTAATTGGACATAAGGATCACTCAATGGGAGAAAATTCATGCATGATACTGTAAAACTATTCATAGCTGACAATGTCATGTACCCTAAAGAACTTACTACTGCTATTTCCTAAACTAGTAACGTGTATTCTAAAAACCTATCACTATGCATACAGGCAAGCATGGCTCAAAATTCTCATTAAAGAAGCTTCTTTTTGTATGAAACGGGGACCATTACAGAATGCCACAACTGGTCAAAATGTAGAGAACTGTGGGATGCCCACAGCTGACTGTGGAATGTCCAATCCCAGTCCTATCTACAATACAACCCCTAAACCTGAAGTTCAGAAAACAGTGTAAAAGCCAGAAGCTGGGGACATAGCTTTGAAATAGTGCCTTCTATAAACAACAGGGAAGCTATACCTGTGAAATCTCAACAAAATGGCTGCTTAAACAAGAACTACACAGTGGCAATACCAATTAACATGCCAAGGTAAATGTGAGAAATCATATAGGGGCTACCACTAGAAGAAGTGCTACAAGCAATTCATGGTTGCTAGGAGAGAAAGAATCAGTCTTCTTCAGGGACAAAGTCCAAGATAGAGATTGGCCCCTTTAGAATCTTCTGTCTGGGGTTCCTCTGTGGTAGTGGGTTTCTTTCTGTCAGAGGAAATTATTAGCCCCAAGAGAAGGCTTGTTCTTGAATCTGTCATCATTTCTCCTGGGCCATTTTTAAAAAACTGCTTCTATTTTACTCCTATTGTTGAAAATCCCAAAGCAAAATTTCAAAAGTGATTTAGTGCTGAGGTCCCATTGTCTACTTTTTGCAGCTTCCTTCTAATGACTAGAACAGATTGACTGATGAAGTAATCACCCAGCACAATTTGACCCTTTGAAATGTTTAAATTGCCCACTTAATCTCACACATACTTTTTTAGTGTTTCGTCTTTCACAACCCCCTATCGTGACATGCTTTAACCTCCTGGTTTTACAGTTTTCTTTTTCCGTTTTGGAATAATTCTATACTTTTAGTGTAAAACTATTTTACCATACATCCCTTTTCATCTAAAAGGGCTTTTTTTCTCTCTATCCTTTTCCTCCCTAGCCCTCCAAGTATATTTTCACACCTAAATATTATATTCTTTTTTCTACTTGGATTCTGGCTGCCTTATTTTTTCCTTTTAAGTCTCTGAATATAGAAGACAATTATTTTTCCTTAACAAAATGAAGTGGTTTTGAACTTAATGAAAATGAGGGGAGATGTAATTGAAGCATAGAAAACATAGATTTTGTATTATAAGTGTCAACTATAAATATAAACATATGCAAAGCATGTTTCAAGTTCTGGAGATATTTTTGTTTACTCTTATTGATAAGCAGAAATTGACTTATTTGTCAAGGATTTATTCAAGCCCTGCAAGAGAAAAGATTTTTGGCTAATTTTATGGAACACATAAGATAATTTTATATTATCTGAAGAGTATATGAGCATAAGGAAGCACACATGTAAACAAACGGTATATACACCTACACAGTTATGCATAACATAGATAAAACACTCAAAGATTTTTTAGCTTTCATTTAAATTGATCTTTTATTAGTGTCACATAGACTAGTGCTTCTATGGTTTCTTCCATATTCCTAAGCAAACTTTAATCCTTTATTTGCACTTCCAGTGATATGAATTATAGTAGAAACAAAGAAATTTTACACCTCAAATGCATAGATACCTCAGTTAGTAAAATATTTGCCATGTAAACATGAAAACAGTTCCCAGAACATACATAAAAAGCAGGAGTATATGTGTGTATAGGTGTGTATAATGTTCCTGTGTGTGTGTGTGTGTGTGTGTGTGTGTGTGTGTGTGTGTGTGTGGTGATGTATGTGTAGGTGGATATGCACAAGTGTGCAAATACTTGTGAAGTACCTACTTCTCTGACCTTTTAGTTTTAGTATGTGAATCACAATGAAGTGCTTGGTGTCACTAACCTGCCATCTCTCATCCCTCAAATATCAATTCTGATATTTCTATGAAAGTGGCTTTTAGATTTGGGGCAAAGCTTTCCTCTTCCATGTATGAGTGTGCATAATCCATTTTGATCAAAGAACAGCTTCCCTTGAGCATAAAGAGTTCTCCAAGCAAAGGCCCTTTGTACTCAGAATTATGAACCTTTTGTGGATATCTAACTTGCCACAACCTTACTTTTCAGATTTTGCATTAACCAAACTTCCATAATTGTGTGAACTGATTCCTTAACATCTCTTTTCTGTCGATCTCATTGAAGAGGGTATAGTTCTACTTATAACCAGTTATAGTCAGTACTGTTGGTTTTCAACTACATATCTAGTTGGAGATCTCTGGATGACAAAGCCATTAACCAGCAAGAATTGAGTAAAGATTTTCATTTCTATTTTAAAGTCAGTTATACTTTGTGTCTTGGGTATTCTGAGTTTCTGGGTTAATATCCCCTTATCAGTGACTGCATACCATGTGTGTTCTTTTGTGATTGGGTTACCTCACTAAGGATGATATTTTCCAGTCCTGACCATTTGCCTAAGAATTTCGTGAATTCATTGTTTTTAATTGCAGAGTAGTATTCCATTGTGTAAATATACCACATCTTCTGAATCCATTCCTCCGTTGAGGGACATCTGGGTTCTTTCCAGCTTCTGGCTATTATAAATAAGGCTGCTATGAACATGGTGGAGCATGTGTCCTTCTTGCATGCAGGGGAAGCCTCAGGGTATATGCGCAGGAGTGGTATAACAGGATCTTCTGGGAGTGTCATGCCCAGTTTTCTGAGGAACCACCAGACTGCTTTCCAGAGTGGTTGTACCAGCTTGCAATCCCACTAGCAGTGGAGGAGTGTTCCTCTTTCTCCACATCCTTGCCAACAACTGCTGTTTCCTGTGTTTTTGATCTTAACCATTCTGACTGGTATGAGGTGGAATCTCAGGGTTGTTTTGATTTGCATTTCCCTACTGACTAAGGATGATGAACGTCTCTTTAGGTGCTTCTCAGCCATTAGATATTCTTCAGGTGAGAACTCTTTGTTTAGCTCTGTACCCCATTTTTTAATAGGGTTATTTGGCTCTCTGGAGTATAACTTCTTGAGTTCTTTGTATATATTGGATATTAGCCCTCTGTCAGATGTAAGGTTGGTAAAGATCATTTCCCAGTTTGTTGGTTGCCGCTTTGCCCTTTTGACAGTGTCCTTTGCCTTACGGAAACTTTGCAATTTTATGAGGTCCCATTTGTCAATTCTTGATTTTAGAGCATAAGCTATTGGTGTTCTGTTCAGGAAATTTTCCCCTGTGCCCATATGTTCAAGGTTCTTCCCTAGTTTCCTTTCTATTAGTTTGATTGTGTCTGGTTTCATGTGGAGGTCCTTGATCCACTTGGAATTGAGCTTAGTACAAGGAGATAAGAATGGATCGTTTTGCATTCTTCTGCATGCTGGCTAAGTTGAACCAGCACCATTTGTTGAAAAGGCTATCTTTTTTCCACTAGATGGTTTTAGTTACTTTGTAAAAGATGAAGTGGCCATAGGAGTGTGGATTCATTTCTGGGTCTTCAATTCTGTTCCATTGATCTACATGCCCGTCACTGTACCAATACCATGCAGTTTTTAAACTATTGCTCTGTAGTACAGCTTGAGGTCCGGGATACTGATTTCCCCAGAAGTTCTTTTACTATTGAGAATAGTTTTAGCTATCCTGGGTTTTCTGTTATTCCATATGAATTTTTGAATTGCTCTTTCTAACTCTATGAAAAATTGAGTTAGGATTTTGATGGGAATTGAATTGAATCTGTATATTGCTTTTGGCAAGATGGTCATTTTTACTATATTAATCCTGCCAATCCATGAGCATGGCAGATTTTTCCATCTTCTGAGGTCTTCTTCAATTTCTTTCTTCAGAGACTTGAAGTTCTTGTCATACAGATCTTTCACTTGTTTGGTTAGAGTCACACCAAGATACTTTATATGGTTTGTGGCTATTGTGAAGGGTATCATTTCTCCTACTTCTTTCTCAGCCTGCTTATCCTTTGAGTATAGGAAGGCTACTGACTTGCTTGAGTTGATTTTATATCTGGCCACTTTGCAGAAGTTGTTTACCAGCTGTAGGATTTCTCTGGTGGAGTTCTTTGGGTCGCTTAAGTATACTATCATATCGTCTGCAAATAGTGATGGTTTGACTTCTTCCTTTCCAATTTGTATCCCTTTGATCTCCTTTTGTTGTCTAATTGCTCTAGCTAGAACTTCAAGTACTATATTGAAAAGATATGGAGAGAGGGGGCAGCCTTGCCTAGTCCCTGATTTTAGTGGGATTGCTTCAAGTTTCTCTCCATTTAGATTGATGTTAGCTACTGGTTTGCTGTAAATTGCTTTTACTATGTTTAGATACGGTCCTCAAATTGCTGATCATTCCAAGACCTTTAACATGAAAGATGCTGAATTTTGTCAAATGCTTTTTCAACATCTAATGAAATGACCATGTGGTTTTTTTCTTTGAGATTGTTTATGTAGTGGATTACATTGATGGACTTCTTTATATTGAACCATCCCTGCATCCCTGGGATGAAGCCTACTTGATCGTGGGGAATGATCGTTTTGATGTGTTCTTGGATTCAGTTGGCAAGAATTTTATTGAGTATTTTTGCATCGATATTCATAAGAGAAATTTGTCTGAGATTCTCTTTCTTAGTCAGATCTTTGTGTGATTTTGGTATCAGCGTAATTGTGGCTTCATAGAATGAGTTGGGTAGTGTTCCTTCTGTTTCTATTTTGTGGAATAGTTTGAAGAGTATTGGTGTTAGGTCTTCTTTGAAGGTCTGATAGAATTTTGCACTAAAACCATATGGACCTGTGCTTTTTTTTTGGTTGCAAGACTTTCAATGACGACTTCTATTTCTTCAGGGGTTATAGGATGGTTTAGATGGTTCTATTTGATCCTGATTTAATTTTGGTATTTGGTATCTGTCTAGGAAATTGTCCATTTCCTCCAGATTTTCTAGTTGTGTTGAATACAGGCTTTTGTAGTAGGATCTGATGATTTTTTGAATTTCCTCAGTTTCTTTTATTATATCTCCCTTTTCGTTTCTGATTTTGTTAATTTGGATACTGTCTCTGTGCCCTCTGGCTAGTCCGGCTAAGGACTTATCTATCTTGTTGATTTTCTCAAAGAACCAACTCCTAGTTTTGTTGATTCTTTGTATGGTTTTATTTGTTTCTACTTGATTGATTTCAGCCCTGAGTTTGATGATTTCCTGCCTTCTACTCCTCTTGGGTGTATTTGCTTCTTTTTGTTCCAGGGCTTTCAGGTGTACCATTAAGCTGCTAGTGTATGCTCTCTCTCATTTCTTTTTGGAGGCACTCAGGGCTATGAATTTTCCTTTTACCACCGCTTTCATTGTGTCCCATAAATTAGGGCATGTTGTGCCTTCATTTTCATTAAATTTTAAAAAAGTGTTTGATTTCTTTCTTTATTTCTTCCTTGACCAAGGTATCATTGAGTAGAGCATTGTTCAGCTTCCACGTGTATGTGGGCTTTCTGTTGTTTTTGTTGCTATTGAAGACTACCCTTATTCCATAGTGATGTGATAGGAGGCATGGGATTAGTTCGATCTTCTTATATCTGTTGAGTTCTGTTTTGTGACCAGTTATATGGTCGATTTTGGAGAAGGTACCAAAAAGTTCTAATGCTTTGACAATGTATTTTCAGTAAATACTATATAAATTGTTCAACTAATTTGTATTGTATTAGATATCTATACAGGTTGTGGAAATGTAATAAATCTTTTGAGAAACAAAGTTGTTTTACACAAAGCAGGGGAAGATTTTTCAGATAATGTGAAATTTGTGCAAAGACTGAGGGAAATGAATAAAACAACTGACTGAAGGAATGGGAAGCACATATCATTCTGAAGAATAAACATTGCAACCTCTATGGCCACCTGATACAATACAGATTTGTTGGTTTACTGTTTCTTTCCATCGGAATATAAGATCTTTGAAGACAGAATATGTTTTTCTCTGCTCATTCCATGGCATTTAAGACAGTGCTCAGTGCCTGATTGATATTTCTTTAACCTTTGTTGAGAACTAGATAAATGAACTGTTCCTCTTGTTACAGTATGTGATGAAGTGGAAGTTTTTGGTAATGTCATGTGATGCAGACTCACATGGTGTTTTGCTGAGGCAAGACCTGTGTGAGGACAAACAGTTTTGGAGAGAATATAAAGAGGACTCAACGGACAGTGATGCAGTGTTTATAGTAAGCTTTGCACACTTTGTTGGTCTTACTGATTTTTGCTTCATTGAGAGAGGCACAGAAGACAACTTCTGGCATCTGGGCTGGTTCTGGTCATTCCCATTGACTCGTGCCAATTTGGCAGAGGTCTAGCTGTTTTTGTTATATTGTACCACCACTGTTGATCCATGTTTGGTATTGACACTACTGAACTGGACTGCTGGTATCCTGACAAACAGAGATTGGAATCACCCCAAGGAACTACTTCTAAATAAGTCCACCTCCCCTTGTCCTATCTTTTCTCCCATACCTTTGAATGATGGATTATATAAGGGGATTTGAAGCCTTGGTGAAACTTTAGTAAAAGTAGGTTTTGAAAAATCTAAGCTTACAATGTGACAAATAAATTGTCATTTATTTGTACAACTGAAACACTATACATCATATAATGGTAAAAGAACTGCATTTATAATATGAAATACTATATTAAAAATAATACATTCTTAACAGTGATGTACATATTTACAGTAGTAAAATATATGTACATATATTCATTATAGTTAAATATGTATTTTAGTATCATATTGTGCAAGAGACTTTTGTATAGCAACCCTTGAGGAATATAAGTTATAATAGGAATTGTATGTTCTAAAAGCATTGAAAATAAATTAATTTTTCATTAATAAAATGATAAAAATCATGTATTCTTTCTATAATAAAGTAGCTAATGAGAAATTAAACTACCATGAGAAAATATCAGAAAAATAACATCTAGTAAAACAAAACAAAAACAAAACAACAAAAAACCAATAACCCAGTGTGCAAATATATATGATCAGGGCCTCACAATCTTAGGTCAAATCTGTTTCAATGTTTTTGTATGGTTTAAAAAACTAAGGTAGGTGTGTGTGTGTGTGTGTGTGTGTGAAGGAAGGAATCATGAGAAGGAACAGAAGCAGAAGGAGGAGGAGGTGCTAGAGTGGAGATTCTTAACCCTTTCACAGGGGTTGCCTAAGAACATCAGAAAACACAGACATTTACATTACAATTCATAACTAGTAAAATTCAGTTGTGAAGTCACTACAAAAGCAGTTTTTTGGTTGGGAGTCACCGCAACATAGAACTGTATATGAAAGGGTCTCACTATTAGGAAGTTTGAGAATCACTGTGCTAGAGGACATAGAGGAGGTGCAGCATGGAGACTGTATGTGACCCACAAAGTTCCAAATGCCGGCTACGTAACTACAAAAAAAAATTAGCTGAGCACTTTTATATACCCATGTGTGTTTATTTGCTAGCATTGGTGTAATAAAGTATCACAAACAAACAGTGTAAACAATGACACTTATTTTACAACTTAAGAAGCTAAAGAACTGAGTTAAAGATATGACATTGGGGGGGGGGGGGAGGGAGCCAAGGAGGATCTGGAGAAGGGGAAAATGCGATTGAAATTGTAAGGAAAAAATTAAAAAGTGTGTCATCAGGGTTAGGACTCACTGAGAGCTATGACAGAAAATTCACCCCGTGATTTTCCCTTACACCATGGTGGTTTGTGTTTGGTCTCTGAAATTACTTGGTTTGTATATCTTGGTCTTCATTTTTGCATGGCATTACTTCTTTGTGTGTGTTTTTATCTAAATTTTCTTTTTATAAACATGCCAATCCCAATGGCTTAGAAACCCACCCTTCTTCACTATGCCCTTCATGTTAACTCATTACATCTGTAGCAATCAGATTTTTTAATAAAGTCACATTCTGAGCTACCGGAAGTTATGACTTCAACATATTAATTGAAGAGGGGAACAGAATTCTATTCATAACCATATGTTTCAAATATATACAAAAAAGTATAGCTTACACACATGTAAGTAGTTAATGAGTCTGAATCATCATGGAAATATTATATGTGAATTCAGAGATAGTAACAATCCCCAAAGAATGAGGGAGATATAAGAAAATATAAAGTAATTGGACTCCAACAGTATCCTTAACTTTATTTTATTTTATTTTATGTGTATGGGTGTATTGCCTACATGTATGTCCGTGTACCATTTGTATAGTCTGGTACCTGTGGAAGTCAGAAGACAGTGTCACAGTCTCTGGAAGTAGAATTATAGATGGCTATCTATCTAGCATCTATCTAGCATCATGTGGGTGCTAGGAATCAAATCTGGATCCTCTTGAAAAGCAGTCAGTACTCTTAAACACTGAATCATGTCCCCCTGTCTTTTAACATTTTTTAAATGAGCTACTATGATAGCAAAATCAACTTTAACTCTTAGTGTCAGGGTTACAGAAGTATATTCTGTTATTTTCTGAACCCTTTTGGATATTTTATATATCATACCCATGAGTCATTCATTTATTCTCTAGGGAGAAGCTATAGTGAGACTGATACACTATGTCCACCATTACAGAGAACATGCCAACCATTAGAATAGATCATTATATTTTATATTAAAATAAGGAAAAGTAGTTCGTTTCTCTTCCCCCACATCTCTCCCTCTCTTCCTCTGTGTGTGTGTGTGTGTGTGTGTGTGTGTATGTGTGTGTGTGTGTGTGTGAGAGAGAGAGAGAGAGAGAGAGAGAGAGAGAGAGAGAGAGGAGAGGGAGAGGGAGAGAGGGAGGGAGGGAGGGAGGGGGGAGAGGGAGAGTGGAAAGGGGGAGAGAGAGAGGGAGAGGGAAGGAGAGGGAGCGGGAGAGGGAGAGAGAGAGAGAATTACAAACAAATGTGCCATGGTGCTCATTAGAGATACAACTTGTAGAAGTCAGTTCTCTCTTTCCATCCTGTAGGTCCCAGAGATTGAACTCAGATGGGCAGAGTTGGTGATAAGTGTCTTTGTCCTCTGAGGCCTTAGTTCTGTTATGTATAAAACATATCTCCTACAATATGATTTTACTTGGTAGATTGTGATGTGTCTGTGATGTAAGGTAAGTGGGGTCTGGAATATTGTAGAAATTATTTAATCTCAATCCAGGGTTTCTATCCTGCCTTTGACTCTTTTGTTCCTTTATAGAAGACACATACATCCTTTGTATTTACAATAAGCCTTAAACAACACAAGAGCTGATCAGATGCATATCCTCGGTGTTATTAGAATCTACTTTTGTATCAATAACCCGTTATTATTTACTACTTACTATATTTTATTTGAGCTGCTCTTAACTTCAATGGGACAGTCCCCAGGGCCACATTTTTAGAGCTCATCTAACCGATGGTGGCATCTCTTTATTCCTTCTGCGCCTTCTTCTTCTATGTAGCTGCCTGCAGCTACACGCGAACTGGTGATCTGTAAAAGATACTTAGGGATGCATGGGGAGGACCAAGACAACATTTTGCTGTTCAAAGTCCATTTACTTGGGGGTGAACGGCAAATATAAACTCTCTTGTTCAAAGCTTGTTGATTCCACAGGATCTGCTAATCTGCTAAATCAGCGGGAGGTGGTAGCTGGCTCCGGTAGAACAATAGGCTTCCACCTCGACTCCTCCAGGTCGAGGAGGAGTGGCTCACTGAGGTTTGGCAATCCTCTGCTCAGAATGCAGAAGTGGGGGAAAAATGCAGGCAGCTGGGTGGGTCAGCTGCTTCTCAGAGGCTGAGAGAGTAAGTTTCTGCCAGGCGATATGGCTCTCTACACTTCTACTCATGGTTTTTCCCAACCTTAACCTTGGGAAAGCTAAACCCCACTTATCTCTCTTCTGTTCAGCTATTAGCTATTGGCATCTTTATTTACCTACCAGAAATAGCTTGGGGGACAGGGTCACAAGTTACATGCAGACTCCTGGTCTTGGGGCCCCCACTTAGCATTACAATAGTAAAAGACAAAACCTCAACACTGGGAAGCAATGATCAGAACTTTCCAAGTGTGCATTTTCATGCTCACTCCATAGTCTACTTTTCCAATACACTGATGATAGGGATACACAAAATATTTAAAACATGTTTCCTCCTCCCTTCTGCCCCTCTTTTCTCCCTTTCTTTAAACCTTGTTAGTTTCAGTTTATTTAAATCTGGACTTTATATTTTCTTTCTACCCAATATGAACTGCAAAGACTTATACAAAGAGAAGACCTGTGTGTATATATATATATATATATATATATATATATATATATATATATATGTACATATATACATATATACATATATACATATATATATGTATGAAGTGCAGTGGGAAGCAAAGTCCAGCCTTACTTCATCAGTAGCCAATGGCTTACTCATGCAAATTATTCAACCTTTATCTTCGAAGAAATGAAAAATCTCTCAGCTCTAAACACCTAGAAAGATGAAGGTGATGGGTGTAATAGAAGGAGAAACATTACACAATCAATGAACATGGAAAGTTGTCAATTAGACATGCATGTGTTTTCAATTCTGGGATATATTCAATAGTTGATGTGACTTCCCTTTTCTCAGATGGGAATATAATTGACGGTTTGTCCCAGCATTATCTAGATATTATATACATTAACCTGACTCATCTGTGTAGTCTGGAATATAACATTCTCCACCTATCAAGACATTTGAAGATCCCTTTGACAATGATGCCACTTGACTCCTAGAAAATGAAAACAAACAAATAAACAACAACAACAAAAACCAATGAAGGTGCCAATTGTAGTACACATCCTTGGGTTTCAAACGTGCTTTTAGCCTGAGCTTCACTTGGGAAACACTTGTCCCTTTAACAGATATCTGCAAGAAGCAGTCACACCAAATAGTACAAGTTTTTTGGTGAATTTTGTAGAACCACAGGGAAGAATGAAGTTGGCAGCACACCAGATTTGGTGTCAGTGTTCCCAATTGCAACCATGCCTTTTCTGAGTCTGTTCTTTGAGTTTCCAGTCCCTGGTTTTATCTTCCTTCCAAGCCTTTTCTCAAACAGGTCTTGCCACTTGTTTTTCTATGGAATAGATTCTTCCTTTAGTGAGAGCCATAGGTCTTGGATGCTAAATTTTCCATGTCTATATCCTTACCCAAGTATTTCCTCAACAAAACTTGGATCTGTCTTTTCTAAAAATCCATCTTCTAGACACTGAGATCAATCATAGGTAGAGATATCTAGCCCATCAAAGGCTTCACTTGATGTGCTGTTGTTTTGGCTCTAACATCTTGCCTATTTACTAAGCATCAAAGCATCATTTCCAGAAACTGTGGTCCTTCTTGGGCACCAAGATCATGAACTGATGCCAGAATTTTCCTAGACCCAGGCCTCTAATTCCATAAAAAATTTTTTTAGAAGGCTGGCTTTCTTGCTCTATATAAACTTGATTGGGAGAATCTACTTATTTGCGAAGAAAAATAGGAAAGTGGGTAAGTTGTACAAGTATAATTTTCTGAGAAGATTAGATACCTTGTCTTCTGAAATGAATAAATAAAAGGAGAGAGGGGTAGAATAATACTGGTACAGGTTTTAATTTTAAAAGTTTGAATAAAATTAGCATAATTTCCTTTTTATTAAGCTACAGCAGATAGAAAGCACATTATAGACACTGTAGGTGGAGATGTGGGTGGACACATAGGAGGAGAAATGAGAGAACACCAAGAATACAGCTGAAATAATGAGCAAGTAAGATGAGGCCTTGCTGCAAGGATGAGAATGGAGAAGGGAAGTACCCAACTTTGCTCACAGACAACAGCATGGAGCATAGAAAATGGAGGAAACTATTTGGCTGAGCTAAGAAATTGGAGTAGCTTGGACTAAGGAAGTTTGTCACAGGTGAAAAAAAAAGATGAAGAACAATTTATTTGCTTGGAAGTTTTAAAATTATGCTTGGGTTTAAAAGGAGGAAAATGCAATAACATTCCTTATAAAACCCTAACTCTGATGGCATTAGAAGCTTCATGACTCAAGTGTCTTTACCTGCTGAGTGATCCAACTGGCCACAAGTGATTAAAAAGTACATCTTCTAACCTTAGAAGGTAAGTAACAAAATCTCCATATATGACCTCTGTGGAAAGTGCTGTGCTACATGACATGAAAAAGAGAATGAATCAAGAAGCACAGGATTATTAAAAAAAAAAAAAGCAGCAGCAGCACAGGATTGAGACAACTGCTTTATAATTTCAAATGTTTGCTTGCTAGTA
The DNA here is from genome assembly GCA_036184795.1 of Tokudaia tokunoshimensis. Classification (NCBI taxonomy): domain Eukaryota; kingdom Metazoa; phylum Chordata; class Mammalia; order Rodentia; family Muridae; genus Tokudaia; species Tokudaia tokunoshimensis. The sequence goes on along the minus strand of BTHU01000023.1, from coordinate 2,880,914 downwards.
GATGACTACATTGTTGTTGTTATTGTTTTTATTTCCAAGCCAAACCTATGCCAGGCACAGAGTTTAGGTAGTATACGTCTCAAAAGCTCAAGGAATTGTCTACACAACAGTTTCTCTCCCCAAAGTCTGTGAAATTAGATCCCCAGGTCTTAACTTTAAAAATAACCCAGGGGCGTTATCCTTCTTGTTGGCTTTCTGTCTATACCTTCCTTGCCTTAGCTCTGCCTGTAGCTTCTCTTCAGGTCCAGGAGCTTTCTCACACCACCCCCACTTTTTTTTAAATCTAACCCATTCGACTTTTGCCCCTGCTTAGAAGCATTGCTACCTTATTTTCCCCATCCATATCCTTGGTGGCTATTGAGAGGAGGTTGGATTTCCCAGGATACATGGCACTCAATTTTTATCACTGGAAATTAGAAAACTCTTGCCTAGAGAAGACATATTGTTCTTTATAAGAATAATTAATTTGGTCTCGCTTGGGCCTTGGCTCTTGCAGAAATGGGGTCTTCTGTTAATTTAAGACCAGTGACTCTTTCTAAGGCAACCAAGTGAGGTTTGAGGGACTGAATAATAGTAGCATTTTCTCTTAAGGTGAAACCAGACATCCTGCTCAAACAGCCTGTGTCCCATGCTGGATATAGTATGCATCTTAAGTCACTCAGGACATTTTAACTTTATATCATAAACTAAGTAGTTTATGAATAAGGGAATTGTGTTGCTTATAGATCCAGGGGCATGGGAACCATAAATCAAGACACTAGGAGATTTGGAGTCTAGTAGGGGCCTGATTGCCAGACTGTGCCTTCTTTATGTTCTCGTTTGGTATAGAGTACAATCAAGGCCCCTCTGACCTCTTTTGTAATGGCACCAATTCCATTTCTGAGAATTTTACCTCATAAAGTAATTAATCCCCTGAGTGCCCCACCTCTTAATAATATTTCACTGGGGATGGGAAAACAAACATTCAGACCATAACAATAGCTTAGAAGTTGCAGAGCGCAACTTGCTGTATGAAGCTTATCCCCAAATTTAGCTTCTCCAGAGGAGATCTGGTTATGCTTATATCTCACCTGTTATTGAGCTTCTCGCAGCTGCTTTATCCTTTGATGCTCATGTATTGTTCTTATCAGCACACCATTTTCTTCATAGCATTTATTACAGATTAAATCATTCTTTTGTCAATTTGTATCCAAATTTGGTTTGACATCTGGGCAGTAATTATGTTTCTCATGGTTTTTGAGTCCTGGTAACACTAGTTTTAATATATAGTCAGCACTCAGATGAATTCTTGAGAAATGGGTATGAATCTAGAATAGAGGGTGAGGCCACTCATAGCAGCCCTCTGGATTTACAAATTATCTTTACTCCCAGCCAAGAACATGGCAAATCTTCACCTCTCCTATCCCATAGTTTTTGCAGCCCTTAATTTTGTACTCAACCATGTGTTGTTTTGGTCACTGTGTGTAAAAGTAACACCAGGAATATTCTGAGCCTAGGTCTTAAGAAGCTCCTTGTGATTCCTAGTGAAAATAGATGTTTTGATTAGTACAAAATATGAACAATTTTTGACCCGGAAGAGATGACATAATCACCAGTAGTCCTGCACTCTTAAAAACTATAAATGTTCCTCTAAGAAGGAAGAAAATGATCCTACTGAATATAATGAAAAACATCTTAACTGATAACTACATGAATGACTATTTAAATGATTAAATATTATTTAAATGCTCCTAAATAGATAATTGGCTGTCCAAAATAGGAGTCAGTGAACTTTCTGTAAAAGGCAAGATCAAACACAATTTATGAGCCAGGCATTGCAGCCCACATCTGTAAATCTAGCACTGTGAAGTGGATGTCAGGTTCTAAGCTACCCTGAGCTACACTGAAACCCTCAATGATTTTCATACTTTCTGGATCATATGAGCTCTGCCCTGAGACTCATTGTGTAGAAAAACAGCCATAAACAACACATACCTTCTTTTCTAATTATTTTTATTTACCCAAACAATGATCTGTATTTGATTCAGAAACTGTAGGTTGTCAACCTTGGCTTAAAGAAAATTTAATGAGAATGAATTATAAGGTTCATAATATTTATAAATGGTAGAACAGGTACCAAGAAGAGCATAAGCTTCTTGCCATGATAACAATGTGCTAAACCTCTGAAACTGTAAGCCAACCTCAATTAAATACTTTCTTTTATAAGAGTTGCTGTGGTTATGGTGTCTCTTCACAGCAACCGAACATTGACTAAAACCCCATCTCTCCACATCCTCAGCAATCAGAGTTTGCTTTTAGGTTTTTCTTTTTTTCATCTTGGCTTTTTGAGACAGGGTCCCTCCTCAACCAGCTTCCTGTGTGCTGAAGTTAGATATGCTGTCTTCTGACTTTTTAATGATTGCTGTCTTGGAAGATGCAAAATTGTATCTCATTGCATTCTTCATAGGTACCCTTTATACACAAAGTTTTCTTCTGTTCCTGAATTGTGGAATGTTTTTATCTTGAGTGTATGTTGAAGGTAATCAAATACCTTTTCTATTGTTATACTTTTGTTTGCCTCAACATTTATAGTTCCCTTATAAAACAATGAGTGTTATTAGAGCATATCCACCTGCTGCAAATTGTTCAGAGTTGTCCTACCATGACTCTACTTCACCCACACTGTTTTTCTTCTCCCAGAAGTCCTCCTTCTACATAGATTCAAGTAAAATACACATTCATACTCACATACATACATACATACATACATACATACATACACACACACACAGAGTTAAATCTATGTTCTGAATATGAGAGAGAACATGATATTTTGTCAGTTTTCCATTGTTATTCTCTCTGTGTCTCTCTCTCTCCCTCTCTCTCTCTCTCTACTTTTCTACCTTCATTTTAGGCCCCTTCTTCCCCAACACCATAGTCTGCCTTTCATTTTTACATCTCCCCTTGATATTGCTAGGATTGAACCTAAGCTCTAACATGCTAGGAAAGCACTCTTTCCCTGAACTACACTCAGAGCCCTCTTTTCACTTTATATTTTGAGACAGAATCTCACTAAGTTGCCCAGGCTGGCCAGAAACTCCCTATGTATCCCAGGCAGAATTTGAATTTGTAATCCTTTCATGTTAGCTCCTAAGTACTTGTAAGTCAGGCAAGCATAGGAAATAGTTAGGAACCTGGGACTCGACTTGGTTTGGATTCTTATGCACATGCTCATATTAATAATCCACCTGGCTTCCTGGCTCCTTTATCTGCATCCAGCTCTCCTCTTGCCACACAACTCATCTCTCCAAACAATGCATCTAGCAACCTCAGCCCCTAGGTCATTAACAATGTAGTAGGTTTCTCCTCTCCCAACAACAATCAAATTTAGGCAGTATATGGTAATATCTGTTGATATTCTCAATGTGTTCAGGAGGTGACTGATCTGGCCTGAATGGCATTCTATTTTTTTTTAAATCTCCCCTTAACACTATTGGGATTAAACCTATTGTGTTGCAAGATTTTCCATGTCCAATCATATTAGGGCAGTGAAAGATTTTGTGATTGGAAAGGAAAGGGGAGGCAGAGCTGAGAGTTGGAGAGGCTGAGAGGTCGCAGGAGGGAGAGGTGGAGGCAGGTCAGAGGAGAAATGGTGGCAGATGTTAGATTATCAAAAGGTTAGAAAATTGGGATAAAACTTTTACTTAAAGGAGTTGGCAGCCATGGCTGCTTGAGCAATTACGTTCTGGGTGTGCTTGTCGGGGCGAGCAGTTTTAATTTTTACCGCAACACTATTGCCTGGAACACACACTGAGACAAAATTGCATCTTTAAATGAACTTTTAGGAGATATCCCCTAGGTATCATCTTATGCATATACAAGATTGGGTGTGCATATGGTTAAAATCATGCACCTTGTGGGAGGGGATATGCACAGTGGAAAAATGATATGACCTAATTTATCAATCAAAACCATTATTACCTACAGTTAACCCCCAAATAACTGCTCCTCTTGAGCTCCATAAAAGGAAACAACAAACAATGGTGAGAATCTTCACTCTGGCAGTGTAAACTGATGGGTTCTACAGCTCTGTTTTCCATAATGCTTCCCTGTTACTGTTCGACTTTATTCTTCAAACAGAACAGAAACTTAAAAACACCTAGCTTAGCTGCCACCCTCTGAAATTACAGGCCTCCACCACCAAGCCCAGTATTCCTTCACTTCATTTTCATTTTTCCTTGAATGTACTTCTTTGTGAGAATATGTCTGTTAAAGACAACAACTCATACCCATCTCATGCAGTTTCTGATGCTTGACTTTTTAACATGTTTGGTCTTTCTTGTTTCTTTCGATTTTCTGTTGGAAACTGGACATCTTAGAAAACATCTACTCTGCTCTGGGTATTGAAACACCTCTTTCAATTTTTCATGTTTATTTGATTGTTAACTTGTTTTATCATTTCAGAAGTATAATCTGGAAGTTGTTATTAAAATTAAAAAATATGCCTATTGTAAAACTTAGTCATTCCACACCAACTAGGTATTAGAGGAAAACTATGTACATTCACAGATTCATATGTAAATGTTCTCCACAGACTGATTTGATTTTGTCTGTTGATTGATTTTTGAGACAGTCTCAATATGTAGCTTTGAACTTCCAGTCACTACATCAATATGTAACCATATTCACCTCCTTATTCATGAGACATGCTTATAATCCCAGCACTCTAAAGGCTGAGGCACAAGGATTGTAACCTTGAGGCAAGCCTAGGTTATATAGTGAGATCTTATCTTAAAAATTATTATAACATTCCAAATTAGAATAAGTCAAGCATTCATGGACTAATAAATGTGCCATGGTATATTTATATACTAGGATATCACACAATGATAAAATGGAGTGAATTTTAAATTAATAAACTATTAGCATACCCAAACAACGTGGATTCAAATCATTATACTAAGTAGAAAAAAAACATGACAAAATAGCCCAGATAGTATAGTATTTCTTTTCTATGAACTTCTAGAAAATAAAAAGTAATTCACAATGAGAAAAAACACTGATAAAGGAGTATATGGGGAAGGTTTGGAGGCATGGATTATAAAGAAGTGTGAGCAAACTTTAGAGTGATGGCTATGCTCTTCAGTTTCATTATGGTGTCACCAAAATATCAAATTTAGAGAACCACCAACTCCCCACCGGGTCCATCCAGCTGACACCTTGAAGGAAGAGAGCGACATGGCAGCTCCAACTAAGAGCAAGATGTCCCTGGAGGTACACGGATCTGAAGACATTCTCCTGGAGAACTATCCAATCCCTGAGCTGGGCCCAAATGACATATTACTAAAGATGCATTCTTTAGGGATCTGTGGCTTGGATGTTCACTACTGGGAGCATGGCCAAATTGGGGATTTTGTTCTGAAAAAGCCACAATGGTGCTTGAGCATGAAGCTGCTGGAAGAGTCACAAAAATAGGAGAATCAGTGAAACATCTAAAACCAGGAGATCGGGTTGCCATCAAGCCTGGTGTTCCCCAAGAAATAGATGAATACTGCAAGATTGGCCAATACAACCTGACACCATTGCTCTTCTTCTGTACCACCTCCCCAGATGATGGGAACCTCTGCCGCTTCCACAAGCACAGTGCTGACTTCTGCTACAAGCTTTCTGATGGTGTCACCTTTGAAGAAGGGGCTCTGATTGAACCTCTCTCTGTGGGGATTTATGCCTGCAATCTAGGTTCAGCTTTCTTGGGGAACAAGGTCTTTGTGTGTGGAGCTGGGCCAGTTGGGATAGTCCCTTTGCTGGGGCCAAAGCAATGGGAGCTGCTCAAGTGGTGCTGACTAACCTATCTGCTTCTCTGTTGACCAAAGCCAAGGAAACTGGAGCAGACTTTACCATCCCGGTTGCCAAAGAGACCACTTAGGAAATTGCCAGTAAGATGGAAAGTCTGCTGGGGAGCAAGCCAGAGGTCACCACTGAATGCACAGGAGTGGAGTCCTCCATCCACACGGGCATCTATGCTACTCACTCTGGTGGGACTTTGGTGATTGTGGGAATGGGGTCCGAGATGATCAATTTACCCCTAGAGCATGCAGCTGTGCGGGAGGTGGATATCAAAGGCGTGTTTCGATACTGCAACATGTGGCCGACGGCAATTTCCATGCTTGCATCAAAGACTTTGAATATAAAGCCCTTAGTTACCCACAGATTCCATCTGTAGAAGGCTGTAGAAGACTTTGAAACAGCCAAAAAGAGAGTGGGGCTGAAAGTTATGATCAAGCGTGACCCCAGTGACCAGAACCCTTAAATGTGGATTGATCTATACCCTCAGCCCACCCTCTCAGCATCTAAGGGCTAAACGGCTAGAAAGGGAGACCATTAATGCAGAACTTTCTTTTGAATGGTAAAAGTAATAACTTCATCAGCAGAGAGCCTTAGAGGAGTAGGTATGCCTTAAAGACCTTGTAGCCAAAATGAGATGCCTATACTGAGGAGAAGAAGAGTCTGGCAGAGAAGTCCTGGGAACGCCCTTTCTCTAGTACCTTCTTTGGGTGAAGAGAGGAAGCACGCCTTTGTCTATGTTCCACAGTGGATTCCAGGGAGTGGAAGAAACGGCTTCATTAACATGGAAGTGACCCCAGGGTTGACCTTTCAGTCAGCTGTTCAAAGCACAGTGTTTCTCAAGCTAAGTGCCATTTATTTGAGGGGAATAAGGAAAGAACTTGCCCTCTGAATCCAGGCCTTGAACTGATCGAAAGACTAAGACAAATACCAGATGAGGTACACTAGCTTACATTTCCAGATGTGGAAAGAATAAGGGCACTCAGCACTTCCCAAAGACCACCTCTTCCTCAGCTCCTAAGAATTCTGTCATAACATTTGCAAAGTGGAGGCCTACCTTCCCAACACAGCTCATTCAAGATCAGGATCTCTACCAGTTGCTAGGCAACCAGGAGACTTCCTCCAAAGATCTTAAATCCTGCCTAACTCATACAAGAGGGCCATAGGAGGGCTTGAGTTTCCCACTCACAGGATTAGACTCCTCTCTCAGGCTCACTCACAGGCAATTATTATCCCATCCTGCTCAGTTCTGGCTCTCAGAAGATGTTCCCTTTCTCAGCTGGGTAAGGCTGGTGATACCTGTTAGATGGGTATCACAGAGCTTAATTTCATCATAGAGCTTTTCTTTATAAGATTTGGGTCCAAATCACACCCTTTGTGATCTTGAGATAATCAAGAAGTGCAAAGTAACTGTGATGTAATTTGGGCTGCAGTCTATAGTCCACCTCTTCAGCTATGAGTAGGGGACACGTGGGAAAAAAAGAAGAGACTGCTGGAGATGCTGGAGAAGATCATAGTCAAAACCTGAGCTTTCTCAAACTGCTTCACATAATAAATTCTGTTGCTGGCGTTGGACTCAAAAAAAAAAAAACCCTCAAATTTAACACTTAAGACATGAGAATTTTGTTGTATGCTGGTTATACCGCAATTAAGCTACTTAAAAATATTTATTGTGGGACTAAACAGATGGCTCAGTGGACTTGCAATGCAAGCATGAGGACCTGCATTTAGAGCCCCAGAGCTCACACAAAAATCCAGATATGATGCTAGGTGGGCAGAGACAGGTGGATCCTAAGGTTTGCTGTCCATTCTGGCAGACTAGATGAGATGGTGAACCTCTATCTCAATAATAAAAGGTGGAGAGCAATAGAGAACGCCCAGTATCAATGATTCTGGCCTCCATGAGCACACACACTGGCAGGTGAACTCACACGTACAGACAGACACACACACACACACACACACACACACACACAAACACAAACACATGTATGTACACATGCTTTCACTTCCTAAGCATATATGGTTCTTGTGAAAACCAACAATTTCACTCAAGGTGGCTTTAAGTTTTCATGTTCTGGATCAGCTTTTTGTGTGCCTCGACTTTGCATAACTACTCCCTTCCTCCTTAGCCTCTCTTCAGGGTTTGCTTGCTTCTCTTATCCAATTCAGCTATATTTTGGATCCATTTGATTTCTTTCCTTTGTTCATTTATCCAACCACCACAAACATTTTTTCACTATTCACTTAATGCCACATGCTATCCTAAGTTCTAGAAATAGAAAAGAAAGAAAAGTGCTTATGGTTGGCAAAAAACTCCTAGGGTAGAAAGACACACATGGAACTGGTCTGAAATCCTTAATAATACGGAAGTTTGTGCAAAGCAAGGAGGGACACAAAGAAGGAAACTACTGTGGAGATTTGAGGTGTTTCTGGGTATATTGTCATTGTGATATGGTAACCGTAGCCCAATTGGCTTCTGTGAGCATTTTCTTCTGTGTTGTTTCAGAGAGATGACGAAAGACACATAAGTGTCGTTCTGTACCAACAAACATGTACATATGAATGGATGAAACTAAGATGTGACACAAGGTCTTCCTTCATATATTTTGAATATTAGTAAATTCAGGTATGGAAAACAAAAACAATTTATTCATTCTGAGACTGCCTTCTGGGGCAAATGGTTAAATGATCACATTCTGCTGTCTAGTCATGGCCGGCTAGATCTTGGATCTCTCTTGAATCTTGTTAGCTCTGTCTGATCCTCTGATGTTCTTATCAAGTCTATGATAAACGGTTAATAAATTTATATTTTCCTTAAACATGCCCATGTTAGTTTCTATGGTGTAAAATGAGACAGCAAAGTTACATATCGTTATCAAAGAAAATGTGCTAAATTTCATATAAATATAACGAGGATAGACCAGAGAGAGAAGCTGGAGAAATGTGCAGTCGACGTACATACATTGGTCATAGGATAAGGACAACAGAATTTTCTTTTATTTTTTTTCAACCCAAAAATATCTCTTTATAAATAACTTAAAGAGAGAATGTAGATGACAATTTAGAAAGTCTTTATGATGCATAAGACAGACATAAAATAGGAAAATACAGTCCTTTTATAATATGAGGTGAATATAAAATGAACAGATACAAATTACAACAAAATAAGCAGAGAGAGAAAGACAAACAGAAGAAGATATTAAGTGTAAAGGTAGTAAACAAATTCTACCAAATATTAAATGTTCTGTTGTACAAATATATACACGGAAAGACTGAAAATGCTTTACAAGATTCCTTTTTTTTATTAGATAGACTCTTTATTTACATTTCAAATGTTGTCCCCTTTCCTGGCTTCCCCCACAAAAGGCCCCTCACCCATTCCCCTACCCCCTGTTCACCAATCTGCCCACTTCTGCTTCCCTGTCCAGGCATTTCCCTATATTGGGGCATCTAGCATTCTCAGGACCAAGGTCCTCTCCTCCCTTTGATGTCCAACAAGGCCACCCTCTGCTATATATGCAGCTGGAGCCATGGGTCCCTACATGTGTACTCTTTGGTTGGTGGTTTAGTCCCTGGGAGCTTGGGGGTAATGGGTGGTTCATATAGTTGTTCCTACTATGGGGCTGCAAACCCCTTCAGCTTCTTGGGTCCTTTCTCTAGCTCCACCACTGGGGACCTGTGCTCAGTTGAACGGATGGCTGAGAGTGGCCCCCTCTCTATTTGTTATGTACTGGCAGAGCCTCCCAGCCTCCTATCAGGCTCCTGTAAACAAGTACTTGTTGGCATTCACAATATTGTCTGTGTTTGGTACCTGTATAAGGGATGGACCCCTAGCTGAGGCAGTTTCTGGATGATCTTTCCCTCAGTCTCTGCTCCACATTTTGTCTCTGTATCTCCTCCTGTGGGTATTTTGTTCCCCCTTCTAAGAAGGACCAGAATATCCATACTTTGTTCTTCCTTCTTCTTGAGCTTCATTTGGTCTGTGAATTATATCTTGGGTATCCCAAACTTCTGGACTAATATCCACTTATCAGTGAGTGCATACCATATGTGTTCTTTTTGTGATTGGGTTACATCACTCAGGGTAATATTTTTTAGCTCCATCCATTTGCCTAAGAATTTCATGAATTCATCGTTTTTAATAGCTGAGTAGTATTCCATTGTGTAAATATACCACATGTTCTGTATTCATTCCTCTTTTGAGGGGCATCTGGGTTCTTTCCAGCTTCTGGCTATTATAAATATGGGTGCTATGAACATAGTGGAGCATGTGTCCTTATTACATGCTGGATAATCCTCTGGGTATATGCCCAGGAGTGGTATAGCAGGATCCTCCAGTAATATTATGCCCAATTTTCTGAGGAACTGCCAAACTGACTTCCAGAGTGATTTGACTAGTTTGTAATCCGGCCAGCAGTTGAAGAGTGTGTAGTGAGCCATATAGCCTCTAGGCGAATTCAGCTGCCTGCATTTCACCTACCTACATGGAGCTGAGGAATTCCAGCCACACCTCCTCCCTCCTGACAGATGTCAGAGCCCCTCTGGCCCTACAGTTTCCTGTGAGTCAAGTCTCCATCTCCTGCTGTGTAGCAGACCCTGTGTGATCTTTGTTATGGCAACATCTCTCAGCCTGCAGGAGACCTGCTGAGAAGACTGCAGCTTTTGGAGGGAGGGTCACGTCCACAGCACATATATTGTCGCTCTTGTCCCCAAAGAAATATAGAAAGATTTTGTACAGCCATGCACTAATGTCTCTGTGTCTTCTTTTCTCTCGACCCCCGTAGTTTCACCCTTCAGCTCTCCCCCACGTAGAACTCACTCGTGAGCAATTCTCAGGAAGATCCAGATGGCGCCTCGAACGTGTGGCGTGGAAAAGGAGAGAACTACTGAGGAACACTGTCTGTTGGTGGAGCTCCACGGAAAAGAAGAAATAAAGGTTAAGTATCCAGGGCCCGGTAAGCAACATAGAGTAAAGGCTATGGTTGCAAGGGGCAGAAAGGGATACGGCAATACTAGGTGAATCAGCATAGCCCGACGCTGAGATCAACTAGGGGTGACAGTGATGTGAAACCAGGAATTTTGTCAGGCTAGTTGGCCGCGGTTTAGAACCGAACTCCAGGCGAGAGAAAATTAAGGCATAAAATAAAATAAAATAAAAAGTATAAAAAACAAAAAAAGAGAGAAAAGTAGATTTTAGAAACATGAGAAAGACAGAAGGAAAATGGATTTTTTTTTTTTTTGGTTTTTTTTTGCCGGGCGGTGGTGGCGCACGCCTTTAATCCCAGCGCTTGGGAGGCAGAGGCAGGTGGATTTCTGAGTTCGAGGCTAGCCTGGTCTACAGAGTGAGTTCCAGGATAGCCAGGGCTACACAGAGAAACCCTGCCTCAAAAAACCAAAAAAAAAAAAAAAAAAAAAGGAAAATGGATTTTAAAGGTCTCCTAGGCACAAGGAGAAATAGAAAGCGCGCTTCCCTCGATTTACATGTCCTTGGTGTATGTCCTTTGTTTGTCCTTGGTGCACCAATATGTTCACGTGTCAATTTGTTTCTTGTTTGAATGGCTGTTCTATGTTTCATGTTGAAAAGAAAAAATGGTAAAAACTTCATCTGCTGGAGGGCCATCTCTTAATGCAGTCTCAGTTTATGGTTATTTATCTTAGAAAAAGCTATATAATTGTGGTTATTGGGTCCAAAGTGCTTTTTCTCTTAAAATTACAGCTAGAGAATAGAAAAAATGTGTTTGATTTAAATTTCTAAGACTTGCGTAGTTGCTTTATTCTTGTTTCTAATTGATGTTAAAGATATAAGTATGCTTAAATGTTTTGACTATAGAATATTGGCTCATAAGTTTTTTAAAAGATGTAATGTCGGTAACAAAAAATTAGTTTAAAACTGGTAATTCAGGGTTGGAGCCATCTTAAGCAACACGACCCAACCCAAGAAATACAGGCCTCTAGATATGTCCAGATTGGCGTAATGTTTTATGTGGATCTGATCCTAAGAGATTAGTCCTATAAGAGATAAGATTTAAAATAATGTTTTCTTAATGAGATATTCTAAGTTACACTGTCATGCATTCAAACATGAAAGCTGGCAGACAAACTTTAAAGTGTACAAGTAATGTGTTTACCATTGATTTTAAAGGGAATAGATGGTTTAAAATTGGGCTTTACTTTTCAAAGTTGTAGGTATTTTCTAATATTACAAAGAAAGTTAAAAATTATGTTTAAAAACTGCAGTTTTCAGTCTAATTAAAAGCTCATGATTCTCAAAGATAACTTCTAGAGTGATAAAGTTTAAAAACAGCTGTGGCCAGTATAGGCCTGTTGCTACTTTTTCACAAGTTTATTAGATACAGTGGTAAAGCTAAATTTTTTTTTTCTCAAGATTAAAAAAGAGATTTTAGTGCGATTTTAGTAGAGTCTTTACGGGACCCCTCAAATTACCATATTGGCTGGCTGCAGGCTAAAGTCCTACACAGGCGGGTGTGGGCCTGGCTTTAGACAATAGGCTTAGATTAGAAGGTATTTACTCTAGAGATTTATCCAAGTGTGGTTTAAAATATAGTTCAAATTTAAGATCTTTGAAAGATCAATGAGGCTATGTAGAAATTATGAAGATATTAAAATTTGGCCTACAAAATTATTATAGATTTAAAAGGTTTTTTTATTTTTTTGCTTTAAGGATCCTGATAATTGTAAAAGCATTTACAGAAGGTTCTATATTATGTATTCACTGCCATTCCTTGGCAAAGGGAACATTAATGTAGAATCACCTTTTTCATCTCCAAGTAAAGTTTTAACATCCTCCAATAAAGATATTGGTGTGTTAAGTGTTTTAAAAGGAATGTCTTAAGAACCTGATGAAACATTTGTTCCTTGTTTCAAACAGCATTCAAATTGGTCATTGCAGAGTATTGATAATTGGTCTACTACAAGGCAAGCCTTTTAGGCAAAATTGATAATTGTTATCCAAAAGACAAGTTGTTAACATGCATCCTATAAGGAATGCATCTACTGTGGGAGTGAAGCTCATGCAATTGGATTACATGTTTATTCTTTTTTAGTTTCCCCCTGCTTCAACACAGATAATTGACTTGGGTGTTGTAGCCACTATTTTTAAAATGTTAACAATCAAGCCTTTAATTTATATGCTGATAGCCAATAAATATACATAGCTCATGGCTTATAATTGCTTGAAATTGTTCCTTTTTAGATACCGCTAATTCTTAAATTTTGCAATGATTTATGCAAATACAAGTCAAGAGAAGATACTGTTCCTTCAAATGACTGTCCTCTGGACATTTAAGAGCTCATCCCAGGGCAGGAGGGATTTGTATCCCAGGAGACTATAGGCCTTGCATAGGAACAATTGGCCATACAATCATATTCTTTACATCGTCGAAATAGTAATGTCTTAAAAATAATTTTATATTTTTAGAAACTGTGCACAATAAATTGTAGAGACTTGTTCTTGGTGTCCTCAACTTCTCCTGTACCACATAATGGTGTTACTTCTAGAGGAATTGATCAATTATTACAAATGAATGGTACTCATATTTCTGATTTTAGAAAATTAAAATATGTGCACGTGACTAATGATACATTTTCAGGCTTTCTAGGTGCAACTGCTCTAACTAGAAAAGCAACTAAAAATGCTACGTTTATTTTCTATGCTTACATAGTTATTGCCTATATTATTGTCTATTCTTGGTGTTCCAATTAAGATTAAAACAAATAATAGAACTAGATATTTATTACAGTCATCAAATATTTGAGATGATTTTAACAATTTAGTGTGATATAATTCTCAAAGACTAGATATTGTGTAACTTTCAAACAATATCTTCTAAATAAAAAACAAAAAGGAGGGAAATTGTATCCCTGTGCATATTGTTTAAATTATACTTTATATTTTTAAGGAAATTTTAAAAATTTGAATGCCAAGGAACTCCTTGCTCATGCCTAGGTGAGATGAAAAGATCAGCTTATTGTCATATGGCATGATCCTGTTCAGTTATTTAATATGGAGAAGAAGGCATGTTTATGTTTTTCCACAGAATGCTACAGAAGCATTCTAGCTGCTAAAGTGATGAGTGTGACATGCCAAAAATTATGCCGACCTGTGAACTTGCTGAGTGCCCTGACAATGGTGACTTTACTTGCCTATGTCCCAGATTAAATACACTGTCTTGCTGTAAGCTTTAGATCTTGTGGGACCGAGAACAGTGGAGACTGTTAAAACTGACTTAAAAAAATTAATCTAAAAGAAGAGTTATAATGACTCTTCTCCTTCCTTTAATGTGATCAGTTTACTCAATTATGAAGTGGTCTAGTAATAAGTCCAATATTGGAGATTCCAATTATGAAGATGGCTAATAATAATTATCAGCCAACTGAGTTAATTTCAAATATAATCTCCATTCTTTCTGAGAAGTAACAGGTCTCTGTTAACTCTCAAAGCCATTTCCCTTCACACTGAGAAGTTTAGCTTTGTGAGCTACTCATTTACATTTGAATTCCTGGGACCTTCCAAAGACAAGCTAATTTGCAACTGAATATTGTGTCTTGCTTAACTCTTTGTCTTGTATTTTAAGCAGATTGTCTCCATCCAGGCTCACCTGAATTGAAAACAGGCTGTCTGTTAAAGACTAGTAAGGCATTTGACAATTACATGACTCTGGCATCAAAATCTATAGATAAGTGGATCTCCTTCATGGAGCCACATAGAACTCAGATCTATGTGTGTCTGCTTATGAGCTGACATGGGCATCAGGGGATGTACAGCTAAGCATTGAACAGAGAGGATCTAAGTATCTGGTTCTGAGTCTCTGGGGAGCAAGTCTGATTTGCATAGGGGTTGGTGTCGGTCTTCTGACCACCATGCACTCTGTGGAGATGTCCCACTAATCTAAGGCTCTGCCCCTCCCCTCCAAAAGACACCAAGAGCCGTCTAAAAGGTGGAAACAATTATTTGTTCTCCACGAGGGGAATTAGACCCCTGCTCCCTCCCCTGGTCAATCGCCCGCCGTCATGGACGGATTTATTATCCACTTGTTTAAATTAATAAGGAAGGAGGAGATGTAGTGAGCCATATAGCCTCTAGGCGAATTCAGCTGCCTGCATTTCACCTACCTACATGGAGCTGAGGAATTCCAGCCACACCTCCTCCCTCCTGACAGATGTCAGAGCCCCTCTGGCCCTACAGTTTCCTGTGAGTCAAGTCTCCATCTCCTGCTGTGTAGCAGACCCTGTGTGATCTTTGTTATGGCAACATCTCTCAGCCTGCAGGAGACCTGCTGAGAAGACTGCAGCTTTTGGAGGGAGGGTCACGCCCACAGCACATATATTGTCGCTCTTGTCCCCAAAGAAATATAGAAAGATTTTGTACAGCCATGCACTAATGTCTCTGTGTCTTCTTTTCTCTCGACCCCCGTAGTTTCACCCTTCAGCTCTCCCCCACGTAGAACCCACTCGTGAGCAATTCCCGGGAAGATCCAGAGAGTGTTCCTCTTTCTCCACATCCTCACCAGCATCTGCTATCACCTGAGTTTTTGATCTTGGCCATTCTGACTGGTGTTGTTTTGCTTTGCATTTCCCTGATGACTAAAGATACTGAACATTTCTTTAGGTGTTTCTTGGCAATTTGGTATTCCTCAGTAGAGAATTCTTTGTTTAGTTCTGTACCCCAAATTTTTTAATAGGATTATTTGATTCTCTGGAGTCTAACTTCTTGAGTTTTTTGTATATATTGGATATTAGCCCTCTGTCAGATGTAGGGTTGGTAATGATCTTTTACCAATTTGTTGGTTGACATTTTGTCCTATTGACAATGTCCTTTGCCTTAAAGAAACTTTGTAATTTTATGAAGTCCCATTTGTCAATTCTTGATCTTAGAGCATAAGCTATTGGTGTTCTGTTCAGGAAAATGTCCCCTGTGTCCATGTGTTCAAGGCTTTTCCCCCGTTTCTTTTTCTATTAGTTTCAGTGTGTCTGGTTTCAGTGTGTCCTTGATCCACTTCAACTTGAGTTTAGTACAAGTAGATAAGAATTGATCAATTTGCATTCTTCTGTATGCTAGCTACCAGTTGAACCAGCACCATTTGTTAAAAAGACTATCTTTTTTCCACCGGATGGTTTTAGCTTCTTTGTCAAATATCAAGTGACCATAGGTGTGTGCGTTCATTTCTGGGCCTTCAATTCTATTCCATTGATTTACCTGCCTGTCACTGTACCAATACCATGTAGTTTTTATCACTATTGCTCTGTAGTACTGCTTGAGGTCCAGGATACTGATTCCCCCAGAAATTCTTTTATTGTTGAGAATAGGTTTAGCTATTCTGTGTTTTTTGTTATTCCAAATGAACTTGAGAATTGCTCATTCTAATTCTATCAAGAATTGAGTTGGAATTTTGATGGGAAGTGCATTGAATCTTTAGATTGCTTTTGGCATGATGGCCATTTTTACTATATTCATCCTGCCAATTCAAGAGTATGGGAGAACTTTCTGTCTTCTGAGGTCTTCTTCAATTTCTTTCTTCAGAGACGTGAAGTTATTGTCATACAGATCTTTCTGTTGTTTCGTTAGAGTCAATGCCAAGATACTTTATATTATTTGCGAATATTGGGAAGCGTGTCATTTTCTTTCTCTGCCAATTTATCCTTTGAATATAGGAAGGCTACTGATTTGTTTGAGTTAATTTTATATCCAACCACTTTACTGAAGTTGTTTATCCACTGTAGAAGTTCTCAGGTGGAGTATTTGGGGTCCTTTAAATATACTATCATATCATCTGTAAATAGTGATATTTTGACTTCTTCCTTTCCAATTTGTATCCCTTTAACCTCCTTTTTTGGTCTAATTGCTCTAGTTAGAACTTCAAGTACTATATTGAAAATGGAGAGAGAGGGCAGCCTTGTCTAGTCCCTGATTTTATTGGGATTGCTTCAAGTTTCTCTCCATTTAACTTAATGTTGGCTACTGGTTTGCTGTATATTGCTTTTAGTGTGTTTAGGTATGGGCTTTGAATTCCTGATCTTTCCAATACCTTTAACATGACAGGATGCTGAATTTTGTCAAATGCTTTTTCAGCATCTAATGAAATGACCATGTGTTTTTTTTTGTGTTTGTTTGTGTAGTGGATTACATTGATTACACTGATGAATTTCTGTATGGATACCCCTGTATCCCCTGTATCCCTGCATCCCTGAGAGGAAGCCTACTTGATCATGGTGAATGATCATTTTTATGTATTCTTGGATTTGATTAGCAAGAATTTTATTGAGAATTTTTGCATCGATATAAGTGAAATTGGTCTGAAGTTCCCTTTCTTTTTTGGGTTGTTGTGTGGTTTTGTTATCAGCATAATTATGATTCCATAGAAAGAGCTGGCTAGGTTCCTTCTGTTTCTATTTTATGGACTAGTTTGAAGAGTATTGGTGTTAGGTCTTCTTTGAAGGTCTGATAGAACTCTGCACTAAAACCTTCTGGTCCTGTGATTTTTTGGTTGGAAGACTTTCAATGGCTGCTTCTATTTCCTAGGGGTTGTGAGACTGTTTATATGTTCTGTCTGATCCTGATTTAACTTTGGTATTTGGTATCTGTCTAGAAAGTTGTCCATTTCATACAGATTTTCCAGTTTTGTAAAGTATAGGCATTTTAGTAGGTCCTGATGATTTTTTGAATTTCCTAAGTTTCTGTTGTTATATCTCCCTTTTCATTTCTGATTTTGTTAATTTGGATACTGTCTCTGTGCTCTCTGGTTAGTCTGGCTAAGGGTTTATCTATCTTGTTGATGTTCTCAATGAACCAGCTCCCAATTTTGTTGATTCTTTGTATAATTTTTTTTGTTTCTACTTGGTTGATTTCAGACCTAAGCTTGATGATTTCCTGCCTTCTACTCCTCTTGGGTGTATTAGCTTCTTTCTCTTCTAGAGCTTTCAGGTGTGCTGTTAAGCTGCTAGTGTATGCTCTCTCCAGCTTCTTTTTGGAGGCACTCAGTGCTATGAGTTTTCCTCTTAGCACTGCTTTCATTATGTCACATAAGTTTGGGTAAGTTGTGGCATCATTTTCATTAAATTCTAAGAAGTCTTTGGTTTCTTTCCTCATTTCTTCCTTGACCAAGGTATCATTGAGTAGAGCATTGTTCAGCTTCCATGTGTATGTGGGGATCCTATTGTTTTTGTTGCTATTGAAGACCAGACTTAATCCTTAGTGATCTGATAGGAGTCATGGGATTATTTCAATCTTCTTATATCTGTTGAGGTCTGTTTTGTGACCAATTACATGATCAATTTTGGAGAAGGTACTGTGAGATGCTGAGAAGAAGGTATTTTCATCTGATTTAGGATAAAATGTTCTATAGATATCTGTTAAATCCATTTGGTCCATAACTTCTGTTAGTTTCACTGTGACTCTGTTTAGTTTGTGTTTCCCTGATCTGTCCATTGATGATAGTGATGTGTTGAAGTCCCCCATAATTATTGTGTGAGGTGCGATGTGTGCTTTGAGCTTTAGTAAAGTTTCTTTTATGAATGTGGGTGCCCTTGCATTTGGAGCATAGATGTTCAGAATTGAGAGTTCTTCTTTGTAAATTTTTCCTTTGATGAATATGAAGTGTCCTTCAGTGTCTTTTTGATGACTTTTGTTTGAAAGTCGATTTTATCTGATATTAGAATGGCTACTCCAGCTTGTTTCCTGGGACCATTTACTTGGAAATTTTTTTTCCAGCCTTTTACTCCGAGATAGTGTTTGTTTTTGATACTGAGGTGTGTTTCCGGTATGTATCCAGTCTGTTAGTCTCTGGCTTTTTATTGGGGAATTTAGTCCATTGATGTTAAGAGATATTAAGGAATAGTGATTATTGCTTCCTGTTATTTTTATGTTATTTTCTTGTTTGTGTGGTAATCTTCTCTTGGGTTTTTTGAAAGAAGATTACTTTCTTATTTTTTCTAGGGTGTAGTTTCCCTCTTTGTGTTGGCGTTTTCCATCTATTATCCTTTGTATGGTTGGATTTGTGAAAAGATATTGTGTAAATTTGGTTTTGTTATGGAATATCTTGGTTTCTCCATCTATGGTGTTTGAGATATATGCTGGGTATAGTAGTCTGGGCTGGCATTTGCATTCTCTTAGGGTCCGTATGAGATCTGCCCAAGATCTTTTAGCTTTTCTAGTCTCTGATGAGAAGGCTGGTATAATTCTGCCTTTATATGTTACTTGACCTTTTTCCCTTAGGGCTTTTAATATTGTTTCTTTGTTTAGTGCATTTGGTGTTTTGATTGTTATGTGCCGGGAGGAATTTCTGTTCTGGTCCAGTCTATTTGGTGTTCTGTAGGCTTCTTGTATGTTCATGGGTGTCTCTTTCTTTAGGTTAGGGAAGTTTTCTTCTATAATTTTGTTGAAGATATTTACTGGCCCTTTAGGTTGGAAATATTTACTCTCTTCTATGCCTGTAATCCTTAGGTTTGGGCTTCTCATTGTGTCCCGGATTTCCTGGATGTTTTGGGTTAGAAGCTTTTTGCATTTTACATTTTCTTTGACTGTTGTGTCAATGTTTTCTATGGTACCTTCAGCATCTGAGATTCTCTCTTCTATCTCTTGTATTCTGTTGTTGATGCTTGCATCTGTGACTTCTGATTTCTTTCCTAGGCTTTCTATGTCGAGAGTTGTCTCCCTTTGTGATTTCTTTATTTTTTCTACTTCTATTTTTAATTCCTGGATGGCTTTGTTCAGTTACTTCACTTGTTTGTTTGTGTTTTCCTGTAATTTTTAAAGGGATTTTCCTGTTTCCTCTTTAAGGGCTTCAACCTGTTTACCCATATTCTCCTATATTTCTTTAAGGGAGTTATGTCCTTCTTGAAGGCCTCTATGATCATGAGATGTTATTTAGAGCTAAGTCTTGCTTTTCCTATGTGTAGGGGTAACCAGGGATTACTGTTGTGGGAGAAATGGGTGTGGATGAGGCCTATTGGTACTGTACTTGCGTTTATCTCTGGTATTAGCTGGCCTTGCTGTCTCTCACTGTGGCTTATCTGTCCTGCAAGCCTCTGTATCTATACTCCTGGGAGATCCATTTTCTCTGGGAGTAATTTATGTATGGAGAGCTGTGATACACTGTCAGCTCAGGTGTGCAGACAGAAACCAGAAGGATCTTGTCCCCAGATGATCCTTGGTTCCTGTGTCCTGATGACTCTGGGCAGGTCCCTCTTGGGTCAGGAATTTGAAGAGAGGTGGTAGTTTTACCTGTGCACATAGGTATGTAGGCACTCGTGGAGACCAGCTCTCTTGTGATGGTATTTGTGTATGTACCTCTGTGGCCTGGGGTCAGCTCTAGGTGCAGATGGAAATCTGAAGACTCCTGTTCCAGACTGCTCCTGGACTCTTCTGTCCTCAGTGTTTCAGGCTGGTTCCTCTGAGCAGAAGACGTGGTCCTACCTGCACTCTCAGGCCTCTCTGCATTTCTGGGAGGTTAGCTATCTCCCTGAGCCACCTGGATATGGAGCTCTGTCTACAAGAGAATTTTAAACTGGAATGACATTGATCGATGAAGCCATAGACTAACTGTGCTGTATGTTAGCAACAGCAGCATCACAGAGGTTCTTATTACAAGTATAGATATACTGGATTGAAAATTTTGAGAATAGGATCTCATGGTGATTTGAGAGCCACTAATTCCTGTTGCTGTGTATAAGATACTTGAAGAATTGAAATTTGAGGAAGGAATGTGTATCTAGGATAAAACTGAAAAATCATATATAACCTAAATTAAGATGATACTGATAGATGGTGTGGAAAGAACAAATGTTCAAAAAAGTGGTCTCCATTCTCAATACTGTATTCCCAGTAGCAACAAGAAGATTCAAAAAAAAGTAAAAAAACAAAAAAGTAAAAAGAAAAAAAGAAAAGAAAAAAACCAAGAAGATTCTCTGAATTGTTTCCAGATTTCTAACTAGGATGAATGTAAGGTTAGTGATGCTATTAACAAAGCCTTAAAAGTATAAGTGAAACAAATGTGTAAGTTTATTAAGGGGAAATCTGAAGTTAACCATTTCAATACATTCATTGCATTCCATACATTCACAAGGTTGGATGACATCTCTATCTGGTTCCAAAATATTTCTACCATACTTAAATCAAACTCTGTGCCTACTGAGAAGTTTTTCTGCAGACTTTCCTTTCTAGCCCATTGACAGACATTTGCATTATTACTATATAATTTTTCATATTATGAATATTTTAAGCAAATTAAGCCAATATTGCCTTTGACTGTTTTGCCTTTGTATAGTGTATTTAAAGCTCATCCACATGAGACCATATATTAGTATGTTATTTCTTTCAGTATTTGAACTATTCCATTGCATATGTATCTTACAGCTTGTTTATCAGTTCATCTATTTATGGTCAATCATTTCCATTGCTTTGCTATTGTGAAGAGAGCTGCTATGAGGATGCATGTATGTTAATTTTGATATGCATAGAAGGAACACTACAAGGTCATATGGTGATTTTACATAATGTCAAAAGGAATTTTCAAAGAATTTTCCATAGTCATTCCCACCAATAAAATTTGGGGCATTACATTCTCTCTAGCTTTTCTCATTTGTACATAGTTTTTCTTATAGATATCATAGTAAGTGTGAGGTGATGGCTCATAATGGTTTGCTTTTGTATTTCCCTACGGACTTGTGATAGTAAGTGCCTTTTCATATTCTTTTTGGACATTTGTATATATTTCTTTTGAGAAACAGTTTTTGAAGTCTTTTGACCACTTTAATCAAATTATTTGTCTTCGTGACAAGTCCTAAGAGTTCCTTATGTTATAATTCTGAACACTAGACCTTTATCAGATATATGATTTGCAAATATTTTCTCATACATAGAGATACTTTTATTCTCTTGATTGTATCTTTTGATGAATAAAAGTTTTAATTTGGCCTCCGCCATCTTTGCTCCAGTGACCAGGTAGTTGGGACCGCCAGGCTCAGAGACAGACAGGCATAATATCGCTTCGGTTTCAGGCAGCTTGTGTGTAACCTGCTCCCAGGTGCTGGGCTGATCTGCAGTAACCAGCGCGCCAGTTCCGCGGTGGGACCTTCTGCCTGGTGGAGGGACCCCGCGCAGGGAGGGAGCCTGCCAGCTTCCCTTCCGCGACCTCTGTTCCCGCGGACTGCGCTGGAGAGACCGGTACCCAGGCTCTCCCCCCAATATAACATCACTTGGGACACGGCCTGTTGGGGCTTCCTTCTGTGCCCGAGGGCGGGTTGGCGCTGTGGTCGTCTGGGTGCCAGATCGGCGGGCCATCGTGACCACAGGGTGAGCAGCGCCACGGAGAGTGCCCTCCGCCATCTTTGCTCCAGTGACCAGGTAGTTGGGACCACCAGGCTCAGAGACAGACAGGCATAATATCGCTTCGGGTTCAGGCAACTTGTGTGTAACCTGCTCCCAGGTGCTGGGCTGATCTGCAGTGACCAGCGCGCCAGATCTGCTGTGGGACTTCTGCCTGGCAGAGGGACGCCCCCTCCCCCCCCAGGAGAGATCACACACCCCTGCACAGGGCAGGAGCCTGCCAGCCTCCCTTTGGCGACCTCTGCTCCAGGAATCCACTAGGCTGAGCCTTTAGATGTGCAAGGCCTCCCCAATATAAGATCACTTGGGGCAAAGCACATTAGGGCTCCAAAGTCACTCAGGAGCAGGCAGGCCCCAGAAATCGGTGCCAGGGGAATCCTGGTAATCCAGGGGGGGTAGAAATAGCTTTGCAGGCTCACAGGAGGTCCAACCAACAGCCAGTGGCAGCAGGACCAACTAACACCAGAGGTATCCAGATGGCAAAAGGCAAACGTAGGAATGTTACTAACAGTAATCAAAGTAATGTGGGACCATCCGAACCCAACTCTCCAACAGCAGCAAGTCCTGGATACCCCACCACACCCGAAAGACAAGATCTGGATTTAAAATCACTTCTCATGATGCTATTAGAGGATCACAAGAAGGACACAAATAAATCTCATAAAGAGTTACAGGAGACCATGAATCAACGGTTAGAAGCCCTTACAAAGGAAACACAAAAATCGCTTAGAGAAATGCGGGAGAACATGGATCAAAAGATGGAGGCGCACAAGGAGACAACACAAAAATCGCTTAACGAGATGAATCAACGGGTAGATGCACTCACAAAGGAATCACAAAATTTGCATAAAGAAATGCAGAAGAATATGGGTCAACAGACGGATGCCCATAAGGAGGCAACACAAAAATTGCTTAAAGAAATGAATCAACGGTTAGATGCCCTTACAAAGGAAACACGAGAACTGCTTAAAGAAATGCAGGAGACGATGGATCAACAGATGGAATCCCATGAGGAGGAAACACAAAAATCGCTCAGAGAAATGCAGGAGAACGTGGGTCATCAGGAAGAAATCCTGAAAGAGGTAATGCAAAAATACCTTAAAGAAATACAGGAAAATACAAACAAACAAGTGAAGGATCTCAGCAAATCCATCCAGGAACTAAAAAAGGAAGTAGAAACAACTAAGAAATCACAAAGGGAGACAACTTTGGAGATAGAAAACCTTGGGAAGAAATCAGGAGTCATAGATGCAAACATCAACAATAGAATACAAGAGATGGAAGAAAGAATCTCAGGTGCTGAAGATTCCATAGAAAGCATCGACTCAACAGTCAAAGAAAATGCAAAATGCAAAAAACGCGTAACCCAAAACATCCAGGAAATCCAGGACACAATGAGAAGACCAAACCTAAGGATTATAGGTATAGATGAGAGTGAAGATTTGCAACTTAAAGGGCCAGTAAACATCTTCAACAAAATTATGGAGGAAAACTTCCCTAACTTAAAGAGAGAGATGCCGATGAACATACAAGAAGCCTACAGAACTCCAAACAGACTGGACCAGAACAGAAATACCTCCCGTCACATAATAATCAAAACACCGAATGTTCTAAACAAAGAAAGAATACTAAATGCAGTAAGAGAAAAGGGCCAAGTAACATACAAAGGAAGACCTATCCGAATCACATCAGACTTCTCACCAGAGACTATGAAAGCCAGAAGATCCTGGGCAGATCTCATGCAGACACTAAGACAGCACAAATGCCAGCCTAGACTACTATACCCAGCAAAACTCTCAATCACCATAGATGGAGAGACCAAGATATTCCATGATAAAACCAAATTTTCACAATATCTTTCCACAAATCCAGCCCTGCAACGGATAATAGGTGGAAACCTCCAATACAGGGAGAGAAACAACACCCTGGAAAAAATGAGATAATAACCTTCTTGAATCAAACCCAAAAGTAGATAACCACTCAAACATAAAGATAGCGTCAAGAATGGCAGATGGCAATAATCACTATGCCTTAATCTCTCTTAATATCAATGGTCTCAATTCCCCAATTAAAAGACATAGACTAGCAGACTGGATACGTAAACAGGACCCAGCATTTTGCTGCATGCAGGAAACGCACCTCAGTGTCAAAGACAAACACTACCTCAGAGTAAAAGGCTGGAAAACAATTTTACAAGCAAATGGCCCCAAGAAACGAGGTGGAGTAGCCATCCTAATATCGGATAAAATTGATTTTCAACCCAAAGTCATCAAAAAAGACACAGAAGGACACTACATACTGATCAAGGGAAAAATCCACCATCAAGAACTCTCAATCCTGAATATCTATGCTCCAAATGCAAGGGCACCCTCATTCGTAAAAGAAACTTTACTAAAACTCAAAGCACACATCGCACCGCACACAATAATAGTGGGTGACTTCAACACCCCACTCTCTGAAATGGATCGTTCAGGAAAGCAGAAACTAAACAGGGACACAGTGAATCTAATTGAAGCCTTGGACCAAATGGAACTAACTGATATATATAGAACATTTCATCCTAGAGCTAAAGAATACACCTTCTTCTCAGCTCCTCATGGTACCTTCTCCAAAATTGACCATATAATTGGTCACAAATCAGACCTCAACAGATACAAGAAGATAGAAATAATCCCATGCCTCCTATCAGATCACTATGGAATAAGGGTGGTCTTCAATGGCAACAAAAACAAAAGAAAACCCACGTACACATGGAGGCTGAACAATGCTCTACTCAATGATAACTTGGTCAAGGTGGAAATAAAGAAAGAAATCAAAGACTTTTTGAAAGTTAATGAAAATGAAGGCACAACATACCCTAACTTATGGGACACAATGAAAGCAGTGCTAAGAGGAAAATTCATAGCCCTGAGTGCCGCCAAAAAGAAACGGGAGACAGCATACACTAACAGCTTAATGGCACACCTGAAAGCCCTGGAACAAAAAGAAGCAAATACACCAAATAGGAGTAGAAGGCAGGAAATCATCAAACTCAGGGCTGAAATCAATCAAGTAGAAACAAATAAAACCATACAAAGAATCAACAAAACGAGGAGTTGGTTCTTTGAGAAAATCAACAAGATAGATAAGCCCTTAGCCAGACTAACCAGAGGGCACAGAGATAGTATCCAAATTAATAAAATCAGAAACGAAAAGGGAGAGATAACAACAGAAACTGAGGAAATTCAAAAAATCATCAGATCCTACTACAAAAACCTGTATTCAACACAACTAGAAAATCTTGAGGAAATGGACAATTTCCTTGACAGATACCAAGTACCAAAATTAAATCAGGATCAAATAGACCATCTAAACCGTCCTATAACCCCTGAAGAAATAGAAGTTGTCATTGGAAGTCTCCCAACCAAAAAAAGCACAGGTCCAGATGGTTTTAGTGCAGAATTCTATCAGACCTTCAAAGAAGACCTAACACCAATACTCTTCAAACTGTTCCACAAAATAGAAACAGAAGGAACACTACCCAACTCGTTCTATGAAGCCACAATTACACTAATACCAAAAGCACACAAAGATCCGACAAAGAAAGAGAATCTCAGGCCAATCTCTCTTATGAATATCGATGCAAAAATACTCAATAAAATTCTTGCCAACCGAATCCAAGAACACATCAAAACGATCATTCACCACGATCAAGTAGGCTTCATCCCAGGGATGCAGGGATGGTTCAATATAAGGAAATCCATCAATGTAATCCACTACATAAACAATCTCAAAGAAAAAAACCACATGGTTATCTCATTAGATGCTGAGAAAGCATTTGACAAAATTCAGCATCCTTTCATGCTAAAGGTCTTGGAAAGATCAGGAATTCAAGGCCGATATCTAAACATAGTAAAAGCAATTTACAGCAAACCAGTAGCCAGCATCAATCTAAACGGAGAGAAACTTGAAGCAATCCCACTAAAATCAGGGACTAGACAAGGCTGCCCTCTCTCTCCATATCTTTTCAATATAGTACTTGAAGTTCTAGCTAGAGCAATTAGACAAGAAAAAGAGGTCAAAGGGATACAAATTGGAAAGGAAGAAATCAAACTATCACTATTTGCAGACGATATGATAGTATACATAAGCGACCCAAAGAACTCCACCAGAGAACTCCTACAGCTGATAAACGACTTCAGCAAAGTGGCCGGATATAAAATCAACTCAAGCAAGTCAGAAGCCTTCCTATACTCAAAGGATAAGCAGGCTGAGAAAGAAGTAAGAGAAATAATACCCTTTACGATAGCCACAAACCATATTAAGTATCTTGGCGTGACGCTAACCAAACAAGTGAAAGATCTGTATGACAAGAACTTCAAGTCTCTGAAGAAAGAAATTGAAGAAGACCTCGGAAGATGGAAAAATCTGCCATGCTCATGGATTGGCAGGATTAATATAGTAAAAATGAGCATCTTACCAAAAGTAATACACAGATTCAATGCAATCCCCATCAAAATCCCAACTCAATTCTTCATAGAGTTAGAAAGAGCAATTCAAAAATTCATCTGGAATAACAGAAAACACAGAATAGCTAAAACTATTCTCAAGAGTAAAAGAACCTCTGGGGGAATCAGTATCCCGGACCTCAAGCTGTACTACAGAGCAATAGTGTTAAAAACTGCATGGTATTGGTACAGTAACAGACATGTAGATCAATGGAACAGAATTGAAGACCCGGAAATGAATCCACACTCCTATGGTCACTTGATCTTTGACAAAGGAGCTAAAACCATCCAGTGGAAAAAAGATAGCCTTTTCAACAAATGGTGCTGGCTCAGCTGGAGGTCAACATGCAGAAGAATGCAAATTGACCCATCCTTATCTCCTTGCACTAAGCTCAATTCTAAGTGGATCAAAGATCTCCACATAAAACCAGACACACTGAAACTAATAGAAGGGAAACTAGGGAAGAACCTTGAACATATGGGCACAGGGGAGAATTTCCTGAACAGAACTCCAATAGCTTATACTCTAAGATCAAGAATAGACAAATGGGACCTCATTAAATTACAAAGTTTCTGCAAGGCAAAAGACACCGTCAAAAAGACAAAGCGGCAACCAACTAACTGGGAAATGATCTTTACCAACCTTACATCCGACAGAGGGCTAATATCCAAGATATACAAAGAACTCAAGAAGTTAAACTCCAGAGAGGCAAGTAACCCTATTAAAAAATGGGGTACAGAGCTCCACAAAGAGTTCTCACCTGAAGAATATCTAATGGCTGAGAAGCACCTAAAGAGATGTTCATCATCCTTAGTCATTAGGGAAATGCAAATCAAAACAACCCTGAGATTCCATCTCACACCAGTCAGGATGGCTAAGATCAAAAACACAGGAGACAGCAGTTGTTGGCGAGGATGTGGAGAAAGAGGAACACTCCTTCACTGCTGGTGGAATTGCAGGCTGGTACAACCACTCTGGAAAGCAGTCTGGCGGCTCCTCAGAAAACTGGGCATGACACTTCCGGAGGATCCGGCTATACCACTCCTGGGCATATACCCAGAGACTTTACCTGCATGCAATAAGGACACATGCTCCACTATATTCATAGCAGCCTTATTTATAATAGCCAGAAGCTGGAAAGAACCCAGATGTCCCTCAACGGAGGAATGGATTCAGAAGATGTGGTATATTTACACAATGGAATACTACTCTGCAATTAAAAACAATGAATTCACGAAATTCCTAGGCAAATGGTCAGAACTTGAAAATATCATCCTTAGTGAGGTAACCCAATCACAAAAGATCACACATGGTATGAAGTCACTGATAAGGGGATATTGACCCAGAATCTCAGAATACCCTAGACACAATCAGCATATCAATAGATTTCTAAAAAGATGGAAGGAGAGACCCCTGGTCCTGGAAAGACTGGATGTAGGGGAACGCCAGGACAGAGTAATGAGAGGGGGTTGAACGGAGAAAAGAGGGAGGGAAGGGGGCTTATGGGACTTTCGGGGAGGGAGGAAACGGGAAAGGGGAAGTGATTTGGAATGTAAATTAAAAAAATAAAATAAAATTAAATTAAAAAAAAAAAGATCCAATATTTAAAGAAAAAAAAAGTTTTAATTTGGGGGACTGGGGCGCTCAGCAGTTAAGAGTGCTTTCTGTTGTTGGAGAGAATCAAAGTTTGTTTCCCTGAGCCCATGTCAGATGGCTCACAACTGCCTGTAACTCCAACTCCAGGTGATCCAACACTGTCTTCTGGTCTCTGCTGGCACTCATACTCATGTACATATATACCTAGATATAGACACAGACTCACACACATAATAAAATAAAGTAAATATTAAAAGTAAGTCTCTAATTGGAAGAGGACTTATTTTTCTTTTATTGTTCATTGTAGTCACAAACTTTTTACAGCCTACTTTTAATAAGGGTTCAACTTCTCTAGCCCACCACCCAGCAGAGAGAGTAGAAGAGAAAAGTTATTAGGATATGGGGGAAGTGGACCTGTTCAGCAATAGTTCTTCAGGGGTGAGCTTGATCTTCTTTGGCAGCAGTTCAGTCCCATAGCAAATAACAAATACAATTCAGTAGCTGCAGACCAGTCATCTAGGCAGGCAAACCCCTGGCATGAACCAGCAGCTACAGTCCAGACCTTTCAGCAAGCAGACTTCAAACAGCTGTAGTTTTATCCTGAAGTAATTGCCATGCTCACCAACCAGTCTGAGATGAGGACACAGAAGCAGCAAACTATCTTGGGAACCTCAGGAGCAGTTCTTGGGCAAGTTTCTCTCAATGACAGCTTTACCTCAAGTTGAGTTCAACAGTGCTATGTAAGGCCAATCAATGCATGTCTGTCTTTAGCAAAGAATAGTGAAGTGGAACAAACCAAACCAATGCTCAGTACTCATCTCCCACTGTCTGTAAGATCATATTTATACTCCATCAAGAGTCCTCTTCTATATCCAAACATCCTTTATCTGTGTCTATTTCAGGAAAACAGGATTTTTTTTTCATGTTTACTTTAGCAAGACATTCTTTCTCTTGTGTGCCCCAGCAAAACACCATTTGGCATAACTAACTTTACAAAAGAACTAGAAGTTACCACTCCAGTTCATGCTTTTGATGTCATAACTGAGTATCTCTAAAATCTAAATACCTGAGGATTTAACTCTTGTTTTCTCCTGAGTTTTGTGCTTTATACTCTTATGTGTGGATCTTCCATCCATTTATAGAGAGCTTTTTGTATATGAATTAAACTAGGAATATAATATCTTTCTTCTACATGGGGCATTCAGTTTCAGCATATATTTTAAAGACATTTTTTTTTACTGAATTGTCTAGATAACCATATTGAAAACCAATTAGTCATATATATGTATTAGCTTATTTTGGAGCTCTCAGTTCTATTCAAACAGTGCAATACTGTATAGTGTTCATGTGTTTTAAGTTTTATTTAATTTCATTTAATTTTATTTATTTGTGTATGCCTGTGTGTAAATGTGCATGTACATGCAAATATAAACAGAGGCCAGAAGAGAGCGTTGTATCGCCAGGGATTGGAATTGCATGCAGTTGTGATCTGTTTAACATAGATACTGGGAACCAAACTCAGGTCCTTTGCAAGTGTAGCAAATGGTCTTAAATTTTGAGCCCTCTCTCCAGCTTCATTTTAGGTTTTTGAGTCAAACACAAAATAGTGGATTTCGTGATGGCACTCTCATGTGTAGGTCATTATAATTTGTTCTTATTCATCCTTCTATGACTTTCATCCCTCCTGCCCCTTTCCTTTTCCTTTATTCTTCCATTTCCCAAGTACTACCCATTTTTGTTTTATGTCATATATTCCATTTTTATTGCTTCATTCTTCCCCATTCCATAAGATCTCCTCCTTTCTCATGATATCCTAACTACTTTCTTTCTTTCTTTTTTTAAATTTTTTTATTTTCTAAGCTTTTTTATTTACATTCCAAATCATTTCCCCTTTCCCGTTTCCTCCCTCCCCAAAAGTCCCATAAGCTCCCTTCCCTCCCTCTTTTCCCCATTCAACCCCCTCTTGCTTCTCTGTCCTGGCATTCCCCTACATCCAGTCTTTCCAGGACCAGGGGCCTCTCCTTCCATCTTCTTGGAAATCTGTTGATATGTGAATTTTGTCTAGGGTATTCCGAGATTCTGGGTTACTAACTACTTTCAAAGCCTACACACACACACACACACACACACACACACACACACACACACACACAAACGGGGGATTTAAATCTAGAGTCTGTATATTAATGAAAATAAATATTGTATTTCTATTCTGAGACTGGCTTAGTTTTGCTTAATACAATGACTTCAGTTCCATCTATTTTTCTTCATTTTTCTTTACAGCTGAACAAAATTGTGTTATGTACATATACTGTATTTTCTGTATCCATTCATCTCTTGATGGGTATCTAGAGTGGTTCCATTTTATCTATTATGACTACTGCATTAATAAATACAAATATGTAAGTATCTCTTTAATATGTCGACTCCATATTACCAGGAAATTAAATGAATCAGAGTTGTTTCTGGCAGGACTCACTCATGTTGCTTTATGGGGCATTCCTGCAGTCTTGACTCCGAATACACAAATTCACTTTGTACAGTCCATGTTGTCATATCATGCAACGCTAATGAGTATTTCCTCAAGCACCTTGGCTTGGAGCTGAGAATATTGTGTTAGGAACTGTCGTGTTTTTTTTACTGTACACATAGAGTTTTCTGCTCTTGTGAAAACATAATAGTTAATTATGGAAAGCAAAGGCAATATTTTCCTACCATCATCCTTCTATATGTAAAGATCAGATTAGCATATCATATTTATATGGTGTTAAATTATTTGTTTTTTAAAATGGCTATTTGAATTTCTGACAGTACTTTCATAAAGAAAATCATTAAATGAATTTAAGTTTGAAATTAGAAGAAATTTTTCTACAATTCCTGATATGACTCTGATAATATTTCTGAGATTCTGTGGTGTGTGTGTGGGTGTGTGTGTGTGTGTGTGTGTGTGTGTTTTAATTTAAAAATGATTACTCTTTTACTGTATGTGTTGATGTTTTGTCTGTATTGATACTTGTGCCTATTGTGTACCTAAACCTTATAGAGGCCAGAAGGTCCCCTGGAACTGGAGTTACAGATAGTTGTGAGCCACCACAAAAGAACACGGAACTAAAGCCAGGTCGCCTACAAGAGAGTACAAATACTCTTAGCTAGTAAGCCATCTCTCGAGCCTTTCTATGCTTTTAAACAGCATTCTCAGCACTGGGAGTTATAAACTCAAGTGACACAAGATGACAATGACATGGTGCTAACCATTCCTATCATGTGCCATGAAACAAAAGAAAGACAGAGGGTTGACAATGTCCTTTAATGACCTGCAATGCTCTAACTCCTAATGGTTATGTAATTTCCCAAAAGTACCACCCAGAGAACAAAGCCTTGGAATACATAATTTATGAGATATTCATCCAAGCCACTGCAAAGGACACATTAAAATAATATGATAAGGGGCAGACAATGAAGAAAGCAGGTGAACATTAGTGGTATGGGAGAGGCGAAGGGAAAAGAACGGTTCAATACAACATTTTCTGTGCAAACTATTCATGAGGAAGTGTGAAAAACATCGCTAGACTTGGCAATGAATAAAGCTGCTGGAAAACTTGGAAAAGACAGCCTTGTGAAGTCTGGCTAGAGTGATGGGAAGTGTGGACAAAAACCACAGCAGGGAATCAGAAGTTTGTATCTTAGATATGAAAATTTTTTCATAAAAAGAAGATTTAAAGAAACACATGGAAGGAGAGAGACAGATATAGAGAGACAAAGACAGAGATGGGAACAGAACAAAAACAGGGAGAGACAAAGACACACACACACACACACACACACACACAGAGAGAGAGAGAGAGAGAGAGAGAGAGAGAGAGGGAGAGAGAGAGAGAGAGAGAGAGAGACAGAAAGATTTAAGAATGTGGTTGTCTTCAGCAGCAGCTAGCAGCTAAGGGAGAAGCAACAAAGGTAGCAGATGGAATTTATGGAGGATTGGATACTGTAAAAGAGATGTAGCAGAAGGACAGTGGACTCAGTTTTAGCTTTTAAGTGCAGTATTATCATGGCTCAGTATAGGGGTGGTGTGTATAGTTTGTTTGCATGGAGAGGAACCAAATCCAAACCAGTCTGATAGGCAGAAAATGAAATGACTTTGAGATATTTCTGTATGAGAATTAGTGGAAAGAAAAGGCTGGAAAGAGAGGATAACACTTAGAATAATATATTCAATTATTTGTTTAGGTACCAGTAAGATGGCCCAGTGAGTAAACATGCCTGCTACCAAGCCTAATGACCCGAGTGACTTCCAGGATCCAGTAGGGAGAGAATGATTTCCTTGAGTTAAGTTGTCCTCTGACTTTCCATATGAATGTGTGTGTGTGCGAGCATGTTCCTGTGCGCGTGTGTGTGCACGCGCACACACACACACAAACACACACACACACACACACGTAGTAAAAATAAAGTAGAGCCTGAGAGGCAGAAAGAGTCTGAGTGATCATGGTATTACAATGGATCACTGCAGAGATTACAGGCATAGAGTCTGGTGCTGATGATTTGTTGTTTTTTTTGGAAATTCATTTAGATATAGATACTATCTAGGTGGTGTGAGTATAGCACATAAAGAGAAACAGTGAACTGCTATCCTTAGTTTTGATGGAAAAGAAGAGAAAGGGGTAGCATTCCAAAGACAAATTGAAGAAGGATTAAATGGAGTGTTTATAGCTAGCACAGATCTTAATGGTGGAATATTTCTTGCTCCAGGATGGAAAAATGTTCATCTTGCAATTGTAATGAAGAACCAGGAAAGCTGATCAAACTAGAGTTCATGATAGACTGGTTTTAAAGCAACAACAACAGTAACAACCACAAAAACAGTCTCATTCACAGATTTTGCAGGAAAGGTATATTCTGGGAAGAAGATACAGAATACATATTCTCAGTATATTCTTCCCAGAATATTCTAGGGAGAAGTTGTGAATAGTGGTTGAGGGCATAAGGAAGGCTATTTACAATGAAGCAAGGGTTTCTGAGGAAATGGTGGGAAAAATCAACACTGTGGAGAACATTTAGGTAAAATAGAATGATGTGTAATAGCAATGATGCATATCAAGCACCCATGCCAAAGGCTTACTACATCGAACTTAATCACTACACTTATTCTGCAGTGTAGGTGTCATTTTGTATATGAATAAATTGGCCCTGAGAATATTTTGAAACTCCCTTTAAGACACATATCTAGAAAAAAAATGACCAAGGTTTTAAAGAGAATTGAACTGACAGAACATAAGAAGAGGAGGTACATTAATGGAGAAAAGCACCCGTGACGGTAGAGAGCGAGACCTAACCAGTTGAGTCAAGTCTAAGATCTAGCCACAGGCTCAAACAGTCCTCTAGGTATCACAAGCCCTGATCAGGGTCAGCTGCTTATTTTTAGAGTTCCTGAAGAAAATAGGCAGGAGATTTTTCTGTCCCTTCAGAGAAGGGACAAGAGAATTAATTACAAGGTCAAGATTAATTGAGTCTAGGCAAACATTTGCCCCTAGAACTTTACTGTGAAGTAAGCAGAAATACTTTAGCAAGGGTTTGCTCTCTGAGGTCTGGAAACAAGAAGATTGAACATACAAAGTGATTCTGTCTCTGGGTACTTTTTCTCTCCTTCCCTCCCACCACTAGTCATGCCCCTCCCACTGCCTTCTGCTTTCCTTGTTCTTTGCCAGCTACAGTGAGAGTGTTACTGGTATTCAACCTCCTTCAGCTCTTTCCTGTTTTTGCATACCCTTCTCCTGGTTTCAGTGTGAATTTACCTCCAAGGACCACATGCCAACGTCATTTTTATGATGACTACTCTTTGTCTTGAAACCACATTTCTCCAGAGACTGATGGATGTGGCAATGTGAAAGCTCAGCTTCTTTGCCTTAAGTCCAACCAATGGGAAGGGCTTAGGCTGCATCCTCCGTTTATTAAATTTTACTTGGAACTGCACTCCACTTTGACCTTTTCTCCCTCTCCATTGTGGTTTCCAATTCATTAGTTTCTCTTTAGACATTTTAAATGTATTTTTAAATATTTTATTGTTTCAGAATTTCATATATGCATATAATGTGCTGTCATCAAATTCATACCACACTGCCTCACCTCTAATGCCCCTCCTATTCTCCCTACCACTTTTTCAACTTCATGTGCTCTCTTTTGAAACCCACTCACTCTACTATGCACATGGTGTAAGACTATCTCCTAGAGTAATGGGCTATTTCTTAGGGACTACATCCCCAAAGGAAATGGATTGTTTGTCCATCCTCTTCAACTGGAGGTTGGACTTCAGCAGTTCCGCCTATCCATGTTGGATTTTGGTGGGCTTGATCTTGTTCGTGTCTTGTGTATGCAGTCACAGCCACTGTGAGTTCATTGTACACTGGGAACGTATCCAGAAAATATTGTTTAGCTGTAGATATCCACAACCTCTTGCTCTTGGAATATTTCTGTCCCCCTCATCTACAATATCATTGAAGATGGGAAGGAAAGAAATATAATGTAGATGTCCCATTTAGAGCTGAGTACTGTACAGGCTCTTCTTTTCTTCATGTTGGCCAGTCACGGATCTCTGTGTTTAATAAGCACTAACTGGAAAAAAAGAGGCTGAAGTACTTTTTAAATGAGCAGCATTCTATGAAGCCTTATTGTAGGGTATGCTTCTGGGAAATTTGGCTTAAGACAGGGCAGATTGTTTAGACACTTTCAGAAGAAAAAAAATTAAAATATTTAAAAATGAACATATATGAAATATATGTACAATCATTTAAGTACTAAATGAATGCATATGCCAAGGACAGTAGCCTTTAATGCCAGAACTCAGGAAGCAAAGATAGGCAAGTCTCTATGAGTTTGCAGCTACCATGGTCTACATGGTAACTTCCAGTCCAGCCAGAACTACATAGTGAGAACTTGTTTTTAAACACACACACACACACACACACACACACACACACACACACACACACAGAGAGAGAGAGAGAGAGAGAGAGAGAGAGAGAGGCAGAACAAAATGAAACAAAACAACAGTTGCTGCTACAAAAATGAAATGCTTCATAATATGAGAGTATAGAAAAATATTCCTAACTGTGGCTTAAAGTCAAGAAGAAATGAAAAGAAAAAAGATCAATAAATTTAAATAAAAAAATTTCTTGAAATACCATGGGACTGGAAATCTGGGGGAAGGAAAAATGGTGGTCAAAGTAGAAAGCTTTAGTTATGAAGGTAAATAAGGTCTGGACGGTTAGCACATAATAATGTGATATTTACCAGTTCTGGACCATGTCATTGAAATTTATTGAGAATATAGATAAGTTCTCTGCTAAAAGAAAAGAAAAGGTAGCAATGTGAAATGATGAATTAGCTGATTGTCTTTTTGTGTCACTCATTTATTTCAAAAAGTATATTTTAATTTAAAACATCCCATTATATACCTTAAATATATACAATTTGCATTTGACATTTGACAATTATTTCCTTTATCAAGTTGAAACCTTTTTGTCTAAAATTAAATAAGGTTGGAAAAACTGACAATGGAAAACAAAAAAACTTTTCAATCACAAATGGAGATATATATATATATATATATATATATATATATATATATATATATATATATAGCCATCAAAACTTGAGAGAAAAAAATGCCAAACCACACTAGGATAATGTGAAAAAAGATTTAAGAAAGTGAAATGGCCCTTAAACATATGGGAATCTGTCTAAAGTCACTCATAATAGAAATGCAAGCTACCGTCACTCAGATGTATTTTATACTTATCAAACTGACAAAAATGAAATGTTCCACTAAACACCCCATTGGCAAGGCTGGGCAGAAACATATGCTCTCCTGTACTGCTGGTGGGCAGTGTAAATGGCAGAATTCTTTTGGAACCGAATTTGGCAATACTGAACAAAATTTAAAATGTATTTATTCTTTTGCCAAGCAATACCGAACACACAACTCCACAAAATAAAATGATTTATGTATAGATCTGTTGTTACTCCTGTGTTGTTTATAATAATGAAATATTTAGAATGATGCCATGTCTGGTAATATGGAAGTACACACAGTTAATTACCACTCATTTAGATGAATAAATATGGAGTGACTACTGATGTAAGTCAAAGATTAAGACACAGAATAATTTGGATGGTTTTCTATATATTGGTTATGGAAATTTTGAGAAATAATGATCTATACATATGCATATAGAGATGTTCCATTACTTGCAGTGGGGCCACATTCCCATAATTCCACTGCAGTTTTAAAACATTATAACCTGAAATATATATTTAATATGCTTAGAATACTGACTATCTCAGCTTAGCCTAGCCTCTTGCTCTTTAAATTGTGAGTAACAACACAATTTTGACTGGGGTGACAAAATGTGGGAATGGTGAAGATATTCCAAAATATAAAATGTTTCTGCACACACATAATAACCAAAATTTTAAAAATCAAATCAAATCTGTACTTAACCTGAGGTATTTTTGGCAGCACAATTCATGTTGCATTGTGAGACTTTGCTGCTGCCTTGGTTCTAAAATCATAGCATACATACCTATTTGTTGTTCATATTGTCACATCATGCAATGCCAGTGAACATTGTGTGGAACACCTCAACTCATATTCAAGACTATTTTATCTATGAATTGCCATGTTTTCCTTATACATATAAAGCTTTTTGTTCTTATAGGAGCATAATTGTTTAATATTTTAGAGAAAAGACTTCATATTCTCCTACCATCATGCCTCAGAGCATAGGGATCAAATTAGTATATCTTTGGATTATGTGTTAAAATGTTTGATTTTTGAAATTGTTGAGCTTCTGACTTGAGTTACATAAGAATATTTTAATTAAAGTTGGCTTTGGATTAGGACAGAATTTCCAAAAATTCCTAAAATAGCTTCTTCCACTTTGTACTATAAATTTATGTAAAGCACCATCTTCGGCAATGACCATCATAAAAACAAAGTGCCAATCAAATATGAAGATCATTAAAGATGTTCTACTTCTGCAGCAATAAGCAGTCAACCAAAAATCAGTTCTTGCCAAGTACATAAGTGCTCCCTACTCATTATTATGGAAATTAGCTTTTTTCTTAATAAATGGTAAAATGTTTTATATACACAAGATTGATTTTAATATAAATTTGTGACTTATTAACAATACATTATTGAATAATCAGTATTGTCTGCCCTTTGTGGAAGACCACATAGAGTACCCATTCCAGCATTGCAATGAACCTTAAAATCATTTCATCAACACTATGCCAAGGGATATCAGGCATCTCTAACTCCTTTTCAGACGATCATCTTCTGACAAATGATTTATCCAACCAGGCAAGTAAACATTAGACATTCTTTTAAAACTCTACATGCCTCTATTCTTAACCAAGAATCTGTACTCAATGGGCCAATATCAATAAACTCAGCCTACTTGATCCAGTTTTATGTTATTTCTCCCATTTTATGTTCCTAGCCCACACCCTTAAAATCCTTTCCCATACATATTTCCCAGACTTCTGCTTGAATGAATTAGCAAGCTCATCAATGTCTTTAGTGGAGTAGAGTATCTCCTCATGTAATATACTTTATATCTCCCCTCCAGGAGCCTACTTAGCCAGAAGTCAGATACTTATAATTACCTTCCTCTACTGTCAACCATTCTGTTTTCCCTCCACTGTCAACAAGTTTCTCATTAGGTCTTGGCTCTTTTCCTTGAGAGTGACCGGCTCATTGTCATCATGCCTGGACTAGGTTATTGTAATTTACCATCAACATTAATCACAGGACATGGTAGTGGCAAGAGATTCCCTAAAGGATCTTATGCACTCTAGTTAACTTTCTTACTCCCATCATGAAGAAGCAATCCACTTTACTCTGTTAGTATGGATCAAACACCTCTCCAACACTGTTATTCTTTTCTTAGGTTTAATGGCATCAAAAGTCCAAAGTGTCCAGGGAGGAAATCTGAGCTTCCAGTTTAACAGAGTGTTTGTTGTATCTCCTGAAGAATCCTCCCTTGTCTGAAACTAAAATTTCTAGGCCTACAGAACTTAAAGTTACAGGACCAGGAAGCTAAAATTTCCCTAGTGTGTCACTAGGGATAATAATGAGAAGATTCATTTCCTTTTCTATCGCTTGATTCTAGGACTTATCAATCCTGGTTATGGAAGAAATTACACCATATATTGTATGGTAATTCAAAGTATACATTGCTTTCTGAAGAGTTCTTCCCTGGCCCTAATTGGCACTGCAACTGTGTCTTCAAAAGGCCATTAACCACTCTATCCAGCCAGCTGCTTCAGGATGCTGGGGAAATTTTAAAGACTGAATCATGTTTTACATTTAATATTAATTTGAGATCTAGGGACTAATAAGAAAGGAAAATTATGCCTTAATAAATGATGTCAAGCTAACAAAGGGTCAATTGTGCTAGCTAGTTTTAATGTCAACTTGACACAATCTATAGTCATCTGAAAGGAGGAAACCTTAATTGAGAAAATGCCTCCGTAAGATCTGTCTGTTGTCAAGATTAAAGGCCACTTTATTAATTAACGATTGATGTGAGAGGACCCACCCCATTGTAGGTGGTGCCAGCTTTGAAATGGTGGTCTCAGTTTTATAAGAAAGCAGGCTGTGCAAGCCATTGGAAGGAAACTACTAAACAGCACTCCTTCATGGCCTCTGCATCAGCACTGCTTCCAGGTTCCTACCTTGACTTCCTCTCCTGACTTCCATCAGTAATGGGCTACTCTTTGGAAGTAAAAACCAAATGACCTCCTTTCCTCCCCAAGATGCTTTTAGTCATGCTGTTGAGCATAGCAATAGTAACCCAAACTATGATGTCCAGTGTCATGCAAAAAATTCTTGGGCGAAATAATGTTATAAATGAAAAGATAAATTAAAAGTCCTGTCCCAGCCAAATCGTATTAGTCTACAATTGAACATCATGAGATTATTTGCAAATCATTAACTCTAGAAAAGTTCAAGTTCAAATCACAGTTTTTCTTTTGCATTGCTGAGAAATAAAAATCATTAAGTTGAACATCTCTGTAAACACACACACATATACATATATATGTGATATAAATAATTATCTCTAAAATAAATCTATGTAAGTCTATATAATTGTAACTTTTATTCTCCAGATGTAATTGTCATCTCAGAGCCATATTGCTGAATAAACTCACCCTTTCTAGTTCATTCTTAACTCTGGCTGGCTGGTTCAACTTAGTTGTTCTGTCCCAAATTCCTCTTCAGGCTGACTTATTCAAACTGGATTCTCTTGTCTTATCACTGAATTGGTCTGCTTTGACTCAAACTAACTCTGACAATCTGTTTTAATGTCCTGGTTCTTCTCATTCTCAGGCTCATTCTGTCTTCACTTGTAACCTGTCTCTGTAAAACTGTTTCAGTAAACTTGGCTACCCCCTCTCTCTCTGTCTGCCTGTCTCTGTCTCTGTCTATTTCTGTGGGTCTCTCTCTGCGTCTCTCCCCCACCTGCTGCACTGAACTTTCCTACACTGTTCTCTTAAGTAGTCTCTCTTTCCTGTGGCATATCCTAAATCAGAATCATACTGTCAAAATTTTCTCTGATTTTTCATTTTGTTTGCCTCCCAGTGAGTCTTCACTTTCAAATATGACTGCTTCCTTTTAGAAACCAAATTGGTTTGAAATGAAAGGTGTGTTCTAAAGCTGTGTCTGAACTCTAGCCAGAGGAATTAAAGCTGTATACTAAGGGCATGTTTATATTCCAGCCAGATCATACAGACCTAGAAGGTTTTTGAATAGGATCACTTGCCAGAGCAGCAATATTGCTGGGTACATAAGTATAACTTTATGAATACTTACATATGTACACACAAGCTGGTATTCACAAAGGAAGCAACATTTAAAGAAACTAATAGGAGAAATAGCTAGGAAGAAGTGTAGCATGATGGGATTGGTTCTCAGTACTCTTTCTGTATAACTCCTACTTCAACATCTACTATTTCACTTGATTTTCCACATGATTCTCTGACTCTTAAACTATAAATATTTTAAAAGTCTC
Organism: Tokudaia tokunoshimensis; assembly: GCA_036184795.1. Classification (NCBI taxonomy): domain Eukaryota; kingdom Metazoa; phylum Chordata; class Mammalia; order Rodentia; family Muridae; genus Tokudaia; species Tokudaia tokunoshimensis. The sequence continues at coordinate 2,840,588 of BTHU01000023.1, read as the reverse complement.
TACTTTTTTTGTATGTTTACAGTCAATAAACTGATTTGATTTGATTTGCATATGTTATAGAATAAAATAATTTGGCAATTTGAACACAAATGAAAAATGATTGTATTTTACTTTTATTTTTTCAGAAGAAATTACTTTTTATTTTTTTATTAGATATATTCTTTATTTACATTTCAAATGATTTCCCTCTTACTGGATCCCCCCTCGCCAAAAGTCCCATACAGCCTCTTCCCTCCCCCTGCGCCCCAATCAACACACTCCCGCCTCCCCTTCCTGCCATTCCCCTACACAGCCACATTGAGCCCTTCCAGGACCAGTGGCCTCTCCTTCCTTCTTCTTGGGCATCATTTGATATGTGAATTGTTTTGTGGGTATTCCAAGCTTCTGGGCTAATATCTGCTTATCAGTGAGTGCATATCATGTGTGATCTTTTGTTAATGGGTCACCTCACTCAGGATGACATTCTCCAGTTCCACCCACTTGCCTAAGAATTTCATGAATTCATTGTTTTTAATTGCTGAGTAGTATTCCATAGTGTAAATATACCAGATTGTCTGTATCTATTCCTCCGTTGAGGGACATCTGGGTTCTTTCCAGCTTTTGGCTGTTATAAATAAGGCTGCTATGAACATAGTGGAGCATGTGTCCTTATTGCATGCTGGAAAATCCTCTGGGTATATGCCGAGGAGTGGTATAGCTGGGTCCTCCTGTACTATTATGCAGAGTTTTCTGAGGAACTGTCAAACTGCTTTCCAGAGTGGTTGTACCAGCTTGCAATTCCACCAGCAGTGGAGGAGTGTTCCTCTTTCTCCACATCCTCGCCAGCACTGACTGTCTCCTGAGTTTTTGATCTTAGCCATTCTGACTGGTATGAGCAGAAATCTCAGGGTTGTTTTGATTTGCATTTCCCTGATGATTAAAGATGGTGAATATTTCTTTAGGTGCTTCTCAGCCATTTGATATTTCTCAGGTGAAAATTCTTTGTTTAGTTCTATACCTCATTTTTAATAGGATTATTTGGCTTTCTGGAGTCTACCTTCTTGAATTCATGGTATATCTTGGATGTTAGCCCTCTGTAAGATGTAGGGTTGGTAAAGATCTTTTCCCAATTTGTTGGTTGCAGTTTTGTCCTTTTAACAGTGTCCTTTGCCTTACAGAAACTTCGTAATTTTGTGAGGTCCCATTTGTCAATACTTGACCTTAGAGCATAAGCTATTGGTGTTCTGTTCAGGAAAATTTCCCCTGTGCCCATGTGCTCAAGGCACTTCCCCAGTTTCTTTTCTAATAGTTTCAGTGTTTCTGGTTTTATGTTGAGGTCCTTGATACACTTGGACTTGCTTGAGCTTAGTACAAGGAGATAAGTATGGATCAATTTGCATTCTTCTGCATGCTGACCTCCAGTTGAACCAGCACCATTTGTTGAAAAGGCTATCTTTTTTCCACTGGATGGTTGTAGCTCCTTTGTCAAAGATCAAGTGACCACAGGTGTGTGGGTTCATTTCTGGGTCTTCAATTTTGTTCCATTGATCTACCTGCCTGTCACTGTACCAATACCATGCAGTTTTTAACACTATTCCTCTGTAGTACTGCTTAATGTTGGGGATACTGATTCCCCCAGAAGTTCTTTTACTGTTGAGAATATTTTTAGCTATCCTGGGATTTTTGTTATTCCAGATGAATTTGCTAATTTCTCTTTCTAACTCAATGAAGAATGTAGTTGGGATTTTGATGGGGATTGCATTGAATCTGAATATTGCTATTGGCAGGATAGCCATTTTTACTATGCTAATCCTGTCAATCCATGAACATTGGAGATCTTTCCATCTTCTGAGATCTCCTTTGATTTCTTTCTTCAGAGACTTGAAGTTCTTGTCATACAGATCTTTCACTTGTTTGGTTAGAGTCACACCAAGATACTTCATACTGTTTGTGATTATTGTGAAGGGTGTCAGTTCCCTAATTTCTTTCTCAGCCTCCTTATTCTTTGAGTATAGGGAGGCTAATGATTTGCTTGAGTTAATTTTATATCCGGCCACTTTGCTGAAGTTGTTTATCAGCTGTATGAGTTCTCTGGTGGAGTTTTTTTTAGGTCACTTAAGTATACTATTATATCATCTGCAAATAGTGATAGTTTGAGTTCTTCCTTTCCAATTTGTATCCCTTTGACCTCCTTTTGTTGTTTAATTGCTCTAGCTAGAACTTCAAGTACTATATTGAAAAGATATATATAGAGAGGGCAGCCTTGTCTAGTCGCTGATTTTATTGGGATTGCATCAAGTTTCTCTCCACTTAGTTTGATGTTGGCTACTGGTTTGCTGTATATTGCTTTTACTATGTTTAGGTATGGGCTTTGTATTCCTGGTCTTTCCAAGACCTTTAACATGAAATGATGCTGAATTTTGTCAAATGCTTTTTCAGCATCTAATGCAATGACCATGTGGTTTTTTTCTTTGAGATTTTTTATGTAGTGGATTACATTGATGGATTTCCTTATATTGAACCATCCCTGCATCCCTGGAATGAAGTCTACTTGATCATGGTGAATGATTGTTTTGATGTGTTCTTGGATTCGGTTGGCAAGAATTTTATTGAGTATTTTTGCATCGATATTCATAAGGGAGACTGGTCTGAAAGAAATTACTTTTATTCAAAGATTTTTATAGTTAGATATATTGAACTCGAGTTGGAAGAGGTGTCCAGTATCAAAATGGAAAACCGTGATCCAAAGGAAACAGAGCAGCTAAAGAAGCTGTTTATTAGTGGTATGAGCTTTGAAACCACAAACGATAGCTTAAGAGAACAGTAACCCTATTAAAAAATGGGGTACAGAGCTAAACAAAGAGTTCTCATCTGACGAATATCTAATGGCTGAGAAGCACCTAAAGAGATGTTCATCATCCTTAGTCATTAGGGAAATGCAAATCAAAACAACCCTGAGATTCCATCTCACACCAGTCAGGATGGCTAAGATCAAAAACACAGGAGACAGCAGTTGTTGGCGAGGATGTGGAGAAAGAGGAACACTCCTCCACTGCTGGTGGAATTGCAAGCTGGTACAACCACTCTGGAAAGCAGTCTGGCGGTTCCTCAGAAAACTGGGCATGACCCTCCCGGAGGATCCAGCTATATGACTCCTTGGCATATACCCAGAGGCTTCCCCTGCATGCAATAAGGACACATGCTCCACTATGTTCATAGCAGTCTTATTTATAATAGCCAGAAGCTGGAAAGGACCCAGATGTCCCTCAACGGAGGAATGGATTCAGAAGATGTGGTATATCTACACAATGGAATACTACTCTGCAATTAAAAACAATGAATTCACGAAATTCCTAGGCAAATGGTCAGATCTTGAAAATATCATCCTTAGTGAGGTAACCCAATCACAAAAGAACACACATGGTATGCAGTCACTGATAAGGGGATATTGACCCAGAATCTCGGAATACCCTAGACACAATCCGCATATCAATAGATTTCTAAGAAGATGGAAGGAGAGACCCCTGGTCCTGGAAAGACTGGATGTAGGGGAACGCCAGGACAGAGAAGCGAGAGGGGGTGGAATGGAGAAAAGAGGGAGGGAAGGGGGCTTATGGGACTTTCGGGGAGGGAGGAAACGGGAAAGGGGAAATGACTTGGAATGTAAATTAAAAAAATAAAATAAAATAAAATAAAAAAAAAGGAGAACATTTTGAGAAATGGCGCATACTTACAGACTGTGTAGTAATGAAAGAACCCCAAACAAAACGTTCCAGATGCTTTGGTTTTGTGACCTACTCTTGTGTTGAAGAGGTGGATGCTGCAATGTGTGCTCAGATACACAAGTTTAATGGGTGTGTGCTGGAACCAAAGAGAGCTGTTTTTCCAGTGGATTTTGTAAAGCCCATTAAAGGTGAAGAAATTTTTTGTTGGTGATATTAAAGAGGATGTGAAGGAACATAATCTGAGGGACTACTTTGAAAAGTATGGCAAGATTGAAACCATAAAATTATGGAAAACAGGCAGAGTGGGAAAAAGAGACGATTGGTTTTTGTAACTTTTGATGATTATGACTCAGTTGAAAAAGTTGTTATTCAAAAATACCACTCTATTAATAAGGATAATTGTGAAGTGATTCTCTGCTGGACCACAGAGAGGTCATGGAGGTGAATCTGACAACTTTTTTTTCCTTTTTTATTAGATATTTTCTCTATTTACATTTCAAATGTTATTCCTTTTCCACATTTACCATCTACAAACTCCCATCTCATCCCCCTCCCCCTGCTCACTAACACACCCACTCCCACTTCCCTGTCCTGGCATTCCCCTACACTTGGGCAATGAGCATTCACAGGTCCAAGTGCCTCTCCTGTCACTGATGTCCAACAAGGCTACCTATGCAGACTCTGCTACCCATGTGCCTGGAGCTATGGGTCCCTCCATGTGTACTCTTTGGTTGGTTAAGTCCCTGTGATCTCTGGGGGTACTGGTTGGTTCACATTGTTGTTCCTCTTATGGGATTACAAAACTCTTCAACTCCTTAGGTCCTTTCCCTAGCTCCTCCATTGGGGACCCTCTGTATTTGTCAGGCACTGGCAGAGCCTCTCAGAAGACAGCTATATCAGGCTCCTGTCAGCCAGCACTTGTTGACATCCACAGTAGTGTCAAGATAACTGTATATGATAACTGTATATGGGATGGATTGCCAAGTGGGACAGTCTCTGGATAGTCTTTCCTTCAGTCTCTGTTCCACACTTTGTCTCTGAATTTCCTCCTGTGGGTATTTTGTACCCTTTCTAAGAAGGACCAAAGTATCCACACTTTGGTCTTCCTTCTTGAGTTTCACATGACCTGTGAATTATATCTTGGGTATTCTGAGCTTCTGGGCTAATATCCACTTACCAGTGAGTGCATACCATGTGTGTTCTTTTCTGATTGAGTTACCTCACTCAGGATGACACTTTCCAGTTCCATCCATTAGCCTATGAATTACATGAATTCATTGTTTTTTATAGCTGAGTAGTAATCAAAAATTCAGGTGGCAGCACATGCTAGTGAGGATGTGGAGAAAGAGGAACACTCCTCCACTGCTGGTGGGATTGCAAGCTGATAAAACCACTCTGGAAATCAGTTTGACAGTTCCTCAGAAAACTGGACATAGTACTATGTGAGGACCCAGCCATACCACTCCTGGGCATATACCCAGAGGATTTACCTGCATGCAATAAGGACACATGCTCCACTATGTTCATAGCAGCCTTATTTATAATAGCCAGAAGCTGGAAAGAACCCAGATGTCCCTCAACAGAGGAATGTATACACAAAATGTGGTACATTTACACAATGGATCTGGCCAATTTTTCTGGGATGAAGCAAGTCCTAGATCCAGGCGTGGTGGCACACATCTTTAATCTGGGCCACACCTTCAGATGGAGATCTACATAAGGACATTGGAAGAAGGAAAATTAGCTCTCTCTTCTTCACCTGCTTGCCTTGTGGGACTGAGCAACTGCTAGATCCTTGGACTTCCATTCTCAGCTGCTGCTGATCATTGTTGGGGAGTTGGACTACAGAGTGTAAGTCATCAACAAATTCCCCTACTATAAAGAGACTACCCATATGTTCTGTGACTCTAGAGAACTCTGATTAATATACAAGTTGATACTACCAGAAGTGGTTCTAGAGGTGCAGAAGTGGAAGGACGACTCTTTTAAAAATCTGGAGTTGGTTTGATAATTTATCAGCAACTTTAACTACTGAAGCCTCTCCAGATTCTCTCTCTCCTGGGAGCTCGGAGAATATCGAAGACCAGTGGTTGAAACTATATTTCAAGCTTAAAGAAGCTAATGTCTTTGAGTATCTTGATGAATAAGGTCATTCGGTGTACAAAACTTTCTACAAGTTGGAAAAAAATAGGAAAATGATTTTGCTCTTAGTATCTTGTGGAAAAAACGATGAAGGAAAAGAAGGAGTTGTATGATAAAATCAAATGACTCCTTACGGAAGTAAACAATCTAAAGGTTGCTAAGTGTATTCTTGAAGAGAATCTTTTCTCCAGCAGCCATAGAGCTCAAGTTGCAGAAAATCAAAGTGAAGAAAATCATTGTAAGGTTGACTGAATTACAGTGAAGTCTCAGCCTCAGAGGGTGTCAGCAGTTTTAATTGGCAAAGAATGGAATCCTATAACTTGGGATGGGGATGTGTGGGAGGATCCTGTAGAAGCTGAGAAGTTTGAATCTTCAGATTCTCAAGGGTTTACCCCAGCAGAGGAAATAGTACCCTCAGCCCCACCCCTTAAAATAATGCTTTTTTCTTTTCTTTTTTAAATTTTTTATTGAATATATTCTTCATTTACATTTCAAATGTTATAACCATTCCCGGTTTCCCCTCTCCCAGAAAACCCCCAACCCATCCTCCCACTCCCTGCCTCCAAGAAGATGCCCCTCCACCCAACCCACTCTCACCTCCCCCCCCCCAGATTTCCCCACTCTGTGGCATCTGTTGAGCCTTCATAGGACCAAGGACCTCTCCTCCCACTGATTCCTGACAAAGCATTACTTGACCACACTTGCTGTTGGAACCATGTGCACCCATCGTTTGATGGCTTAGTCCCTGGGAGCCTTGAGGAGTTGGCCAACATCATGGTTCTTCCCATGGGGCTGCAAACCCCTTCAGCAACTCCAGACCTCCCTTCAACTCTACCATTGGGGACACCTTGCTCAGTCCAATGGTTACTGCTAGCATCTGCTTCTATTTCTGTAAGGGTGTGGGAGGGCCCCTCAGGAGACAACCATAACAAGCTCCTTTCAGCAAGCACTTCTTGTCATCCATAATAGTGTTGGGGTTTGATGACTGGTTATCAGATGAATCCCCAGGTAGGAGAAGCTCTGGGTGGCCTTTCCTTCAGTCTCTGCTCCATACCTTGTTTCCATAGTTGTTCCTGTGAGTATTTTGTTCCCTTTCTCAGAAAAATCAAAGCACCCACACTTTGGTCTTCCTTCTTCTTGAGCTTCCTGTGGACTGTGAATTGTATCTTGTTTATTCTGAGCTTTTGGGCTAATATACACTTATCAATGAATACATAGCATGTGTGTTCTTTTGTGATTGGGTTACGTCACTCAGGATGATACTTTCTAGTTCCATCCATTTGCCTAAGAATTTCATTGTTTTTAATAGCTGAATAGTACTCCTTTGTTTAGATATACCACATTTTCTGTATCCATTCCTCTGTTGAAGGACATCTTGGTTCTTTCCAGTCTCTGGCTGTTATAAATAAGGCTGTTATGAACATAGTGGAGCATGTGTCCTTATATGTTGGAGCATCATCTGGGTATATGCCCAGGAGTAATATAGCTGGATCCTCAGGTAGTACTATGTCTAGTTTAATAAGGAACTGTCAAACTGATTTCCAAAGTGGTTTTACCAGCTTGCAATCCCACCAGCAATGGAGAAGTGTTCCTCTTTCTCCACATCCTTGCCAGCATATGCTGTCCCCTGAATATTTCATCTTAGCCATTCTGACTCGTGTGAAGTAGAGTTTCAGGGTTGTTTTGATTAGCATTTCCCTGATAACTAAGGATTCTGAACATTTCTTTAGGTGCTTCAAAGCTATTTGAGTTTCCTCAGTTGAGAATTCTATGTTTAGCTCTGCACTCCATTTCTTAATAGGGCTATTTAACTCTCTGGAGTCTAACTTCTTGAATTCTTTGTATACACTGGATATTAGCCCTCTATCAGATGTAGGATTGGTAAAGATCTTTTCCCAATCTGTTGGTAGCTGTTTTGTCCTATTGATAGTGTCCATTGCCTTACAGAAGCTTTGCATTTTTATGAGGTCCCATTTGTTAATTCTTGTTCTTAGAGCATAAGCCATTGGTATTCTGTTCAGGAAAATTTCCTTTGTGGCATGTGTTCAAGGCTCTTCCCCACTTTCCTCTCTATAAACTTCAGTGTATCTGGTTTTATGTGAGGGTCCTTGGTCCACTTGCACTTGAGCTTTGTCCAAGGAGCTAAGTTGGCATTTTTCTACATGTTGACCTCCAGTTGATCCAGGGTCATTTGTTAAAAATGTTGTCTTTTTTCCACTGAATGTTTTTAGATCCTTTGTCAAATATCAATCGACTATAGGTGTGTGGGTCCATTTCTGGGTCTTCAATTCTATTCCATTGATCTTCCTGTCTATCTCTGTACCAATACCATACAGTTTATATCACTATTGCTCTGTAGTAGAGCTTGAGCTCAGGGATGGTGATTCGGTGATTCCCCCAGAAGATCTTCTGTTGTGGAGAATAGTTTTCACTATTCTGGTTTTTTTTTTTTATTCCAAATGAATTCACAGATTGCTCTTTCTAGCTCTATGAAGAATTGATTTGGAATTTTGATGGTGATTGCATTGAATCTGTAGATTGCTTTCGATAAGATGGCCATTTTTACTATATTCATCCTGCTAATCCATGAGCATGAGAGATCTTTCCATCTCCTGAGATCTCCTTTTATTTCTTTCTTCAGAGACTTGAAGTTCTTGTCATACAGATCTTTCACTTGCTTGGTTAGAGTCACACCAAGGTATGTAATAATATTTGTGACTATTATGAAGGGTGTCATTTCACTAATTTCTTTCTCAACTTGTTTATTCTTTGAGTAGAGGAAGGCTACTTATTTGTTTGAGTTAATTTTATATCCAGTCAATTTGCTGAAGTAGTTTATCAGCTTTAGGAGTTCTCTGATGGAATTTTTGAGGTTGCTTAAGTATATGATCATATCACCTGCAAATAGTGATGTTTTGACTTCTTCCTTTCCAATTTGTATCCCTTTGAACTTCTTTTGTTGTCTAATCACTCTGGCGAGGACTTTAAGAACTATATTGAATAGATATGGAGAGAGAGGGCAGCCTTGTCTGGTCCCAGATTTTAGTGGGATTGCTTCAAGTTCTCTCCATTTAGATTGATGTTGGCTACTAGTTTGCTGTATATTACTTTCACTATGTTTCAGTATGGACCTTGAATTCCTGATCTCCCCAAGACTTTTATCATGAAAGGATGCAGAATTTTGTCAAATGCTTTTTCAGCATCTAATGAAATGACCATGCGGATTTTCTTTGAGTTTGTTTATGTAGTGTATTAAATTGATGGATTTCCTTATATTGAACCATCCCTGCATCCCTGGAAAGAAGCCTACACGATTCTGTAGAATTATTGTTTTGATGCATTCTTGGATTTGGCTGGCCAGAATTTTATTGAGTATTTTTGTATCAATTTTGTTTGATCTTTGTTTGGTTTAGGTATAAGCTTTATTGTGGCTTCATAGAATGAATTGGGTAGTATTTCTTGGGTTTCTATTTTGTGGAATAGTTTGAAGAGTATCAGATTTAGCTCTTCTTTGAAGATCTGATAAAATTCCTCATTAAACCCATTTGGTCCTGGGCTTTATTTTGGTTGGGAAACTATTAATGAATGCTTCTATTTCCTCAAGAATTATGGGACTATTTAGATGGTTTATCTGATCCTGTTTTAACATTGTCACATAGTTTGTATCTAGAAAATTGTCCATTTCATCCAGATTTTAAAATTTTGTTGAGTATAAGCTCTTGTAGTAGAATTTGATGATTTTTGAATTTCCAGTTACTGTTGTCTTCCTTTTCATTTCTGATTTTATTAATTTGGGTAGTGCCTCTGTGCCTTCTGGTTGTCTGGCTAAGGGTTAATCTATCTTGTTGATTTTTTCAAAGAGCTACCTCCTTTTTTGTTGATTCTTTGTATAGTCATTTTTGTTTCTAATTGGTTGATCTTGGCCATGAGTTTGGTTATTTTCTGCTATCTACTCCTCTTGGATGTCTTTGCTTCCTTTTGTTCTAGAGCTTTCAGGTGTGCTTTAAAGCTTCTAGTGTAAGCTCTCTCCATTTTCTTTTTGTAAGCACTTAGGGCCTGCTTTCATTGTGTCCCATCAGCTTTGGTATTATATGTCTTCATTTTCAATACATTCTAAAAAGTCTTTAAATTCTTTCTTTCTTTCTTCATTGCCCAAGCTATCGAGTAGAGCATTGTTCAACATCCATATGTATGTGTGTTTTCCGTTGTTTTTGTTTGAACTTAAGACCAACCTTAGACCGTGGTGATCTGATAGGGTGCATGGAATTATGTAAATATTCCTGTATCTGTTGAGGCCTGTTTTGTGACCAATTGTATGGTCGATTTTGGAGAAGGTACCATGAGGTTCTGAGAAGAAGGTATATTCTTTTGCTTTAGGATGAAATGTTCTATGTATATCTGCTAAATCCATTTGGTCCAAAGCTTCAATTGCTTTCACTGTGTCCTGGTTTAGTTTCTGTTTTCCTGATCGATCCATTGCAGAGAGTGGAGTGTTGAAGTCACCCATAATTATTGTGTGAGGTGCAATGTGTGCTTTGAGCTTTAGTAAAGTTTCTTTTACGAATGAGGGTGCCCTTGCATTTGGAGCATAGATGTTCAGAATTGAGAGTTCTTCTTGGTGGATTTTTCCTTTGATCAATATGTAGTGTCCTTCTGTGTCTTTTTTGATGACTTTAGGTTGAAAGTCAATTTTATCTGATATTAGGATGGCTACTTCGGCTCGTTTCCTGGGACCATTTGCTTGTAAGATTGTTTTCCAGCCTTTTACTCTGAGGTAGTGTTTGTCTTTGACACTGAGGTGTGTTTCCTGCACGCAGCAAAATGCTAGGTCCTGTTTACGTATCCAGTCTGTTAGTCTATGTCTTTTTATTGGGGAATTGAGACCATTGATATTAAGAGAGATTAAAGAATAATGATTATTGCCACCTGCTAGTCTTGACGTTATCTATATGTTTGAGTGGTTACCTCCTTTTGGGTTTGAAGAAAGAAGGTTACTATCTCGTTTTTTCCAGGGTATAGTTTCTCTCCTTGTATTAGTGATTTCCATCTATTATCCTTTGCAGGGCTGGGTTTGTGGAAAGATATTGTGAAAATTTGGTTTTATCATGGAATATCTTGGTTTCTCCATCTATGGTGATTGAGAGTTTTGCTGGGTATAGTAATCTGGGTTGGCATTTGTGTTCTCTTAGAATCTGTATGGGATCTGCCCAGGATCTTCTAGCTTTCATAGTCTCTGGTGAGAAGTCTGATGTAATTCTGAAAGGTCTTCCTTTATATGTAAATTGGCCTTTTTTCTCTTACTGCTTTTAATATTCTTTCTTTGCTTAGTACATTTGATGTTTTGATTATTATGTGATGGGAGGATTTTCTGTTCTGGTCCAGTCTGTTTGGAGTTTGGCAAACTTCTTGTATGTTCATGGGCATCTCTCTCTTTAGGTTAGGGAAGTTTTCTCCCATAATTTTGTTGAAGATATTTACTGGTCTTTTAAGCTGCAAATCTTATCTCATCTGTACCTATAATCCTTAAGTTTGGTCTTCTCATTGTGTCCTGAATTTCCTGAATGTTTTGGTTTACAAGCTTTTTGCATTTTGCATTTTCTTTAACTGTTGAGTCAGTGCTTTCTATGGTATCTTCAGCACCTGAGATTCTTTCTTCCATCTCTTGTATTCTGTTCTTGATGCTTGCATCTATGACTTCTGATTTCTTCCCAAGGTTTTCTATCTCCAAAGTTGTCTCCCTTTGTGATTTCTTAGTTGTTTCTACTTCCTTTTTAGATCCTGGATGGATTTGCTCAGATCTTTAACTTTTTTGTTCGTGTTTTCCTGTATTTCTTTAAGATATTTTTGTGTTCCCTCTTTCAAGATTTCTTCCTATTAACTCAAGTTCTCCTTTATTTCTTTAAGCGATTTTTGTGTTTCCTCCTTATGGGCCTCTATCTGTTGACCCATATTCTCCTGCCTTTCTTTTAGCGATTTTTGTGTTTCCTTTGTAAGGGCTTCTACCTGTTGATTCATGTTCTCCTGTATTTCTTTATGAGATTTATTTACGTCCTTTTTGAAATCCTCTAATAGCATCATGAGAAGTGATTTTAAATCCAGATCTTGCCTTTTGGGGGTGATGGGGGTATCCAGGACTTGCTGCTTTCAGAGAGTTGGGTTCGGATGGTGCCATATCGCCTTGATTTCTGTTAGTAATGTTCCTACCTTTGCCTTTTGCCATCTGGTTATCTCTGGTATTAATTGGCCCTGCTGTCACTGGCTGTTGCTTGGACTTCCTGTGAGACTGCAAGGGTATTTCTGCTCCCCTGGATGACCGGGATTCTCCTGGCACCAATTGCTGAGGGGTTGCCCTGCTCCTGAGTGACTTTGGAGCTCTGATGTGCCTTGCCCCAAGTGATGTTATACTTGGGGAATCCCTGAGTTTCTGAAGACTCAGAGTAGTCAGTCTCTGGTGCAGAGGTGGCTAAAGGGAGGCTGGTGTGCTCTCTCCCGGTGTGCTCTCTCCAGGTGCAGGTCCCTCTGCAGGGCAGATGTCCCACAGCAGAGCTGGTGCATAGGTGACCACAGAACTGCCCAGCTCTTGGGTGCAGGGAGCACACAAGCTGGGTGAGTTCCAAGCGATGCTATGCTCAGTTATCCCTGTGTCTGGAGGTCCCAATTGCTCTGTTGCTGGAACAAAGATGGCGGAGTGCACTGTGCACCCTCTCTGCGGAGATCCACACGTGATTATTTCAATCTTCTTTTATCTGTTGAGTCCTGTTTTGTGACCATTTATATAGTCAATTTAGGATAAGTTACCATGAGGTGCTGAGAAGGTATATTCTTTTGTTTTAGGATAAAATATTCTATAGATATCTGTTAAATTCATTTGGTTCATAACTTCTATTAGTTTCACTTTGTCTCTGTTTAGCTTCTGTTTCCATGATCTGTCCATTGATGAGAGTGGGGTGTTCAAGTCTCCCACTATTATTGTGTGAGGTGCAACGTATGCTTAGAGCTTTAGCAAAATTTCTTTTATGAATGTAGTTGCCCTTGCATTTGGAGCATAGATGTTCAGAATTGAGAGTTCTTCTTGGTAGATTTTACCTTTGATGTGTATAAAGTGTCATTCCTTATCTTTTTTGTTATCTTTAGGTTGAAAGTAAATTTTGTTCAATATTTGAATGGCTACTCCATCTTGTTTCTTTGAACCACTTGCTTGGACAATTGTTTTCCAGCCTTTTACTCTGAATTAGTGTCTGTCTTTGTCACTGAGGTAGGTTTCCTGTGGGCAGCAAAATGTTGGGTCCTGTTTAAGTATCCAGTCTGTTTGTCTATGTCTTTTTATTGAGAAAAGTAAGTCCACTGATATTAAGGTAAAGAAATTGTTGGTTCTTGTTATTTTTGTTGTTAGAGGTAGAATTATGTTTATGTGGCTATCTTCTTTATGATTTGTTAAAAGTAGATTATTTTCTTGCTTTTTCTAGGGTATAGTTTCAATCCTTTGTGGGGTTCCATTTATTATTCTTTGAAAGGGTGGATTTGTGGAACTTTATTGTGTACTATTTGTTTTTATCATTGAATACCTTGTTTCTCCATCTATTGTAATTGAGAGTATGACTGGGTATAGTAGCCTGGGCTGGCATTTGTGTTCTCTTAGGGTCTGAATAACATCTGCCCAAGATCTTCTAGTTTTCATAGTCTCTGGTGAGAAGTCTGGTATAATTCTGATTGGTCTGTCTTTATATGTTACTTGACCCTTTTCCCTTACTGCTTTTAATATTCTTTCTTACTTAGTGCATTTGGTGTTTTGATCATTATGTGAAGAGAGAAATTTCTTTTCTGGTCCACTCTCTTTGGAGTTCTGTAGGCTTCTTGTGTGTTCATGGGCATCTCTTTCTTTAGATTAGGGGTTTTTTTTCCTACAACTTTTTGATGATATTTACTGGTCCATTTCATTGGAAATCTTTGCTCTTCTATATCTATTATCCTTAGGTTTAGTCTTCTCATTGTGTCCTGTATTTTCTGGATGTATTGGGTTAGGAGCTTTTTCATTTTGCATTTTCTTTTACTGTTGTTTCAGTGTTTTCTACGGTATACTCTGCACTGAGATTCTCTCTTCTGTCTTTTGTATTCTGTTGTTGATGCTTGCATCTATGACTCCTGATCTCTTTGTTGGTTTTTTATCTCTAGTGTTGTCTCCCTTTATGATTTCTTTATTGTTTCTACTTCCATTTTTAGATCCTGGATGGTTTTGTTCACTTTACCTGTTTGGTTGCATTTTCCTGTAATTCTTTAAGGGATTTTTGTGTTTCCTCTTTAAATGTATCTACCTCTTTGCCTGTGTTCTCTTTAATTTCTATAAGGGAGTTGTTTATGTCCTTCTTAAAGTCCTCTATCAGCATCATGAGACGTGATTTTAAATCCAAATCTTGTTTTTACGGTGTGTTGGTGCATCTAGGACTTTCTGTTATGGGAGACATGGGTTTGGATGATACCTTGTAACTTGGTTTCTGTTGGTGAGGTTCTTGTGCTTGCCTTTTGCAATCTTGTTATCTCTGGTATTAGTTGGACTTGCTGTCTACAGCTTGAGCTTGTCCCTCCTGTGGGCCTATAAGCCTGTGTCAACACTCCTGGGAGACCTGCTCTCCCCTGGCAGGGCCTGTGCATAGAGGGCTGTTCAGCCTTGGCTTGGGGTGCTGATGGTTGTTGGAAGGACCCTGTCCTAGCTGCTCCACCATTTCTTTGCCCTGTGTGCTCCTGGCCAGTCCTGCCTTTGACAGTCACTGGAGAGCAGATGGATATCTCAAGTCTGAGCCTGGGAGTCAGAGCACTCCCTGGAGACCAGTTCTCCCCTAGCAGAAATCATTTACAGAGGGCTGTGGAACAGCCCCAGTTCCTGGGTGCAGATGGTATACTGCATTTTGAGCTTCAAATGCTCTTAAACCAACAGGCTAAGAAAGGAATAACAATATTAGGAGGGGTGATAGATCCAGATTACCATGGGGAAATTGGATTGCCTCTCCACAAAGGAACTAAGCTTGATTATGTCTGGAGTGCAGGAGATCTGTTAGGGAGTCTATTAATACTACCATGTGATTAAAGTCTATGGGAAACTGCAACAGCCTAATCCAAGCAGCATGACAAAGGACGCAGACCTATCAGGAATAAAGGTATGGGTCACTCCTCAAGAAAATGAGTCAAAACCTGCTGAAGTGCTTGCTGAGGTTGGAGGAAACACAGAATGGATTGTAAAGGAAGGTAGTTATAAATAAGGCCACATAATCAGTTGTAGAAATGAAGAATGTAATATGAATGAAAGCTTCTGTTTTATTTTGTTAAGAATACATTTGTCGTTTTTCCAATTTCTTTAAAATCACTTGGTATTTAAGTTGAGACACAAAAAGAATGTTCCCAAGGGACATTGCCCCATTGTAAATTTTAAAATGCATTTGAAATTGTGCGAGGAATAGTTTTATCATGTTAGGCATATTCATGACTTTGTTACTGTTTCATGTAGATATGAGATATTATTTGTGTTAAGTTGACAAGGGGTGGAATGTAGTGGCTATTCCTAGTTGTCAACTTGATTATATCTGGAATGAACTACAATCCAGAATTGGAAGGCTCATCTGCGATCCTAATATGGAGGCTGGGAGATACAAGGTTCTGACCTGGATCTCAGCATGGAGATCTTGAGGCATAGTGGCTATGAATCCCAGAAGATTAAGACAGGGAGATGTCTTAGTTCAAGGTCATCTGGGATGAAGCAACTCCCCAATCCAGGCATGGTGGCACACACCTTTAATCTGAGCCAAACCTTCTGCTGGAGACCTACATAAGGACATTGGAAGAATGAAGTTTAGCTCTATGTACTTCACCTGCTTGCATTGTGAGACTGAGCAACTGCTAGATCTTTGGACTTCCATTCACAATGCTGCTGATCATTGTTGGAGAGTTGGACTACAGACTGTAAGTCATCAACAAATTCCCTTACTATATAGAGACTACCCATAAGTTCTGTAACTAAAATTCTCTCTCTCTCTCTCTCTCTCTCTCTCTCTCTCTCTCTCTCTCTCTGTCTGTCTCTGTCTCTGTCTCTCTCTCTGTCTCTCTCTCTCTGTCTCTGTCTCTCTCTGTCTCTCTCTGTCTCTCTCTCTCTCTCTCTCTCTCTCTCTCTCTCTCTCTCTCACACACACACACACACACACACACACATTTGTTGTCATTTCAAGCTGACCACTCTGCGTTTGTAGACAAGATGGCTCGTCACTGG
The DNA here is from genome assembly GCA_036184795.1 of Tokudaia tokunoshimensis. NCBI lineage: Eukaryota > Metazoa > Chordata > Mammalia > Rodentia > Muridae > Tokudaia > Tokudaia tokunoshimensis. The sequence continues at coordinate 2,824,487 of BTHU01000023.1, read as the reverse complement.
AGAAAGGTTAATTCTCTTTCTTCCAGCAGTCATTGGATGCCTTTGTCTAGAGGTGGCACCCTGTGAACTTTTCCTTTAAGACAAGAAAAGTATATAAGCACATAAGGATTCTAGAGAGAGGAAGGCAGAAGGAGAAGAAGGAAAGGAAAGAGGAAAGGAAAATATTCTATATGCATAAATATACCTATACATTAGGTATATATAAATATATCTAACCAGCACAGAAAAATGATGTCATTAGGACAAATCACAATTTCATATCTCCCAAAGTTAATCAGTTCAGACAAAGGACACCAACAGATACTTAAAAAGTCAGGTAAACAGACTGTATGAGGCAGGCCATTCATTAAAGGACAAAGCATCACATGCTTTTTTCATCTGTTGCAAAAATAGAAACCTAGCTTTAAAATGGAAGGAACTGATGGTAATTATCTTGACTAAATAACCACACTCAGTATAATCAACAAGGCAACTTGGCATTACCACTCTGAATGTGATGTAATGTAAAGTATACAATATTACCTGTTTCTTGTTTTTATACAGAGTGTATGTAACACAGACTGGCCTCAAAATTGTGATCCTCCTGTTTTATCCTCTTATGTATTCTTACAAATATTCTTATTTAGTATGTTTAATTTGAATCTCAGCAAGTCTCTAATTTATGTAACACATGTAGTATGGAAAGAAAGAGTTAAATGAGCCCAAGAAATCAGGCAAAACTAACCAACAAATTGAAAGGACTCTCTTGGACTCACCAATATGTCAATGTTAAAAAATGTGTAAATGTAGGACCATTGTACTCTAAAAGATACCAACAAGATGTTACAACCATATGTGCAAAACAGAGTGTTTCTTGTTTTTAAGACAAGATATTTTGTGGGTGAAGAATTTGGTCTCTTTAACTCAGTATCTTCCACATAATTGAAATCAAGATGATATAAAGGACTGCTATCACCTAATGGCTTGACTAAGGCTAAAAAATGTGTTAACAAGTTCACTCTCATTGTTGTTGACTAGAGGCCTATTTACTTTGACATGAAACCTTCCTCCTGTGTTCGTACATGTGTGACATGGCATGAAACATTGAACCAGAGGCCTTTTGCAAGCTAAGATTATTAGGTTCTCAACCTGTAGGTCACATCCCTTTTGTGGGGTTAATGACCCTTTTACAAGAGTCACCTAAAACCATCAAAAAACATGCAGATTTCTACATAACAATTCATCAGAGTATGAATATGAAAGTTATGAAATATCAACAAAAATAATTTTATGGTTGGGTGTCGCTACAACTTAAGGAACCATATTAAAGGGTCACAGCACTAGGAAGGTGAAAGCCACTGCTCTGGAGTAATGTAACTTACAAATTTAATCTCCCTATATATTTAGAAAGAGAATTTTTAAGAATGATTTACAGGCTGTGATCCACTAATCCAGAAATAGCTGCCTATGAACTTAAGGTCCAAGAATACAGTAGTTGCTCGGTCTACAAGTCTGGATATCTCAGTTGGTCTTTACAAAGAACTAGGTTATAATGCCAGTGAAGGAATGGATGTACTTTAACAAGGTGAGAGCAAGCAGGCAAAGAGCAAAAGCTTCCTTCTTCCATATCCTTACATAGGCTTCCAGCAAAGGATGTGGCCCAGATTACAGGTAGGTATTCCCAGCTCAAGAGATCTGGATTAAAAGTGTGTCTTCCAACATCAAAGATTTGGATTACAAATAGCTTTTCCCACTTCAAATTAAGCAAAAATTCCTTACAAGTGTGCCACTCCACTTTTTGGGTTTTAGTTAATAAGAGATATACTTAAGTTGACAATTAAGATTAGCCATTACACTATTACACTGGGTAAACCCTTGAATAACTAATCTGTTGAACCTTATAAAAACTGTTTATGGTTTCTAAATTCTCTTTATAAAACCCTAAATGGTTCCCCCAACACAAAGCAGATGTTCAGAATGGACAAGCTAAGACAGAAAGAGGAAGGAAGACTCAGGCTCCAAAGTCACATACTGCCAACTTATTGTATTTATTAGAAATATGAGAATGTAAGTAGACTCTGTCCCTTAAAGGGAGAAGTATCAAATCATCTATGGTTATATTTTTTAATGATTTATTTATTTATTATATGTACGTACATTGTCGTTGTCTTCAGACACACCAGAAGAGGGCATCTGAACTCATTACAGATGGTTGTGAGCCACCTTGTGGTTGCTGGGATTTGAACTCAGGACCTCTGGAAGAGCAGTCAGTACTCTTAACCCCTGAGTCATCTCTTCAGCCCTGTGGTTACATTTTTAAACAACTACACTATGAGCTGAACACATGAAGATGTGGAATTACTGCTACTTTTTTTAAGTATGATCACTTAGAAGTAGGATGATTAAAAAATTGTTATTTTAAAGAGAGAGAGAAATGGATTCTCTTTAGCTTTTATTGAAGACTCATCCTAATAAATAATACAGAAGTACTTGGAGCAAAACATCATAATACCAATCAAGAGAAAGAAATAATGACAATATAGTATTTGTAGTTGTTTGTTGTGGGGGGACTATACAAATATTTACTTAATGATATTTTTTTGCAACTTCCTTATAAGACTGAAAGCTCTAGAGAAAAAAAAGATGTGGGACAAGTGTTGGCCATATAAATTTTCACAGTATATCATTCCTGACACATGCTAGATGATGTGGATAGGAGGCAAGATTGGGGATAGGTACAAATTAGGCAAAAGTCACAGACTCCTATATAACAAGAAACCAAAGGTACTGAATAAAATGAGAGGGGCAGGTAAGCTGGGGGGTTGAGAAGCAAAGGAAAAGACTGAAACAAAGTGTGAGAACTATTCAGTTACTAATAGGGTATAGAAAAAGCCAGTCTACACTGAGAAATAAGAACTCACATACACTGTGGATTAGGAATGTAAATTACTGTGGATATTATCAGAAGTAGTATGAATGATCTTCAAAAGAAACCCCACCACTGAATAAATATATATGTTCCAGGGGTTCAAATTATTTGTTGAGGTATAGGTTTTTGTTTTGTTTGTTTTTAAGGAAGATCTCAATATATGTCACATCTAACTCAGAACTCACCATGTAGCAGAAGCTGGCCTTAAACTCATGATACTTCTGTCTCAACATCTTAAGTATTAGGATCACAGTCATGTGCCACAATTTTCACATGAAATTAGTATATTGGAAAGATGCCTTCATTCTTTTGTTTACTGTAGCACTCTCCACAATAGCCAGCACTGATCAATGAATGAATAAAGAACTTGTGGTACATATAAACAATGGAATATTACTTAACCATAAAAATTAATGAAATTATTTAATTAACAAAAACATAGATCGAAAAGGAAGACAAATAAGATACATTGTATAAGCTACAAAATTCAACACCCAACAGTAAGAAAAAAAGAGTAGCTACCAGACTGTGAAAAATATACAGGAAAGGAGAGATGAAATAAAGATGGTTAGTGGATACAGGGGTGCAGTTGGACAGTAAAAACAGCATAATCATCTAAAGCACAGTAATATAACTGTGGATAATAATAAGTGAATAGTTTAAATTAGTGAAGATAGAAGATTTTGAATGTTTCCATCACTCAATAATTATATGCCTGAGGTAATAAATACACTAATTACCCTTATTTGATCATTACACATTGTACACATATACTGAAATGTCACACTGTACCCCATAATTATGTACAATCACCATGTGTCTGTTAAAAATAAAAGCATATTTTAAAATTAAATAGCCATTCTCAATACTCAAAATTGGACTACAATTTTAAGGGTCATTTAGAAATCCCAATTTATTGAAAATTTGATAGGGAATAGGCTACTTAACCTTAAAATATAATTTCAAAGTTGCAAATTTCTTCCAAAGAGAAGAATGGTGATTTTGAAGTTGACAAATCTGGTAGATAGCAACCTAACTGAATAGTCAAAGTCTAATATAAAAATTGGGACCAAAATTATCATTTGCCTCTCTAATACAACATTACTGGCAGACCTGCTGACCAGTGATTTGGATAGTTTACAAAGCAACTGGCATGTACTTTGTTATATAACAGAGAAAACAGACCAGAACATGCTGAGGAATTGTTCCAGGTCAAAGGTGACTAAGAAGACACAATGACCAAAAACACTATTTGATATAGAATGGACTCAAGATTATAAACAAACCAAAGGTTGTTGGAACAACTGTCATATCTGAATAAGGAGTGTGGATTAAGTAATAACATTATAATAGCATTGATTTTCTGATTTCAGATTGTTGCACTGTGATTAGGGAATATACATCAAAATATCTGGTAAAGTAATTCAGTGTTGCCAACATATTCTCCCTAGAGAATGAAATGGTCTTGATTGTCAGTTTAATAAGATGAAATGATGTCTAGGGCAGCCAAGTGCACATTTATATCACCATTTCCAGAGATTACTGACATGTGGAACAGAAACTGAAGAGGAAGAATGTGCCTTGCATTAGTTGACATCATTTAACAGACTCAAAGCCCAAGTGGAAAAAGTTGAAAGAGGAAGCCAGTATGTATGGAAGTAAGGCCCTATTCTTCATGAGTGTGTTCTCTGCTTCCCCAGTGTGCACACAGCCACATCTGAACTACTCAATCTCTAGTGTGTAAGCAGAATTTCTCTTTAAAACTTCATTGATTCTGTTCCTCTAGAAAATCCTGACTAATACAGAAAAATAATGGGGACAAGGCAGAGGAACTGAGACTGAGAGAGAAGAAAACAGAAAGAGAAACACAGAAAAACAAATGGGGCAAAATATGTGCATCCATGACTCTGCAAGGAGTACAGGGGAGATCCTTACACTATGGAGCGTAAAATGTTATCAAGACAAAAAGTAATCAAAATTTATACTTTATATAAGTATCCTCCAAAGGTTTGAGTGGCAGCTTATGGTACTATCAGGAGATGATAGAGCTTTTAGGAGATAGAGTCTGATAGGTTTCAAGTCACTAGGGATGTACACACAAGAGGGAATTATGGAACACAAATATCTTCTTCTCTATATTTCTCCTTGGCCATGAGGTAAGCAGATTCCTCTAGTCTGGTTCCCACCATAGTGTACTGCCCAATCACAGGCACAAAGGCAATAGAACCAAATAAACATGAAGTGAAACCTCTGTACTAATAGCCAAAATCATTCCTTCTTACAGCTTGATTTTCATGGGTATCTTGGTAACTGAAAGGTTACAAAGCAAACAAAAATTTAGTCTAAAAATCACCTTTTCATTCTTTATAATATTTGAAAAGTAGATCCAGTAGAAGGTGTTCAATATCAGCCTCATGCTGGGTGTAAGACAATTAGTAGATAAAAGAGTATCCTACCCTGCCATGGTTAGAATAGGAATGGCCCCAATAGACTCATGTGTTTGAATGCTTGATCTCATAGGGAGTGGAACTATTTGTATGTGTGGCCTTGTTGGAGTATATATGGCCTGTTAGAGGAAGTGTGTCACTGGGGGTGGGCTTTGAGGTCTCATCCAGGCCCAATGTGGCATTCCTGATGTCTGCTGATCCAGATGTAGAATTCTCAGCACCTTCTCCAGCACCATGTCTGCCTGTATACTGTCACACTTCTACCGTAATAATAGACTAAACCACAGAACCTGTAAGTCAGCCCCAATTAAATGTTTTCCTTTACAAGAGTTGCCATGGTCATTATTTCTCTTCACAGCAATAGAAACTCTTAAGATATACCCTGAACAAACTAATCCTTTAATCCCTAAACCCATTATCCATGCAACGTATCTGTAGTTTTTTTTTTTTAACCATTAAAAAAGCTTAAGTGCAGACAAGGCATCCCAGCTAGAAGAACATATCCCACATACAGGCAACAGCTTTGGGGATAGCTCCCTCTCTTAATTAGGGATTCATTGCTGTGAATAGACACCATGACCAAGGCAACTCTTAAAATAACAACACCATGGTGGTGGGAGTACAAGAGAGCTGGCAAGCTGATAAACTCAGAAACCACCAAGGCCCAGATCCAGGGCTTTGAGTTGGCCCATCCCAACATCTCTTCTATCTATAAACTGCTGGATTTCATGAATGATCTTGTCCTACAGATTCAAAGGTGTAGGATCTCCATGTCACAGGGAGACAAGCATATCTGAGAAGAGTCCCAATGAGGATCCAGTATTGTTAATGTATGTGTATACTGTAGGACACACTGTAATTTAACTATGCTTCCACAATAAGATGGGTATTTTGTTTTGTTTGTTTTGATGGCTTTTTTTTCCTGTGTGAGAAGGTTTCAAGGGTGGAGGGTGAAGGGTGGATAAGAAGGGATGGGAAGATGAGAGGAATTGGCATGCAAGGCATGAAATTCAGAAAGAATCAATAAAAAGTTTTAAAAAGAATATATTAATTTCTCAGCCAAAAATCCCCTACAAGTTCATAAAACACATAAAACAAGAAACCATAATATGTTTATGAAATTTCTGTATGGTAAAGACAGACAGACAGACAGATAGATAGATAGATAGATAGATAGATAGATAGATAGATAGATAGATAGTAGGGAGGGAGAGAGGGAGATAGATAGATGGATAGATAGATAGATAGATAGATAGATGGATGAATGGAATGATAGATAGATAGATAGATGATAGATAGATAGATAGATAGATAGATAGATAGATAGATAGATAGATAGATAGATAGACAGATAGATGGAATGATAGATAGATAGATAGATAGATAGATAGATAGATAGATAGATAGATAGATAGATAGATAGATAGATGATAGGCAGATAAAATTATGACAAAGCATTATATGTCGATGTGCGTGTGTCACTACATCTATGTGTTTCCTGCACCTTCTCCTTAGCTCTCCTTAGCTCTTTTTCTTCCATTTGTTGTTTTGTTTTGTCTTATTCTGGTTTGTGTGCTTTTGTTTTGTCTTATTTTATTATTTCTTTAGATGTCTGTTTGTTTCCTCAGTAGAGAGAGAAAATGTGTGTATTTGGATAGCAAGGTAGTAGAAAAGATCTGAGAGGAGTTAGGGGAAGGATAACCTCCATAAGAATACATATTGTATGGAAAAAAGTCCATTTTTAGTTTAAAAAGTAGAGAAGAAACACAGCAAATTCCCACATAAAAAATATTACAAGTTCAGTCAATATTTAGAATAACCTTAATAAACCTGGAGACGTCGCTTAGTTATCTTCTTTCTTCTGGCCTCTGTGAGAGATCAAGAATGGGAGTTTTACAGATATCTTTCTCATTTGGAAATCTTTTCTTGGAAAGGCCATTACCATCATGTCCCACGTGTTGTGTTGTGATGCTTGGACCATTAAAATATTGAATTGTCTTTTTAGAACACATGGATGTCAATAGCATGGGGATAGTGGCTGATATTGTGTAAGATATAGCGTTCTTAATAACTACCATTCTTATCTCTATCTGTAAAAGTTTAGTCTGAATTAAAGTTGATATGATCACACTTGTGGCATTCAAGTTTATTATATATGTTTTCAAATGTCCAAAAGAAAATTGCCTTTTGAAGCTTTGCTTCTTTTGGTGACAGAGGTAGGTTCAAGATTGGTAATAAATTATTTTTTTTAAAGAAATCTAAAAATAGGAAGAATGTTTCATTTTATTCATTGCCACTCATACTTTGTAACTTTTGTGCCTTGATACTACAATTGGCTTTTTAAAATTCATTGATAGTCACTAAACATTTATAAGTGAAAGTATCCTAAACACTTTAACTGGACAAAATAGATGGTGTTCACAGAGGTAGGCCATAAATAAATAAATAAACTAGCTAAGCATGATAGTGCACAACTATAATTCCAGCACTCGGGAAGCAGAGTCAAGAGCATCATGATATCAAGGCTAGCTTTGGCTACACAACAAGACCTTATCTAATTCAATCACACACTCAATCAGTCCTAATATCAGATAAGAACCTAGATTCCAACTTAGGTTGACTAGTCTCTAGAGCAGAGTGGACATTTGTCCCTATGCTCAGTTGTGGATGGAGATATCCTACAGCTACATGGAGAACTCAGTGTCTACGGGGAAGCAGGGGAGAAAATCCTAATGCTACAATGAGCAGGGTCATTAGTTCTCCTTGATAACAGGTGAAGGGGTGCCTGTTCGGGTCACTCAGAGGTAGAGTGTTTGCCTAGGATGGGAGAGGTACTGGTTCAATCCACAGAAAGAGGAGGAGGTGAAACGAGAAAGTATAAAAACAAGATACTGCATGAGGTCACTGAACTCAGTCTGGCCAGCAGCAGTAGGTCTTTGTAGCCACTTCATTAACACATCATTAAGAAGGCCAGCCCACTGTCTGTGACTGCTTCCCAGAAAAGTGGATTATTTCTGTCCCCTTAAAATTTATAAAGGCTGCCCAGAACACTGCCAGATTTTCTGTAATGTCTGGTAAAATGACAGATATTAGAGCACCAATGTCCAATCAATTGCCACTAAGTGAAATAAGACAAAATATTACAATATTATAATGTCCACTGGTTAATGCTGGCTTGTCCTTAGATGAACACGGCTGAAAAAAACTGTAACATTTGATTGAATATTGAGGCTGTCACTAAAACACCTGTGGTCTTTTAAAAATCACAACACCGCTTCTTATAAAACCAAAATGCAGAAAAGCCATTTTGCTTACTAAATTTGGGTTTTTTTCTAAAGTAGTGAAACTTAAAGAGTTTAATGTTGTAGATTATGAAAGATGAGATTTGTTTACTTTGATTCTTTGTATGTATGTTTTTCCTTTTATTGAAAATAGTTTTTTTCCCCTCATATAATAAATCCTGATTATGGCTTCCCCTCCCTCTACTCTTTCTGGTTCCTCCGTAACTGCACCCATCTGGCTCTTACCCCTTTCTGTCTCTTTTCAGAAAACAAACGGGTTTTTATGTGAAAATAATATAACATAATATGATAAAACAAAAACTAACACATCAGAATTGGACAAAACGATGCAAAGAACCCAAGAGAAGGCACAAGAAAGAGAGACCGACTTATTCACACACTTGGGAGTCCTATAAAGCACTATACTGGAAGCCATAAGATAAGTGCAAAAGATCTGTAGGGTAAAAAGAGAGAAAATATATGCATATAAATAAAATAAAAGTAATAAAATAAGTTTTCCTTAAAAAGAAAGTGCTGTGACATGACTTTATGAGACAAGGACTTCCAAAGATGCCTTTGAGTCCATTTTCTATTGTCCATTTACTTCTACGCAGCCTAACCATAAGAATAGTTTTTTTTCCCACTGAGACTGCCTTGAAGAAAACTAAATTTTCATTTGCAAGTTGAGATTGCTTCTGGGTTAGAGATTGGGGGAATGTGTCCACTCTCTCCTTTATGCTCTAGTGTCAATCCACGCATGTCCTACAAATGCTGCACTAGTCTCTGAGTTCTTACATGCATCAATCCAATCTTATTGATATAGAAGGCCTTGATTTCTTGAACCTGCAGGCCAGGGAAGCAGGTAGACTAGTTACAGACCCTCACTTCTCCCTCCATTCCTCCAAATCCAATCCCCCAGTCTCATCCTGGAGCTGTATGGCAGATTACCTGCTGTGCCCTCACTTTCTCACCTGGCCCCATCTCCAGTGGATCACCTAGGTCTTTCCCTTCAAACTTCCAAGGACTCACTGTAAAAGTAATCCCTGGGAACCCACAGGCCACTCTTGCAAGGCGAGCAGGTTAGTCAGCTGTAGACCTTTGCCTTCTTTCCTCCAACATTCCCCCACTATCTCATCTCCAGCTCTGTAGCAGCACCCTTAACTGCAGTCTCCCCTTTGTTCTCTTGTCCCTATCTCCCATATACCATCTCCCCCAACCTTCAGTTGTGCCACTCATCCCTTTATCTCAGCCTCAAAAACCATCTGGCATTCCCTGGGAACACACAGGCCAGGGAAAAAAGTAGGCTAACTGAAGATCTCCACTTCCCTACACTCCTCCATATCCAATACCCTAGTTTCATCCCCAGATTTGTAGCAGACTACATGTTTTGGCCTTGCCTCACTACCCACTAAGCCCCTACTTCTGATTCCCAGGAGACTGAGCAAATCACCTAGAATTACAATCTTATCAATCGCAGATGACTAGAAGCCAGGGTAAAACCCCAATCAGTTTGATTCTTTTTGTTTATTGGATAATTTTTTATTTATATTTCAAATGTTATCCCCATTCCCGATTTCCCCCTGCCCCAGAAACTCCCTATCTCATCCCCCCTCCAGGTACTTCTATGAGGGTATTCCCCAACCCACCCACCCACCCCAGCCCTTGAATTCCCCTACACTGGGGCATCCATAGAGCCTTCATAAGACCAAGGGCCTCTCTACCCATTGGTGCCCGACAAGGCCATCCTCTGCTATATATGTAGCTGGAGTCATGGGTCCCTCCATGTGTACTCCTTGGTTGGTGGCTTAGTACCTAGGAGCTCTGAGGGATCTGGTTGGTTGATATAATTTTTCCTATGGGGTTGCAAACCCCTTCAGCTCCTTCAGTCCTTTCTCTAACTCTTCCATTGGGGACCGGCCCTCAGTCCAATGGTTGGCTATAAGCATCTGATTCTGTATTTGTAAGGCTCTGGCAGAGCCTCTCAGGAGACAGCTATATCAGACTCCTTTCAGCAAGCACTTCTTGGCATCCACAATAGTGTCTGCATTTGGTGACAGTAAATGGGATGGATCCCCAGATGGGGCAATCTCTGGATGGTCTTTCCTTCAGTCTCTGTTCTACACTTTGTCTCCTTATTTGCTCCTGTGAGCATTTTGTTCTGCTTTCTAAGAAGGACTGAAGCACCCACACTTTGGTCTTCTTTCTTCTTGAGCTTCATGTGGTCTGTGAAATGTATCCTGTGTATTCTGGAGCTTTTGGGCTAATACCCACTTAGCAGTGAGTGCAAACCGTGTGTGTTCTTTTGTGGTTGGGCTACCTCACACAGGGTGATATTTTCTAGTTCCATCCATTTGCCTAAGAATTTCAAGAAGTCATTGGTTTTAATAGCTGTGTAAAAACTCCATTGTATAAATGTACCACATTTTCTGTGTCTGTTCCTCTCTTGAAGGACATCTGGGTTCTTTCCATCTTCTGGCTATTATAAATAAAGTTGCTATGAACATAGTGGAGCATGTGTCCTTGTTATATGTTGGAGAATCTTTTGGGTATATGCCCAGGAGAGGTATACCTGGGTCCTCAGGTAATACCATGTCCAATTTTCTGAGGAACCACCAGACTGATTTCCAGAGTGGTGGTACCAGCTTGCAATCCCACAAGCAATGGAGGAGTGTTCCTCTTTCTCCACATCCTTTCTAGCTTCTGCTGTCACCTGAGTTTTTGATTTTAGCCATTCTGACTGGTGTGAGGTGGAATCTCAGGCTTGTTTTGATTTGCATTTCTCTGATGACTAAGGATGTTGAACATTTCATTAGGTGCTTCTCAGCCATTCCTTATTCCTCAGTTGAAAATTCTGTTTAGCTCTGTACCTCATTTTTAATAGGGTTATTTGATTCTCTGGAGTCTAACTTCTTGAGTTCTTTGTATATATTGGATATTAGCCCTCTATCGAATATAGGATTGGTAAAGATCTTTTTACAATCTCTTGGTTGACATTTTGTCCTGTTGACAGTGTCCTTTGCCTTACAGAAGCTTTGCAATTTTAGAGCATAAGCCATTGGTGTTCTGCTCAGGAAATTTTTCACGGTGCCCATGTGTTCAAGGCTTTCCCCCATGTTCTCTTCAGTGTATCTGGTATTATGTGGAGGTCCTTGATCCACTTGGACTTGATCATTGTACAAGGAGGTAAGAATGGGTCAATTTGCAGTTTTCTACATGCTGACCTTTGGTTAAACCAGCACCATTTGTTGAAAATGCTGTGTCTTTTTCCACTGGATGGTTTTAGCTCCTTTGTCAAAGATCAAGTGACCATAGGCGTGTGGGTTCACTTCTGGGTCTTCAATTCTATTCCAATGATCTTCCTTCCTGTCTCTGTACCAATACCATACAGTTTGATTTTTTTTTTTTTTTATCACTAATGTTCTGTAATACAGCTTGAGATCAGGGATGATGATTTCCCCAGAAGTTGTTTTATTGTTGAGAATAGTTTTCACTATCCTGTTTTTTTTTGTTTTGTTATTCAGATGAATTTGGAAATTGCTCTTTCTAACCCTGTGAAGAATTGAGTTGGAATTTTGGTGGGGATTGCATTGCATCTGTAGATTGCTTTCGGCAACATGGCCATTTTTACTATATTAATCCTGCCAGTCTATGAGCATGTGAGATCTTTCCATCTTCTGAAGTCTTTGATTTCTTTCTTCAGAGACTTGAAGTTCTTGTCATCCAGCTCTTTCACTTGCTTGGTTAGAGTCATACCAAGATACTATACATCGTTTGTAACTATTGTGAAGGGTGTCATTTCCCTAATTTCTTTCTCAACCTGTTTATCCTTTGAGAAAGACTACTGATTTACTGATTTGTTTGAGTTACTTTTATATCAGCCCCTTTGCTGAAGTTGTTTAACAGCTGTAGGAGTTCTCTGTGGAATTTTTGGGGGTCACTTAAGTATACTATCATATCATCTGCAAATAGTGATATTTTTACTTCTTCCTTTCCATTTTGTCATTGGTCATTTTCTTTGACCTTCTTTTGTTGTCTAATTGCTCTAATTAGAACTTCAAGTACTCTATTTAATAGATAGGGAGAGAGTGGGCAGCTTTTTCTAGTCCCTGATTTTATTGGGATTGCTTCAAGTTTCTCTCCACTTAATTTGATGTTGGCTACTGGTTTGCTGTATATTGCTTTCACTATGTTTACTTATGGGCCTTGAATTCCTGATTGTTCCAAGATATTTGACACGAAGGAATGTTGAATTTTGTCAAATGCTTTTTCAGTGTCCAATGTTATGATCATTTTTTTTTAATTTTAGTTTGTTTATATAGTGCATTACGTTGATGGATTTCTGTATATTGAACCATCCATGCAGCATTGGAATGAAACCTATTTGATCATGGTGAACAATCTTTTTGATGTGTTCTTGGATTCGTTTTTCAAGAATTTTATTGAGTATTTTTGAATTAAAGTTCATAAGGGAAATTGGTCTGAAGTACTCTTTCTTTGGTCTTTGTGTAGTTTAGGAATAAGCATAATTGTGGCTTCATAGAACAAATTAGGTACTGTTCTTTCTGTTTCTATTTTGTTGAATTGTTTGAAGAGTATTGATATTAGGTCTTCTTTGAAGTTCTGATAGAATTCTCCACTAAACCAATCTGGTCCTGGGCTTTTGTTGGTTGGGAGGCTATTAATGACTGCTTCTATTTCTTAAGGGGTTATGTGAGTATTTAGGTGGTTTATCTGATCCTGATTTAATTTTGGCATCTCATATCTGTCTAGAAAATTGGCAATTTCATTCAGATTTTCCAGATTTGTTTAGTATAGGCTTTTGTAGTAGGATCTGACGATTATTAAAAATTTCCTCAGTTTCTGTTGTTATAATCTCCCTTTTCCTTTCTGATATTGTTAATTTAGATACTGTTTCTGTGCCCTCTGGTTAATCTGGCTAAGGGTTGATCTATCTCATTGATTTTCTCAAAGAACCAGCTCCTGGTTTTGTTGATTCTTTGTATCGATCTCTTTTTTTCTAGTTGTTTGATTTCAGCCCTGAGTTTGATTATTTCTTGCCCTTTACTCCTCCTGGGTGTATTTGCTTCTTTTTGTTCTAGAGCTTTCAGGTGTGCTGTCAAGCTGCTAGTGTATGCTTTCTCCAGTTTCTTTTCAGAGGCATTTAGAGCTATGAGATTTCCTCTTAGCACTGCTTTCATTGTGCCCCAGAAGTTTTGGTCTGATGTGTCTTCATTTTCATTAAGTTCTAAAAAGTCTTTAATTTTTTTCTTTATTTCTTCTTTTACCAACTTATCATTGAGTAGAGTGTGGTTCAGTTTCCATCTCTATGTGGACTTTTTTTTTTTTTTTGGTATTGAAGGCAAACCTTAGTCCATGGTGATGTGATAGGAAGCATGGGATTATTTCAATCTTCATGTATCTGGTAAGACCTGTTTTTGACTGATTATACGGTCAGAGCTGTCAGAGCTCCTGGGAGTCAAGCTGCCTCTGGCATCCTGAGATCCTGGTGTAACCAAGCTCCTGAGATCCTGTGATCCTGGGCATGTTACAGCACCTGGGAGTTGGACTTCCTCTGGGTGTTGTGAGACTGGGTGCAGAGCTAGTACCCAAGTCTGCTCAGGGTACTGGCTCAGACCAAAGGACCAGTGCCACTTGCAGGACTGGGTTCCTGAGTCCCTGTATCCAGTTGGTTCCAATTACTCCCTGGTGTTGGGCCAGATGTTGTGGCCTCCTCACCTATGATCCTATGATTCTGTGTATGTTAGAGCACCTGAGAGTTGAGCTCCCTCTGGGTGTTGTGGGACTGGGTGCAGAGTTAGCACCCAAAGTCTGCTCAGGGTACCGGCTCAGAATAGAAGGCTCAGTTAGATTCCTGAACTGTTTCTTAAAATCTGTAAAACTACTTTTATTTAAGAATATCTTGATTTTACATGGAAAAATAAAAATGCCAATCATTGTGCCACTTCATTCAACCCATAATTCAGAGCATTCTGAACTTGAAGAGGACAATTTTGGTGAAGGAGAATATATAATTGTATTATATTAGAAAGAACAAATCTTGATGCTTTGTTTCTGTTTTCTGTGGCTACAGATCTGGACCAAATGTTTCCCTGCATCTTATAAACTCTCACATTCCCTTGGTTATCTGTATCAATCAAAACATTCTGGCTGCTTCTTCTTTCCCTTGCTGACATTTTGTCATAGTTTCTTCTCTTCACTAACTAGAATACTTAAAATATTAAACCAATGAGGCTAATTATATTGTATTTTTTTGTGTCCGCTTATAGGTAGAATGAAAGCTTTTCTGGAAATTTAGTAAAAAAGATGGGGATAAACCACCCAAATCTCACTTTCCTCAAGCAACATTTATTTTCAACTTGTTGTCAGTCTTTGTTCACAGCTGTACCTTTTCATATACTAACAGTAAATGAATATATGTAAATGAAAATCATTCACTTACTGTCTATAGATCTTATCATAAAATACCTGTTTTTCAATATTGCAATTCTTAGTGCCAGAAAGCTTAACTATTGGGTATACTGCAGTATCATTTTTTATTGGATATTTTCTTTGTTTGCATTTCAAATGTTATCCCCTTTCCTGGTTCCCCCTGAAACCCCTTATCCTTCCCCACTCCAATGATTCTGTGAGAGTGTACACCCACTCACCCACTCCCACCTCCCCATCCTCTCATTCCCTACGCTGGGGCATCAAGCCTTCACAGGACAAAGGGCCTCTCCTCCCATTGATGCTCAACAAGGCCATCCTCTGCTACATATGCGCCTGGAGCCATGGGTCCCTCCATGTGTACTCTTTGGTTGGTAGTTTAGTCCCTGGGAGCTCTGGGGTTACTGGTTTGTTCATATTGTTGTTCCTCCTATGGGGCTGCAAGCTTCTTCAGCTCCTTGGGTCCTTTCTCTAGCTCCTCCATTGGGGACCCTGTGCTCAGTCCAATGGTGGGCTGAGAGCACCCACCTCTGTCTTTGTCAGGCATTGGCAGAGCTTCTCAGGAGACAGCTATATTAGGCATATACTTCTTGGCATCCACAATAATGTCTGCATTTCATGATTGCATATGGGATGGATTCCCAGGTGGGGCAGTCTCTGGATGGCCTTTTCTTCTGTCCTTTACTATTTGCAAATGATATGACAGTATACCTAAGTGACCCAAAAATTCCATCAGAGAATGCCTACTGCTGATAAACAACATCAGCAAAGTGGCTGGATATAAAATTAACACAAACAAATCAGTAGCCTTCCTATACTCAAAGGATAATCAAACTGAGTAAGAATTTAAGGTAAAGATACCCTTCACAATAGTCACAAACAATATAAAGTATCTTGGTGTGACTCTAACCAAGCAAGTGAAAGAGCTGTATGACAATAACTGCAAGTCTCTGAAGAAAGAAATCGAAGAAGACTTCAGAAAATGGAAAGATCTCACGTGCTCATAGATTGGCAGGATTGATATATTAAAAATGGCCATCTTGCTGAAGGTAATCTACAGATTCAATGCAATCCCCATCAAAATTCCAGCTCAATTATTCATAGAGTTAAAAAGAGCAATTTCCAAATTTGTTTGTAATAACAAAAATCCCAGGATAGCAAACATTATTCTCAACAGTACTATAGTATCTTTGAACCTACCTTTGATGAGCCAAATAGTTGCATAGTTTTCAACATTAGGAAAATCAGATCCAAACAATATTCATGTGTATGGCATTTGATTTATTTCTGTAGGATAAATTCCTAGTAGGTATGAACATTTAGCAAGCTGAAAATCCCACTGTTCAAATTGCTTTCTAAAAACAGTCTATCAAAAGAATATCCACCACCATCAAGAATGTTCCAAAGTTGCCACATGCTCAGCTGTCAATTATAGTAAATTTTACTCATTTAATCGATAGAATCAGTATTATTTATTACCTGGTGGTACCTCCTATTTGATTTTGTTTGCAGGTCATGTTACAATAAAAATTGAGCAATTCATCTTATATACATTTACCAAAGAAGTAAAATTTCTTTTTCC
Source organism: Tokudaia tokunoshimensis (assembly GCA_036184795.1). NCBI lineage: Eukaryota > Metazoa > Chordata > Mammalia > Rodentia > Muridae > Tokudaia > Tokudaia tokunoshimensis. The sequence continues at coordinate 2,807,822 of BTHU01000023.1, read as the reverse complement.
ATTTATCTGTTGATCAATTAATGTTTTTATTTTTTGGCTGATTTTTGTTATTGTTGTTGTTTTGAGGGTTTATTTTGCAATTTATTTTTTCCTCTTTAGCATATAAAGTGATTTTTAAATATATTTGATCATATTCTTCCTCTTCCCGAGCTCTTTCAGATCCTCTCCCCTTCTCTACACATCTAATTTCAATCTCAAAAAGCAAACAAAACCCCAATATAACAGCAAAAACTCCCCCCAAAGAAAACAAAATAAAACAACACCCCAAACAAAAAACAGTAAAACAAATGCCAAACTGCAATCAATTATACACACACACACACACACACACACACACACACACACGGGGGGGAGCCCGGGGGAGGGAGAGGGAGAGAGAGAGAGAGAGAGAGAGAGAGAGAGAGAGAGGGAGAGAGAGAGAGAGAGAGAGAGAGATTGTGGAGTCCACTATATGCTGTTCAAATACTTCTGAACGCGAGGCCTGCCCTGGAGTAGTTAATAGACTCATTGACACTCTATTACAGAAAACTTACTTCTCCTCTCCCACTAACTTTTACTCTACTGGCTAGGTATTCATTCATTCATTAACTCATTAATTCATTTTTACATATAACAAAATAAAATAAGATAAAACACAAGTCTATTACATTAAAGCTGGACAAGGCAAATTAGCAAAAGGAAAAGAGGAGTTAAAAAAACTCAGAGATACACTCTTTCCAACCAACAGGAATCCCACTACAAACACTAAACTGGTAGCCATAATATATAAACAGAGGACCTGATGCAGAACTGTATAGACCCTTGTGTATGATCCCTCAGTCTCTGTAAATTCATATGAGCTTTGCTCATGTTAATTTAGAGGGCCTTGTTGTCTTGGTGATCTCTATACCATCTGGTTCTTACACTCTTTCTGCCTCCTTCTGCAGGGTCCCCTGAGCTCTGAGGAGAAAGATTTGATGGAGACATCTCATTTAAGGCTGAGTGTTCCATGGTCTCTTACTCTCTACACATTTTCACGGTGTGGTTCTCGGTATTTGTTCCTATCTGTTGCAGAAGGAAGCTTCTCCGATGATGGCTGAACAAGGCACTGATCTATGAGCACAGCAGAATGTCATTAGAAAGTTATTTTATCACTACATTTTTTTTCTTTTTCTTTTAGACAGGCAGTATTTGGTTTTACCCTATGACTCTGGGCTATCTAGTCTCAGGTTCTTGGTCACCCAAGCATATCATGTTCCATCTCATGGAGTGGATCTTAAGCTAAATCAGTTACTCCCATAAGCTTTGTGTCACTGTTACACTAACGTATCTTACAGATAGTACACCATTGTAGATCAAAGGGTTTGTGGCTGACTTGGTGTTTATGTTTATCTTTTGGTAGCCTGCAAAGTACTTTCCTGTACCAGACACTGAAACATAAGGGTGAAGGTTCTATGTAGATGCCAGATCAATATCTCCATGTTTAATGGATTGTGTAGGTGTTGTCTTCAGCAATGGGGCCTTACTGTCAGTTTGTGAAGAGCAACATATAGTCTTGGCAATAGCCCTGGTTGTTCGGAGATTAACATAGGAGTCTTTTGGCCAATGATTTGATTATGTTTTACCCTATCCTAATACTGGAAGCTTCATTTGGTGCCAAGAGGTGCCTAATTGGGGCTCTATCTCCTTCATTATTTGGCAATTTTATTTATGTCATCTTCATATATGTATGTATTTTAGGAAGTTTCTACTGTATTAGGTTTCTATACTTCTCCAATGGCCCTTAAGTTTAGCTGTCCCTTCCATGTATTCTATTCCACACCCCTATCTCTTCTCTTCCTCCCCACTTGATCCTCCTGTTGCAGCCCTCCCCATACATTTATAGCTATCTGTTCTATTCCCCTTTTCTAGGGAGATATAGCTGTCCTTCCTTAGTCCATTACTCTATACATAAACTCTGCTTCTATGAATTATAGTTTGTCACTGACTGAAGAGCAAATATCCAAATATAAAAAAAAATAGATACCATGTTTGTCTTTCTTGGTTTGGATACCTCTCTTGGGATTATTTTTCTCTAGTTCAAATCAATTGCCTGCAAATTTCAGTATGTAGTTTTTTTAATAGCTTAGTAGTTTTTCATTGTATAAGTATACTGCATTTTCTTTATCCATTCTTCAGGTGAGGAACATCTATGTTGTTTCCAATTTCTGGCTATTATGAATAGAGAAACAATGAACATAGTTGAGAAAGTGTCTTTGTGTTAGGATGAACCATCCTTTGGATATATGGCCAAGAGTGGTAAAGCTGGATCCTGAGATAGATCTATTCACAACTTTTTGTGAAATCAGCATATTGATTCCCATAGTGGCTACATGAGTTTTCACTCCACGAGCAATGGATGAGTGATCACCTTACGCCATATCACCACCAGAATGTGCTATCCCTTATTTTGTTGATCTTAGCCATTCTGACAGGCATAAGATGAAATCTCAAAGTAATTTTGATTTGCATTTCCTTGATGAGTAAGGATGTTAAACATTTCTTTAGGTGCTTCTCAGACATTGAAGTTTCCTCTTTTGAGAATTCTCTATAAAGATGTGTACTCCACTTTTATTTGGAATATTTGTTTCCTTGATATCCATCTTTTTGAGTTCTTAATATACTTTGTATATTTCGAATACATTTTATGCCTTGTTTTAGTAGTAACATTCCTGAAAATGCTTACTTCAAAATTCTCCCCAGTACCTTCTCTGATTTGTGTTCTGTTTGTCAAAAATGTTTTTGATGTCTCCACATTTAATTATCTTTGTGATTTCTTTTAGTGTTTTCAAGTTGTAATGTCATCTCTCCTCTACAAACCTAAAATATTTCAACTACACATATTCGTGTAACTTGATATTCTATTCGCAATTGATTTTGGTTTCTCTTCTCATAAGGATGCTGATTATATAGGATTAGAGGCCTACCCTTATGATGACTTCATTTAAACTTAATTATTTTCTTATTCTAAATAAAGTCACACTATTTTTAGGATTTTAACACATGAATTTTTTTTAATTTTTTTTATTTTCTAAGTTTTTTTTATTTACATTCCAAATCATTTCACCTTTCCCGTTTCCTCCCTCCCCGAAAGTCCCATAAGCCCCCTTCCCTCCCTCTTTTCCCCATTCAAGCCCCTCTCGCTTCTCTGTCCTGGCATTCCCCTGCATCCAGTCTTTCCAGAACCAGGGGTCTTTTGTACACAAGTTCTTCAAAGTTTTAAGGAAAAGCAGGATCTCAATTTAGAATCCCAAACTTTCTTCAAAAACTCATTCACTCCCCCAAAGCATTCCTTTGTCTTTAAGGTTTGTTTACTTTGCTCTATTTTGTTTTGTTTTGTGGTTTTTGTTTGTTTGTTTGTTTGTTTGAAGGAAACTGGATTTCACTTTGTAGCTCGTACTGACTCCATCTTAAAATACATTATATAGCCATCCTAGGTTGGGTTTCAACTAATGGCCAAACTCTTTCCTTATACCTCTGTGCTAATATTGACATCTTTTCTTCTTTTTATGTGGTCAGAGACTATCTGCTGTGTCTATCTAACTGCAATACTTAATGCAGTCCCTGCCATATAGGAGATGTTCTGTAAGTAATTATGGAAGGTTAGAAAGAAGAGATAAATTTGAATCTGTAAGTTAAGGTTAGCTTTTAATTTTACTCTATTCAGCCATTTGTTGTTTTCCTGACAGTAAACCCTTTATCTGAGACACACCAAGATGCTATTCATAGGGACAATATTTTAAATCCAAGAGTCATTTCTTTAGGGATTTGGCAAAAGAAACATGTTTCATAGCAGAAAAAAAATGTCTACTTCACACCTCTGCCTAAAATGTAACAGAAGGAAGAGACTTACTTATTCATCCTGTCTGGAGACATTTATTATAGTTCCAGTGATAGAAAGAAGCACTGCACTCCATAAAAACAGGGATAGGAGTGTGGGTGTTGAAAGAAAGAAAACATTAATATTGATGTTTTTCATCATTTTCAAAAGTGAAATGTTCTTAGCTATTTGTTCCATATAATAGCTGTATTTTTCAGTTTCAAATAATTGTGTTTATTAATTATTTAACAAGAAAAAAGTAAAAATAATAAACAGATATACAATAGCAGCAGATAATGAAGCACCATCAAATCCAGAGCCCATAGCATCTAGCAGAGATGATTAGACTAGTCTGATTGGGAAGGCAAGCAAAAAGTATTAACATCAAATCAAGAGCTCATAACATCCAGAAGAAATGACTTGGAAAGTACTACTAAGGTATCTATCCTGGAGTTCTACACTGAGAAATTTCAAGGCAGAGCAGATACTATCTCCATTAATAAGCTTCCAGCTTCTGCTTCCCACCAAAGGCACTTTTCTAAAATTGAAAATAGATTCCTTTCACATACAATTATCCTTACAGTTTTCCTTTCATCTAATATTTCTAGTTCCTTCCCATCTTTTAGTAAACAATAGTAATAGCTGTCAGAAATGGTTTTCTCCTAGCTATTCTAAAAGGTTTGATGTTTTGAATACTCTTAGGTGTTTCCTGTTTTTCCTTCTGAAGGTGTCATATTGCTCTGACTTTCATTGGTTGTGTTCTTTTGAGGGCCTTCAGCCATCTAGATGGCTTTGGTCCCTGGATGTTCCTGTTGTAGTAGGTATTGTGAGAAGGCTTAACTTCAATGGTCCTGGTGTGGCAGGTCTCTGATGGGTACCCTTGGGTTGTATAGTTCTGGACCAGCAAGTCTGTATGGTTCAGGATGCACAGGTCTGATGAAGGTGGGCAGAGAGGTGGCGGGATAACAGAAGTCTGCTGGGGATAGAAGACTGCTCAGGGCAGCTTGGTGTGCCCAAGAGGACTCAGCATGCAGGGAAGATGAGTGGGGAAAGGGAATCTAACCAGATGGTTCAGGATCCACAGGTCTGTGGAAGGTGAGTTGAGAGGTGGAGGGGATAATTGAGCGATTTTGTGTTTGTATTTCCTGTTGTTTCAAGACGTTTCTAATCTCTATAATAATTTCTTCATTAACTTGCTGAATTGTTTTATTCCATTTAGTTTCTAAGTTTCTGATGTTCCTCTACTGCTGACTTGCAGATTTATACCATCGAAGCCCAAAAAAGAGACTTGCCTCTCAGAAAAGGACTGAAGCCCTGGGGGTCAGCAGAAAGAATGGAAACAGGTAACCTCGACAGATAGGAGGTTGGGGTGACCCTCCAGAATGCACCAGAGACCTACCTGGGAGGTGAGAGACTCTCAGGATTTAAAGGGAGGGACCTTAGATGAAATGCCTGACAGTAGGGAGAGGGAACTTATAGAGCCTACCTCTAGCAGGAAGAGAGGGAGAGGGATGACATCCCACAGTCATAACTCTGATCCATAATTGTTCCTGCCTGGAAGAATTACAGGGATGGAAATGGAGAGAAGCCTGAGGAAAAGAAGGTCCACTGACAGGTCCAAAGTGGAATCCAGCACAAGGGGAGATCCCAAGGCCTGACACTATTACCGAGGCTATGGAGTGCTCACAAAAAGGGACCTAGCATGATCCGCACTACAGAAGACCCATCAAGCAGATGAAAGTCAGATGTAGATATTTGCACCCAACCAATGGACAGAAACAGCTGACCCCTGTTGTTGAATTAGGGAAGGCTGAAAGAAGCTGAGGAGAAAGGTGACCCTGTAGGAGGACCAGTAGTCTCAATTAATCTGGACCCGCAGGATCTCTCAAACACTGGACCACCAAACAGGCAGCATATACCAGCTTATATGAGGTCCCCAACACACATACAGTAGAGGACTGCTGGGTCTGGGATCATTCAGAGATGATGCACCTAACCCTCACCCTCAAGAGACTGGAGGCCCCAGGGAGTTTAGAGTTCAGGTGGGGTGGGGGTAGGGACATCCACGTGGAGACAGAGGGAGGAGAGGAGGTATGAGATGTGGAACAGTTAGACGGTGGACAGGGGCTGATGGGGTGGGGAATAAAATATGGAGTGTATAAAAATTATTAATTAATAAAAAATAATAAAAAAAGAGACTTCCCTCTCTTTTCCCCTAAGGAGTCAGTATCTATATGAGTTATACTACCTGGGAGTAGAAGAGGGCTAACATGGTGATTTAAAACTGTTTTTCCTTCTGTCTTCTAAGATCTTTTAATTGTTATTATCTATTCTTTCTCTTAGTTTCCTCATCTCTTGTACAGGTAAATATCTCAATCAAGGCCTATTCATCCAACAAATACCATTTAGCTAACACTAACACTAAACTAGTTATGGTTCCAGATGAGTACTACAATCAAATAATCTGTGTCTATACTTCTGTTTCTATGATATTGCTCAATGAAACCAAGGAGGATGAAGAGATGGCTCAACATTAAAGAATACTTCCCGATCTTGCAGAAGAGCTCAGTTCCTAGAACCCACATCAGGGCCCTTATAACCAGAGGTAACTCCAGTTCAAGGGGATCTGATACCTTCTTCTGGCATCCAAGGGCAATTGAATATGTGTGGTGTATATAAATTCACACATGCACATAGCCAAAGAAATGCATAAATAAATAAAGAAAGAAATAATCTTTTAAAAAGAAACAAATAAATAGAATAAATTCAGGAAGGCATTCTTACATACTAAATAATTTAAAAATTATTTGGTTTCCTGTATCTTATATAGTAAGATGATTCCTGATTTTTAATAGTTTTTACTTTTTATATTCAGATAACTATAGATTTATAATAAGTTGCAATGACAGTTTACTGGGGTCTCATGTAACCATTCAATTTCTCCTTGGAGAAGTATCTTTTATAGTGCATTATCAAAAACAGGAATGTAACAATAGTACAATCTGTATATAAATTTATGTTGTTTGCTGAATTATATACTAAATTTATATTTAACTAAGAAATTGTCATACTGCTTTCCACAATGACTATGCCATTTCATATTCTTCCCAGCTAAGAATAAAGGGTCTAGTTTCTTTTAGCTTCTTTGTATTTGCTTTCAAATTTGGAATTTCTACTTTTTTAGCTCTTTTAATAGATGTGTAAGAACATCTCATATGTTCTTAATTGAATCTCCTTAATAAGTAGTGTGGTGGATTGAATAAGAATGGCCCCTATATTATAGCTCATAAGTTTGAATCCTTAGTTATCAGGGAATGGCACTACTTGGGAGGGGTTAGGAGGTGTTGTCTTCTTGGAGTAGGTAGCCTTTTTGGAGAAAGCATATCACTGGATGTGTGCTTTGAGGTTTGAAAAGCCCAAGACAGGCCTAGTGGCTTTCTTTTCCTGACATCTATGGATCCAGATGTAGAGCTCTCTGATACCTCTCTAGCACCATGTCTACTGTGTGTTGCCATGTTCTCCATCATGACTAATGATGCACTAATCCTGTGAAACTAAAAGTCAGTCCCAATTAAATGTTTTCCTTTGTAAGAGCTGCCATGGGCATGGTGTCACCCCATAGCAATAGAACACTGACTAAGACAGGTAGTGTTATTAAATCTCTCTCTCTCTCTCTCTCTCTCTCTCTCTCTCTCTCTCTCTCTCTCTCTCTCTCTCTCTCTCTCTCTCTCTCTGTGTGTGTGTGTGTGTGTGTGTGTAAGTATGTATTTGTATGTGTTCGTGTGAGTATGTATGTATGTATGTATGTACATATATAAAAGTGAGAAGTGGATGAAGGATATGTTCCTTAACTACTTTCTGTGATGTTTTTTGAGATAGCAGTTTTTCCTAAGGATTGGCTATCCAGCAAGGCCCCGGGAGCCTTGTATCCAACATCCATTGCTGGCTTTTATGTGGGTTTTGGTAACTGAACTTAGGTCCTCCAATTCATTGCAAAGACTTTATTGGTAAAGCCATCATCCCAGCCTGTGAATTTCTTTGCATGTGTTTGTCATCCACACATCTAATTTCGTGAAATAGATTTTCTTGCCTTTCCAATTGGATTTTGATTGTTGAGTTGGGGGGGGGGTGGATTTGATATATATTCTAGATACTAATTTGTTATCAGGGATATAACTTGGCAACATTTTTCCTTCAGTATGTAGCTTTTTGTTTAATGCTTTTACGTTATCCTATGGAGCAGAATATTTTCATTTCAATGAGAACTAATTTATCAAAAAAAATTCTTAATTTTACTTACATAATCTAAGCCCTTTTTGCCTAGATTTATAGCTTGCAGTTTCTTTCTCTTTATCTAGTAATGGAGTTACACTTATCTTTTACATTTTAGTCTTTATCTTCTTGGAAGTAGTTTTTGCATTTTTACATAAGGCATGAGGTCAAGCAAGGTTCATTATTTTCTGCAGCATCATTGTTCGAAAAGATCTTTTTGTTCTTGTTGTTGACCTGCTTTTGCAACTTTCCTTAAAACAAAACAAAACAAAAAATGGAAACAAAATCTGGGCCATACAGGGGAGGGCAAAACTCTTTCTGAATTCTCCATTCAATTCTACTGATCTGTTTGTGAATTCATCTGCATTTTATAGTTACAGCACATAGTCCTGCTCTGTAGATTTCTGTTTAACATAGAGGGTTTTTGCAAATGCAATGGCTCTTTGTTTTGAATTTTCATTGTCACATATTCATTGTTGATACTTAGAAAATGATTTTGTGTGATATTCTTGCATTGTGTAGATGAAGGTGTAGATTAACCCTCTTATCATTGTATAATGTCTCTCTGGGTCTCTGGCAACTTCCTTTATCTAACATAAATGTAGCAAATCTCTTACTCTTTGGAGTTGGAGTTTGGACAGTATGTTTTCATTTCTTTTATATCAGGTTCACAAGATCGTGTTTTCATCCACTCAGCAAACATTTTTCTATAATTCATGCATTCAGTCAGCTTCTATTTCTTATAATTGTTGGTATGTTAAAGCTTAAATCTGACACTTTAGTTCTTGCTTCCTGGGCTCTTATTGTTTTGCTGTTTTCATTTTCCCGCAGTTTGCTTAAAACATAGCTTAGAGTTTCATTTGATTTATCTATAGCATTTTTTTATTAACCTTTGTGTGGTACTTTTGCTTGTTGGAGATTTCATGGTGCATGTAAATAATGTATTTGTGTGCTAGTATCAACTTTTTACCAGTTTGAGTAAAGTGCTGAAATATCATCTTTTACAACCCTTTACTCAACCCCACTAAATAGTTTCTCTAGATACATTGAAAGTCATACTACTGATCATTATTATTTTATTCAAAGTTCAAGCACCATTTAGAAAATGAAGGAAGGGAAGGAAATTCTTTTAACAACTATTTTGGGAAGATTTTTCTGGCCAAAAATAATTTTCCAGTTTTCTACAATCATAGTTTGTCTTTCATTTTGTTCCTGCAGAATATTTTCACTAGACATAAAGCTCTTTGTTGACCTTTAGTTTTAGTACTTAAAATGTGTTGTGGTACTTCTTACTAAACTCCTTGTGTTTTATGAGAATGTCCAGTTATTCAAATTGCCACCACCCCCAATGAGAAATGTGTCATTTGCCTCTGGTTGCTTTCAAGGCTTCTGTCTCTTACAGATAACAGACTCCTCTGTTCCCAATGGACGTGATAGGTGCTCACAACCATGCCTGACTGCCCCCTTCACTTTCGGTTCTATATTACTGGAAATCCTGACTGACCCGAGAGGCTCTTCTCTGCCTCTGGAGGAGGCTGCTGGAAATGCAAAAGACCCAAGTGAGATGCTGCTGCTAGAAGCTCAGAATTGCCTTTGAGAACAAATTGGAGTGTTGGGGGTTAGGGATGGAGGTTTTTTTTTTGTTTTGTTTTTTGTTTTTTGAGGGCTTGCCTACTGTATCCAGGGATGGAGTGGGAGAAAAAGAATCCAAGCAATGGGGAGTAGTCCAGGGACCCCGACTGTCAGACCACTCAGCCTCCTAAACAAGATGAATGCCTTGAGTTAAAAGGCTTCTGTCTTTACAGATATGTGACTATGATATATCTGAACATAGATTGTTTGAATTCATCCTGTTTGAAGTTTGATCATCTTCATGAATCTCTATGCTTATGGGATTAAGTTTTTTTTTTCATTTTTCTTTTCTTTCATTTTTTTCTAATTTCATGGGATTTCCAGCCTTTATTTCTTTAAATAGATTAACACCAAAGCTTTTTTCTGTTTTTACAACAGAATGACATGAAAGTTGCACATATCTCGGTGGCTGTGGCTTTCTTTTTTTCAGTTCACTTTCTCTTTGTCGATTAAATTAAATAGTTTCAGTTTTTCTTCTTCTACTTCTAACCTCACTGATTCCTTTCATCTGTTTTCATGCTCATCTTGTGTGTGTGTGTGTGTGTGTGTGTGTGTGTCTCATCTATTGAAAGTTTTATTTCAGTTGCTAGATCTTCACCTCTCAGATAGTCATTTAGTTCTTCACATCGTTTAAATTTTTGCTTCACACCTAAAGAGATGTTCATCATCCTTAGTCATTAGGGAAATGCAAATCAAAACAACCCTGAGATTCCATCTCACACCAGTCAGAATGGCTAAGATCAAAAACACAGGAGACAGCAGTTGTTGGCGAGGATGTGGAGAAAGAGGAACACTCCTCCACTGCTGGTGGGATTGCAGGCTGGTACAACCACTCTGGAAAGCAGTCTGGCGGTTCCTCAGAAAACTGGGCATGACACTCCCGGAGGATCCGGCTATACCACTCCTGGGCATATACCCAGAGGCTTTACCTGCATGCAATAAGGACACATGCTCCACTATGTTCATAGCAGCCTTATTTATAATAGCCAGAAGCTGGAAAGAACCCAGATGTCCCTCAACGGAGGAATGGATTCAGAAGATGTGGTATATTTACACAATGGAATACTACTCTGCAATAAAAAACAATGAACTCATGAAATTCCTAGGCAAATGATCAGAACTTGAAAATATCATCCTTAGTGAGGTAACCCAATCACAAAAGAACACACATGATATGCAGTCACTGATAAGGGGATATTAACCCAGAATCTCAGAATACCCTAGACACAATTCGCATATCAATAGATTTCCAAGAAGATGGAAGGAGAGACCCCTGGTCCTGGAAAGACTGGATGTAGGGGAATGCCAAGACAGAGAAGCGAGAGGGGGTTGAATGGGGAAAAGAGGGAGGGAAGGGGGCTTATGGGACTTTCGGGGAGGGAGGAAACGGGAAAGGGGAAATGACTTTGAATGTGAATTTTAAAAACTTAGAAAATAAAAATAAAAACAAAAAAATAAAAAAAATAAAAAACATAAAAAAATAAATAAAAATAAATCTTTGCTTCATTTTTTGTTGTTACATTTTTTTTTTTTTTTGCTAAGATGTCCATCTACTTGCTAAACCTTTCCAGGGTTTCCCCCAGTGGTTCATATATGTTCACAATTTCTGAATTGTTGGTCAGTCACTAAAGCAATATATGATGAAAACATTAAAATCATTGTTACATAATTATAAAAGCACATCCCTTTTTTGTTGTTGGTATCCTTTGGCTATCCTCTTCTATAATGTGAGATCTTCCTAGAATCTAGTACAACATGTGATTTTTTTTCAATTGAAACTTGAACATTTTGGACATTATATTACAAATATGTATTTCTCATTTTATTTTTGTGTTTCATCAATCACCCATTGAAACCTATAATGGCATATGAATCACATGGCCAGTTTTGTCACAACAATAGCCCCAATTATCAGTATGAATCTCCTATATTTATTAGTCCCCTTACTAGTGTGACAAAATACCTAACAGAAACAACTTAAGGGAAAACATATTTATTTTGCCTCATATTTTTAAAATTAGAAAAGTCATGGTGGAGGAACTCTGACAGCAAGAGTATATGGAGCATATGTCTAGTCTCCCTAAGAATTAGCTTTCTAGCTTTAATGGTACTAGAAAATGCCATGAAAACTTCCTAAGAATGGAAGCAACCAACACTCCTACCTGAGTATGACACCTAGGAACTATATCAATAACCAGTAATGGATGCAGTAATGACATACATACCTTGGTGCTAACCAACAGGTTTCTAATTGGATTTAAGGCCTCTCAACAAGTGGAAGATAATATCTGATACTGGTAATCTAGCTAATTTATCAGTGCTAGTGAAGTCACAGATCTTGTAGGAGAACCTACAACTGTCACTTTACTATCCCAGCATAATCCGTAACAACAACCTAAACAGTTGTACACTCTTTACCTCCCATCAAGGAAACTTCTCTTTGCAAAAGACAGAGACCATTACAGAAAATTATAACCAAGCAAAATGCAGAGAACAAGTCCCAATATATGCATCTGCACAACACTCCCCCGATACACACACACCTAAGGCTCAGGGAACATTGTAGAAGAGGGGGCAGAGAGATTGTAACAGCCAGAGAACCAAGGAGTTTGCTGTGAGATTGTGTCTCCTACAAATGTCAGAATCTACACCACTACACCCATAAAGTAGCACCATCACGAGTGCCTAATCATGAGGTAAACAAGGATGACACCAATGGACATGACAAAATGGACATTAGGCCTTACCTCAACCTCATGAAAAGGACTAGGCAACAGAGGAAAGCAGGGAATGGGAGAGATAACCTTCCTCAAGGAAGAGCATGCCAATTAATTGTACAGGACCAAACAAATTGTCATCGCTGAAAACATGCATGCAAGTAACGTAGACATAGATGTAGATTCCTAAAGATATCCTGTCAAGTCTGTGTAATGTTATGTATCTATATCTGCATCTACATCTCATATATATATATAATTTGAAAGTAGTAACAATTAGTATTTTTATAATAAATGAATTTGAAAGAAAGTAGGGAAGGGCATATAGGAGGATTTAGAAGGAAGAAAAGAAAGAGAAATGTAATTAAGTTATAATATAAAAAAGGAGTTTATGGACAAATTTATTCACATGAACTCAGACTGAGATCAAAAGGTGCGATAGAAAGGACACAAGCCTGTGGTCTACTTCAATCTCTAGGCTATATATCCCATTGGTTCTACAACCTGCCCAAAATGCCTGGGATCAAATGTTGAAATATAAAAACCTATGAAGAGCATTCAAACTCAAACTATTTGTAGACGATATGATAGTATACTTAAGCGACCCAAAGAACTCCACCAGAGAACTCCTACAGCTGATAAACAACTTCAGCAAAGTGGCAGGATATAAAATCAACTCAAGCAAGTCAGTAGCCTTCCTATACTCAAAGGATAACCAGGCTGAGAAAGAAGTAAGAGAAATGATACCCTTCACGATAGCCACAAACCATATAAAGTATCTTGGCGTGACTCTAACCAAACAAGTGAAAGATCTGTATGACAAGAACTTCAAGTCTCTGAAGAGAGAAATTGAAGAAGACCTCAGAAGATAGAAAAATCTGCCATGCTCATGGATTGGCAGGATTAATATAGTAAAAATGAGCATCTTACCAAAAATAATATACAGATTCAATGCAATCCCCATCAAAATCCCAACTCAATTCTTCATAGAGTTAGAAAGAGCAATTCAAAAATTCATCTGGAATAACAGAAAACCCAGAATAGCTAAAACTATTCTCAAGAATAAAAGAACCTCTGAGGGAATCAGTATCCCGGACCTCAAGCTGTACTACAGAGCAATAGTGTTAAAAACTGCATGGTATTGGTACAGTGACAGGTATGTAGATCAATGGAACAGAATTGAAGACCCAGAAATGAATGCACACTCCTATGGTCACTTGATCTTTGACAAAGGAGCTAAAACCATCCAGTGGAAAAAAGATAGCCTTTTCAACAAATGGTGCTGGCTCAGCTGGAGGTCAACATGCAGAAGAATGCAAATTGACCCATTCTTATCTCCTTGCACTAAGCTCAATTCTAAGTGGATCAAGGATCTCCACATAATACCAGACACACTGAAACTAATAGAAGGGAAACTAGGGAAGAACCTTGAACATATGGGCACAGGGGAGAATTTCCTGAACAGAACTCCAATAGCTTATGCTCTAAGATCAAGAATAGACAAATGGGACCTCATTAAATTACAAAGTTTTTGCAAGGCAAAAGACACTGTCAAAAAGACACAGCGGCAACCAACTAACTGGGAAATGATCTTTACCAACCTTATATCCGACAGAGGGCTAATATCCAATATATACAAAGAACTCAAGAAGTTAAACTCCAGAGAGGCAAGTAACCCTATTAAAAAATGGGGTACAGAGCTAAACAAAGAGTTCTCACCTGAAGAATATCTAATGGCTGAGAAGCACCTAAAGAGATGTTCATCATCCTTAGTCATTAGGGAAATGCAAATCAAAACAACCCTGAGATTCCATCTCACACCAGTCAGGATGGCTAAGATCAAAAACACAGGAGACAGCAGTTGTTGGCGAGGATGTGGAGAAAGAGGAACACTCCTCCACTGCTGGTGAAATTGCAAGCTGGTACAACCACTCTGGAAAGCAGTCTGGCGGTTCCTTCGAAAACTGGGTATGACACTCCCGGAGGATCTGGCTATACCACTCCTGGGCATATACCCAGAGGCTTTACCTGCATGCAATAAGGACACATGCTCCACTATGTTCATAGCAGCCTTATTTATAATAGCCAGAAGCTGGAAAGAACCCAGATGTCCCTCAACGGAGGAATGGATTCAGAAGATGTGGTATATCTACACAATGGAATACTACTCTGCAATTAGAAACAATGAATTCACGAAATTCCTAGGCAAATGGTCAGAACTTGAAAATATCATCCTTAGTGAGGTAACCCAATCACAAAAGAACACACATGGTATGCAGTCACTGATAAGGAGATACTAACCCAGAATCTCAGAATACTCTAGACCCAATTCGCATATCAATAGATTTCTAAGAAGATGGAAGGAGAGACTCCTGGTCCTGGAAAGACTGGATGTAGGGGAACGCCAGGACAGAGAAACGAGAGGCGGTTGAATGGAGAAAAGAGGGAGGGAAGGGGGCTTATGGGACTTTCGGGGAGGGAGGAAACGGGAAAGGGGAAATGATTTGGAATGTAAATTAAAAAAATAAAATAAATAAAATAAAAAAAAGAATATTATAGCTCAGTTTATTAATTCTTCAGACTAAAAGCCTCAAATAGAAACATGGAGGTGTAGTTGACAGAATTCACTTCTTTTCGGCCATCAAATGTTCCTCTGTTAGTTATTGTGCTTAGGTCACTACCACCTGATATTACTGATATCTACTATGGACATCCATCTTCACCTTTACACTCCTTACTAGTTCTTATTCATACAGAAGCCTCGATGATAATTGTGTAACCTTTTGGAGTTTGATCTGCAAAAAGGTTGAAGAAATGGTGTAATATATTCTTCCACTCATGTTGGTTTCCCTAATTATTAGCACCTTATGTAACTATAATACATCTATCAAAACCAAGAATTTCACATTGGCTCAATACTCGCAAAAAAACCTGTTCTAATTGCAATAGTGTGTGTGTGTGTGTGTGAGAGAGAGAGAGAGAGAAAGAGAGAGAGAGAGAGAGAGAGAGAAAGAGAGAGAGAGTTTGCTACCCTTTTTTTGTTTTAGTAACTTAGCCAACATCACACATCATATTTGCTTGTTATTTCTGTTTAATTTTATCTCCTATAATCTATAAAAAATTCTCCCCTGAATCAAGGGGCGGGAGGTGAGGGTAGGTCAGGTGGAGGGGCATATACTTGGAGGCAGGGAGTGGGAGGAGGGCTTGGGAGGTTTTGGGGAGGGAGGAAACCAGGAAAGTTTTTACCACTTGAAATGTAAATGAAGATTATATTTAATAAAAAAAATTAAAAAAAATTCTCCTCTGCTCTTAGCATTTATTAATTGCCTGTAGTTCTTTGTGTAGGGTTGAGGCCTCACGCTTTTTTCTCCATTCATGTTAGCATGTCTATTGTTGTTGTCCTTGTTAAGCTCATGCTAAGCTATATTTGTGAAACTTTATGGGTGTACCTTTCGACATTACTAAGAAACACAGTAAAGAACCCATCAACTGTTTATCCATTGCCAAACGGTCATCTTTGAGAATATAGATACAAATGACATCATATACACTAAGCATGTTGTATTTATATATTTATGAATATATATTTATACATATATGTATAAAACAACAAAGAATGAAAAAGAGAGGTAATAAATTTGAAAACGAGCAAGGAGGAGTAAATAGGAGATCTTGGAAGAAGTAAAGGGAAGCAATAATTGATGTAATTACATTATGATCTCAGAAAATAAAAGAAATAAATATAAAAATCAATGAATTATATAGAAATAGATAGATAGACAGACAGAAACCTAATGTGTTTTCTTCTGTTTTTTCCTTGAACAGTTCCTCCACATCCTTCAGAAATCAGCTACAGCATATTAGCACCACAGAGTCCTTCCTGACTCCAAGATTTATGCTAATCTCTAAGTTTCTTGATTTACCATCCATCATGAGGGTGAGAGCTATATTCAGGTAGAAAACACATACACTTGAATCACTTATCAAATCATCACCTATTATGGATCTAGTTTATGGAGGCAGGGCAGGAAGATCTCTATAATTTCTCTAAAATGAATGGTAACAAATGAATGAAGGTATTAGAATATAGTAAATATTAATTTTTTGAACAGGTATTCTGGGCATAATTGATAGTCACTTGACAACTAGGAACTAATCAGATACTTATGGTATTCAGGAAATACAAAACCTAGTGGAAGATGACTAGTTGCCATACTTTAACAAACTCAGTCATTAGTCTGAGAAAATCAAACATGCTTTGAGCAATGTAATATCAAAAGTCAT
Organism: Tokudaia tokunoshimensis; assembly: GCA_036184795.1. Taxonomy (NCBI): domain Eukaryota; kingdom Metazoa; phylum Chordata; class Mammalia; order Rodentia; family Muridae; genus Tokudaia; species Tokudaia tokunoshimensis. The sequence continues at coordinate 2,791,079 of BTHU01000023.1, read as the reverse complement.
AAAATCACACATGGCTGTTGTTAAGTCTTGTAAAAATGATTGTTAAATCCACATCAATGATATATGTTATTTTCTCTCATACTCTCTCTCTTTCTCTTTCTGTTGGCCTCTCTCTCATTCTCTCTTGGTCTCTCTCTCATTCTCTCTCTCTCTTTCTCTCCAATGTCTTGAAGACACATTGGTTTGATGAGGAATGCCCTCATATCACAGGTATGAAAAACATGTTTCTAGGGTTCTTTAATTTTTTCCAAATGTTTCCAGTATGTATTTAGGGTACCACTGGCAATGAAAAAAAAATAACACAAAGGGACTAACTTGAATTATTGACGGAACTGATGGGCAGCAGTGAGAGATCCAAGAGATGTGTGACTGTTACTTAATAGAATAAACATAATGATCTTAAATGAATAGAGGAAGGCAATGAGATAAGTATGTATTTTTGTACTTTGAGAATATAATTTGTATCTTCATTCCATATTTAAAAGGCTTCATTTATTTTCCTGCCAAGAATATTCATGCAAGGAAGAGGTAAGCACTGCTAATTCAAGAGTGCCATTTAATTACTATAAATATTTAAAGAGCAGCAGCAATGTGCAATGCAGAAGACTAGAATAAGTGAAAAACTTTAAACCTCTGTTTGGTTTGCACCAAAAAAGAGATTGTATTTATTATTATTATTATTATTATTATTATTATTATTATTATTATTATTATTACAGCATTAATAAGAATTTTAAAATGCTGTACAATCTAGTAGTGGCACAGAAGGCAATTTACTTATTCTCTCACTTGACCTATTGATATTAATGACTGAAACTGTGTCTGTTTAACTAGAGTGTAAATAAGAGTTAAGAATCATTCAGATGTAAAACTAGAAGGGGTGTCTTAATAGAAAGTACTTAAGTATTTTTCAACTCATTTTAATGGAAAGGCACAGAGCACTTTGTTTTCCACCCTCCACTGTGATTTCCTGGTAGGTTGAATGCTAACAAATGAGTAGTTTCTGGGTTTTCTTTTGTGGAAATGACTTTTTATTTTAAGAAACTTGAATAAAATCTCTTATAGGAAGGGCAAATAAAATAGGATCTATTCACTGTTTGCAATAGTTGCTTGTGAAGCTTAGGACCATTTAAAAACAAGGATATAAATATTCATCTAATCTAAACTTTGAATTTTGTTTTGCTTTGTTTTGTTTTGTTTTCAGGTCAAAATCCAAGTGTGGGGTTGAATTTTAATATTGCACCCAGATGTCCTCAGCTGTGAGGCAGAATAGTTAACATTCTTGCTTGCGTATCCTTTTATTATATTGGCAGATACTTAGAGGTAGTCTATTATTCACTCTAATTTGGGGCTAACATCACTTCTCTCAGACCAGAAACTTTCAGCTTTGTTTTGGATGTTTTAAGGTGTTTTAGAAAGGAGGCATTGGTTACATGTGGCCAATGAAATAACAATAAAAATTGGCTTATTAATAGTAAGAACTGGCATATCTTGAACATCTAGTAGTCCTGTTACACAAGCATGCATATGCGCATGCATACCTCATTCTTCCTCTTCTCTCCACCACAGTGGTTATCACCTCATAATGTATCTAATCTCTCTTGTGAAAACTCAGCACCAGAGACTGTTGAAACCTATAGAAGTTTTAAAAAAATGTATTGGTTTTGTAAGTATCATGGCTCTAAGAGATTCTCCCATGTGACCAAATATTTGCAATATCATGTAGGGAGATCCAACAAGGGAAAAAAAAACAGTGCCAAAGGATTTACTTAGGTTTATTGGGAGAGAAAAACACAAAATTTTCTGTTAGTTCAAGATACAACAGCTCTTGTAAACAAGACAAACAGAACATGACATTATGGAGGGTAAAAAATAATGTGGATATACTATGAGGACAGAATAAGCCTATCATAACAATGGCCAATCTGGGGAATTTCCGGTGGTCTGGAATGTACTGAGTTTTGCTATAGGAAAAAAAATCAAGGGCGGTGGTGGCACACGCCTTTAATCCCAGCACTTGGGAGGCAGAGGAAGGCGGATTTCTGAGTTCGAGGCCAGCCTGGTCTACAGAGTGAGTTCCAGGACAGCCAGGGCTACACAGAGAAACCCTGTCTTGAAAAAAAACCAAAAAAAAAAAAAAAAAATCAAGAGAAATAAAATTCCCTTACCTATCATTAGTTGCCAAAATATATGTGACAAAATTTTCTTGGGATAATTCACAATGAATGGCAGGGAAAAGGAAGAGGAACCAAATGAGTTATCTATTCATTGTTTACTTGGGTAGGAGAAGAATATGATTGAAATATGTTTAAAATTAAAAATTGCTTTAAATAAAAATCTAAAAAAGACTCCCAGTGGAAGCATAAGGACAGCAACCCACTCACGAAACCTTTGACCCAAAATGTGTCCTGCCTACAAGATGTGCAGAAACAAAGATGGAGCATAGACTGAAGGAATGGCCAACAAATGACTGGCCTAAATTTAGACCCATCCTGGGCAAGAGATGTTAATATTTCATCTTTGTCATTTTTGCTCTTATTGAATAAGGTTACCCAAGAATGTTCTCATTTGAAATGACCCTTGGTATCTCAGACTAGACAGGATTTTTGATGCCATTCACTGGAGGTGGGTATCACCATACCCAAGGAGAGCACTTCTATCAAGTCCTGAGCTAAGTTCCACAATGCAAATTACTAATTGAGAGTGCTTTATTCACTCATACAATTTAGGTGGTCAGTGAACCAAAATGTGGTTCTGTATGTTTTGTTTTGTTGCGACATTGATTAAACCAATTGAGTATATTAGAGTTAGAAAAGAAAAGATATGTGCTCTTCTAGAAGGAAGTCATGGGAGGTGAAAGATCACAATATCACAATTGATATAAGTCACCATTTCTTTTAAAAAATCCTGAGTATATATAGTATAAATTTCCTCCCAATTGTTTATTGAACATTTCAATTAGCTACCTCTATGCAAAACTTCAGGCCATGCATAGTCTATGAAATGAGACAAACCATGATACTCTATGTCCTCCTGGAGCCCACAACCTAAAAAGCCCTGAACAAATAATTACATACAAATGACTAGCATCCGCATGCTCACGAATGTGTAGGATTAATGTAGTAAAAATGGTCAATGGACCACAAGTAATCCACAGATTCAGTGTAATCCCTATCAAAATTCCAAAATCCATAGATATTTAAAGGAAATTCTTCAGCTTCATGTGAAAATATACAAAGAATAATAGCTAAAAACAATTTTAAATAATAAAAGAACAGCTAGAGGTATCACCATCCCTGATTTAAAATTGTGCTACAGAGCTATAATACAGATCTAGACAGAATTCTCAAGAAAGGAAATTCAAATGGCTAACAAACACTTGAAGATATGTTCAATATCCTTAGTAATCAGAGAAATACAAATCACAACTACTTTGAGATTCCATCTTACACCTTTCAGAATGGAAAACACAAGTGAAAATTCATGCCACTGAGGATATGGAACAAGGAAAAATCTCCATTACTGTGAAAGGGAAAACTTGTACAACTACTGAGGAACTCATTATGATAATTTCTCAGAAAATTGGGAAATAATCTACCTCAAGACCCAGCTATACTATTCTTGGGTCTATATTCAAAGGACGTTCCATCATACCACAAAACACTTGCAGGACTATGTTCATAGCAGCTTTAATCCTAATGGTCAGAAACTGGAAACAACCAAGATGCCTTTCAACCAAAGAATGGATAAAACAAATATGACACATTGTATAAATGTACGATATTTGCTTTTTAAAACAATGGCATCATCAAATTCACTGGCAAATGGATAGAACTAGAAAAGATCATCTTGAGTGAGGTAACTCAGACCCAGAAAAATAAACATAGTATAGAGTCACTGATAAGTGGATATTAGGTTCGTTCCGATGTGGTAGACCCCTTCCAGTTTGGCCACAGGGGAGACCACATTTCCTAATACTTTCTAGAGAACCAGCAGCACCACATTTGCTAAGAACCACCCTATCTCTGGAGGCCCAGAGCTGCTAGCTGGGACTCACTACCCAGTAACCACCAAAACCTGCCCTCCTTCCAGATTACCACTCCACTTCCATTCCTTCTACCCCTCCCTCCTCTTCCACCACCACCTGCCCCATACTGCTCCAATGTGGTAAACCCCTGCCAGTTCTACCACAGGGGAAACCCAATTTCCTGATACTTTCTAGAGAACCAGCAGTACGCAAGGCATTAGACCCTTGCCAGGTCTGCCACAGGGAAGACTTCATCTCCTGATATTTCCTGGAGAACCAGCTGTATGCAGGGCATTTGAGAAAAAGCAAATCCCAGGAATACAGATACACAGGCCTGCAGGACAGAGAAGCCACAGTCAGAGACAGCAAGACCAGCTAACACCAGAGATAACTAGGTGGCAAAAGGCAAACGCAAGATCATTACCAACAGAAACCAAGGCAACATGGCACCATCAGAACCCAGTTCTCCCACAACAGCAAATCCTGGATACTCCATCATATCAGAAAAGCAGGACCTAGATTTAAAATCACATCTCATGATGTTGATAGAGGACTTCAAAAAGGATATAAAGAAATACAGGAGAACATGGGTCAACAGGTAGAAGACCTTAAAGAGGAAACAAAAAATCCCTGAAAGAAATACAAGAGAACATGGGTCAACAGGCAGAAGCCTTTAAAGAAGAGATACAAAATTCCCTTAAAGAAACACAAGAGAACATAGGTTAGCAGGTAGAAACCCTTAAAGTGGAAACACAAAAATCCCTTAATGGATTTCAGGAAAACACAAACAAATAAGAAAAGGAATTGAACGAAACTATCCAGGATCTAAAAATTGAAGTAGAAACAATAAAGAAATCGCAAAGTAAGAAGTTTCTGGAGATAGAAAACCTTGGAAAGAACCAGGAGTCATAGATGCAAGCATCAAAAACAGAATACAAGAGATAAAAGAAAGAATCTCGGATGCTGAAGATTCCATAGAAAACATTGACTCAACAGTTAAAGAAAATGCAAAATGCAAAAAGCTTGTAACCCAAAACATCAAGGAAATCCAGAACACTGAAAAGACCAAACCTAAGGATTATAGGTATAGAGGAGGGTGAGGATTTACATCTTAAAGAGCTAGTAAATATCTTCAGCAAAATTGCAGAAGAAAACTTCCTATCCTAAGGAAAGAGATGCCCATGAGCATACAGAACTCTAAACAGAATGGACCAGAGCAGAAATTCCTCCCTTCACATAATAATCAAAACACCGAATGTACTAAACAAAGAAAGAATATTAAAAAGCAGTAAGAGAAAAAGGTCAAGTAGCTTATAAAGACAGACTTATTAGAATTACACCAGACTTCTCACCAGAGACTATGAAAGCTAGAAGATCCTCCGCAGATGACATACAGATGTTAAGAGAACATAAATGTCAGTCCAGACTACTATACCCAGCAAAACTCTCAACAAGACATTCCACAACAAAAGAAAATTTACACAATATCTTTCCACAAATCCAGCTCTACAAAGGATAATGGGTGGAAAATACCAACACAAGGTGCTAAACCACACCCTAGAAAAAGAAGTAAAGTAATCTTTCAACAAACCCAAAAGAAGATAGCCACACAAACAGAATTTCACCTTTAACAAAGATGATAACAGTAAGCAACAATCACTTTTCCTTAATATCTCTTAAGATCAATGGTCTCAATTCCCCAATAAAAAGACATAGACTAACAAACTGGATAAGTAAACAGGACCCAACATTTTGTTGCCTACAAGAAACCCACCAGTGACAAAGGCAGTCACTACTTCAGAGTCAAAGGTTGGAAAACAATTTTCCAAGCAAATGGTTCCAAGAAACAAACTGGAGTGTCCATTCTTACATCGGATAAAATTGACTTTCAACCAAAAGTTGTCAAAAGAGATAAGGAGGGACACTTCACACTGGTCAAAGAAAAAGTCTACCAAGATGTACTCTCAATTCTGAACATCTATGCTCAAAATGCAAGAGCTCCCACATTCATAACAGAAACTTTACTAAATCCTAAAAAGTCTTTGATTTCTTTCGTTATTTCTTCCTTGACCAAGGTATCATTGAGTAGAGCACTGTTCAGCTTCCATGTGTCCTGTTTGAATATCCAGTCTCTTAGTCTGTCTTTTTATTGGGGAATTGAGTCCATTGATATTAAGAGATATAACGGAATAGTGATTATTGCTTCCTGTTATTTTGGATGTTATTTTTATGTTTGAGTGGTTATCTTCTTTTGGGATTGAAGAAAGAAGGTTACTATCTTGTTTTTTCCAGGGTGTAGTTTCCCTCCTTGCATTGGCAATTTACACCTATTATTCTTTGCATGGCTGGGTTTGTGGAAAGGGAGATATAACAACAGAAACTGGGGAAATTCAAAAAATCATCAGATCCTACTACAAAAGCCTATACCAAACACAGATGGAAAATCTGGAGGAAATGGACAATTACCTAAACAGATAGCAAATACCAAAATTAAGTCAGGATCAAACAGACCATCTAAACAGTCCCATATCCCCTAAAGAAATAGAAGTGTTCATTGAAAGTCTTCCAACCAAATAAAGCACAAGACCAGATGGTTTTTGTGCAGAATTTTATCAGACCTTCAAAGAAGACCTAACACTAGTACTCTTCAAACTATTCCACAAAATAGAAACAGAAGGAACACTACCCAACTCATTCTATGAATCTACAATTATGCTGATACCAAAACCAAACAAAGATCGAACAAAGAAAGAGAACTTCAGGCCATTTCCCCTTATGAATATCAATGCAAAAATAATAAAATTCTTGCCAACAGAATCCAAGAACACATCAAAACGATCATTCACCATGATCAAGTAGGCTTCATTCCAGGGATGCAGGGATGGTTCAATATACAGAAATCCATCAATGTAATCCATTACATAAACAAACTCAAAGAAAAAAAACCCACATGGTCATTTCATTAGATGCCGAGAAAGCATTTGACAAAATTCAGCATTCTTTCATGCTAAAAGTCTTGGAAAGATCAGGAATTCAAGGCCCATATCTAATCATAGTAAAAGCAATATACAGCAAACTGGTAGCCAACATCAAATTAAATGGAGAGAAACTTGAAGCATTCCCACTAAAATCAGGGACTAGACACGGCTGCCCTCTCTCTCCATATCTTTTCAATATAGTACTAGAAGTTCTAGCTAGAGCAATTAGACAACATAAGGAGGTCAAAGGGATACAAACTGGAAAGGAAAAAGTCAAACTATCACTATTTGCAGATGATATGATAGACTTAAGTGACCCAAAAACTCAACCTGAGAACTCCTACAGCTGATAAACAACTTCAGCAAAGTGATCTCTGAAGAAGGAAATCGAAGAAGACCTCAGAAAATGGAAAAATCTTCCAAGCTTGTGGATGGGCAGGATTAATATAGCAAAAATGGCCATCTTGCCAAAAACAATATACAGATTCAATGCAATCCCGATCAAAATCACAACTCAATTCTTCATAGATTTAGAAACAGCAATTCTCAAATTCATCTGGAATAACAGAAAACCCAGGATAGCTAAAACTATTCTCAAGAGTAAAAGAACTTCTGGCAGAATCAGTATCCAGGACCTCAAGCAGTACTCCAGAGCAATATATACATAGTGTTAAAAACTGCATGATATTGGTACAGTGACAGACATGTAGATCAGTGAAATAGAATTGAAGACCCAGAAATGAACTCACACTCCTATGGTCACTTGATCTTGACAAAGAATTTAAAACAATCCAAGGAAAAAAGATAGCCTTTTCAACAAATGGTGCTGGTTCAACTGGAGGTCAGCATGCAGAAGAATGCAAATCAATCCATTCTTATCTCCTTGTACTAAGCTCAAGTCCAAGTGGATCAAGGACCTAGACATAAAACCAGACACACTGAAACTAATAGAAAAGAAACTGGGGAAGAACCCTGAGCACATGGACACAGGAGAAAATTTCCTGAACAGAACACCAATAACTATGCTCTAAGATCAAGAATTGACAAATGGGACCTCAGAAAATTACAAAGTTTCTGTAAGGTAAAGGACACTGTCAACTGGACAAAATGGCAACCAACAAATTGGGAAAAGATCTTTTCCAACCCTACATCCAACAGAGGGCTAATATCCATTATATGCAAAGAACTCAAGAAGTTAGACTCCAGAGAGCAAAATAACCCTATTAAAAACTGGACTACACAGCTTTTTTATTTTTTCAGGCTTACAAAAAAACCTCTTTTAATATAGATACATATAACTAAAAATGTTAGAGTGTAGTTCATTTCTTTCTGTATAACAAAACATTTAAATACACATTTCAATATACATTTTAAAGAATACATATTTATATTGTAGCTGGCATTATTGAGTTCCTACAGTATACTACAATGTCTCTTGTACCCTTTTCTTCTGGCCCCTTCATGGTCATTCTCCAAGACATGTTCTCATCCTGTACCATAACCTATATGGGTTCAGCGATGGTTTTACAAGTACAGTATCTTGAGGTAGCTTGCCAAACTTCTGACCTGGGTATATGAATGCTCTGTCTGCATGAACATCTGTGTACTATTTGTGTGCCTGTTACCTAAAGAGGTCAGAACAGGGTATCAGAGCCCCTGGAACTGGTTGTGAACTGCCATGTGGGCGCTGGGAATCAAACCACAGTCCTCTGTAAGAACAGGTCTTAACTGCTAAGCCATCTCTACAGCCAGCCACATGACCTCTGGAAATTGTTTTGTTCCTCTGTGAGTCTCTATTCTTATTTCAAAAGAGCAAAGGGACTTACTTACAATGTTGCTGTGAAGACTAAATGAACTAGAACTTGTAAGGAGTTTAGTACTGTGCCTGGTATGCAGTAAGTGCCATAAAGGTCAGTCATAATATAAGTGTATATTTAAAAATATTCAGTGAAATATACATATATTTAAATTAGTTTTGTTTAGCACATAAGCAAGTACATTTTATTGTGACATTTGTATATATATCATTATCAAAATATAGTTTATTTTTACTGCATGCTCTATGACATTTCTTGTAGTCATTTTTTGTGTTTCTCATGTCTGGAGAGAATAACAATGCATTCAGTGAGTGAATGAAGACATAGTAGACATACTCTGTACCTACCTGGAAGTGAGTATTGCCATGGAGAGGCAGAGTGGGAACCTGAACCCAGGGAAGGTTTCTCTGAGAAGGTGGCATCATATCATGAGCATAGCTGACAAATTGGCTTTAACAGTCAAGAGCTCCAACAGCCTTGGGAGGAGAAGGTACGTATGGGAAGATGGACAAGAGAGAATAAGTAAGAAATATAAGGAATAGACCCATGTGTTTGCAGTTTGGAATCAATTTGTGGAAGAGCCAGTGTTGTGTGGCTACAGGAGTGATTTTGTGGAAAGAAGCCAGGATTTGGATTATAGTATGATGTGCCTTTCCACCTCATCAGTTACTGCTTGGAAATCAACTGACCACTCTAAGCTTTTTGATCTCTAAAATAAAAATGGTGTGCATAACGACCTGCAGCATTTTTGAGATAAGCAATAACACACATAGCCTACCTTTCAGGGGCAAGCAAGATGTGCAAAGGTGCCTGTTGAGTGGATTGCTAGAGAAGACATTATTGTTGAGAGCATCTCTACACAGAGCAATAGTGTTAAAAACCCCATGGTATTGGTACAGTAACAGACATGTAGATCAATGGAACAGAATTGAAGACCCAGAAATGAATCCACACTCCTATGGTCACTTGATCTTTGACAAAGGAGCTAAAACCATCCAGTGGAAAAAAGATAGTCTTTTCAACAAATGGTGCTGGCTCAGCTGGAGGTCAACATGCAGAAGAATGCAAATTGACCCATTCTTATCTCCTTGCACTAAGCTCAATTCTAAGTGGATCAAAGATCTCCACATAAAACCAGACACACTGAAACTAATAGAAGGGAAACTAGGGAAGAACCTTGAACATATGGGCACAGGGGAGAATTTCCTGAACAGAACTCCAATAGCTTATGCTCTAAGATCAAGAATAGACAAATGGGACCTCATTAAATTACAAAGTTTTTGCAAGGCAAAAGACACTGTCAAAAAGACAAAGCGGCAACCAACTAACTGGGAAATGATCTTTACCAACCTTACATCCGACAGAGGGCTAATATCCGATATATACAAAGAACTCAAGAAGTTAAACTCCAGAGAGGCAAGTAACCCTATTAAAAAATGGGGTACAGAGCTACACAAAGAGTTCTCACCTGAAGAATATCTAATGGCTGAGAAGCACCTAAAGAGATGTTCATCATCCTTAGTCATTAGGGAAATGCAAATCAAAACAACCCTGAGATTCCATCTCACACCAGTCAGGATGGCTAAGATCAAAAACACAGGAGACAGCAGTTGTTGGCGAGGATGTGGAGAAAGAGGAACACTCCTCCACTGCTGGTGAAATTGCAAGCTGGTACAACCACTCTGGAAAGCAGTCTGGCGGTTCCTCAGAAAATTGGGCATGACACTCGCGGAGGATCCGGCTATACCACTCCTGGGCATATACCCAGAGGCTTTACCTGCATGCAATAAGGACACATGCTCCACTATGTACATAGCAGCCTTATTTATAATTGCCAGAAGCTGGAAAGAACCCAGATGTCCCTCAACGGAGGAGTGGATTCAGAAGATGTGGTATATCTACACAATGGAATACTACTCTGCAATTAAAAACAATGAATTCACGAAATTCCTAGGCAAATGGTCAGATCTTGAAAATATCATCCTTAGTGAGGTAACCCAATCACAAAAGAACACACATGGTATGCAGTCACTGATAAGGGGATATTGACCCAGAATCTCGGAATACCCTAGACCCAATCCGCATATCAATAGATTTCTAAGAAGATGGAAGGAGAGACCCCTGGTCCTGGAAAGACTGGATGTAGGGGAACGCCAGGACAGAGAAGCGAGAGGGGGTTGAATGGAGAAAAGAGGGAGGGAAGGGGGCTTATGGGACTTTCGGGGAGGGAGGAAACGGGAAAGGGGAAATGATTTGGAATGTAAATTTAAAAAAAATAACATAAATAATAATAAAAAAAAACAAAAAAATAAAACAGCTGTGGCCAGTACAGGCCTGTTGCTACTTTTTCACAAGTTTATTAGATACAGTGGTAAAGGTAAATTTTTTTTCTCAAGATTAAAAAAGGAGATTTCAGTGCGATTTTAGTAAAGTCTTTATGGGAGCCCTCAAATTACCATATTGGCTGGCTGTAGGCTAGGCAGGTGTGGGCCTGGTTTTAGACAATGGGCTCAGATTAGAAGGTATTTACACTGGAGATTTATCCAGGTGTGGTTTAAAATATAGTTCAAATTTAATATCTATGAAAGATAAATGAGGCTATGTAGAAATTATTAAGATATTAAAATTTGGCCTACAAAATTATTATAGATTTAAAAGGGGTTTTTTTTGGTTTTTTTGTTTTTTTTTTTTTGCTTTAGGGATCCTGATAATTGTAAAAGCATTTGCAGAAGGTTTTTCTTCAAGAAATGGCTGATAACCTTACCTTATGTGAGAAAAAATGTTTCGTCTCTGCTTCAGAACAAGAAGTTAGGATTTTAAATCTTTCAGTGTATATTCATAGAATTTTATTATAGGTCTTTTCTCTTAACAATGGGTTTTAAATTTTTTTAAGTAGTTGTTGCCCCTAAAAAGATTCAAAGGTAATGTATTAATTGTATCCTTGGTTAATTGAAGCATTTGCAGAAGGTTTTATATTATGTATTCACTGCCATTCCTTGGCAAAGGGAACAATAATGTAGAATCACCTTTTTCATCTCCAAGTAAAGTTTTAACATCCTCCGATAAAGATATTGGTGTGTTAAGTGTTTTAAAAGAAATGTCTTAAGAAACTGATGAAACATTTGTTCCTTGTTTCAAACAGCAATCAAATTGGTCATTGCAGAGTATTGATAGTTGGTCTACTACATGGCAAGCCTTTTAGGTAAAATTGATAATTGTTATCTAAAAGACAAGTTGTTAACATGCATCCTATAAAGAATGCATCTACTATGGGAGTGAAGCTCATGCAATTAGATTACATGTTTATTCTTTTTGAGTTTCCCCCTGCTTCAACACAGATAATTAATTGACTTGGGTGTTGCAGCCACTATTTTTAAAATGTTAACAATCAAGCCTTTAATTTATATACTGATAGCCAATAAATATATATAGCTCATGGCTTATAATTGCTTGAAATTGTTCCTTTTTTAGATACTGCTAATTCTTAAATTTTGCAATGATGTATGCAAATACAACTCAAGTCAAGAGAAGATACTGTTCCTTCAAATGACTGTCCGCTGGACATTTAAGAGCTCATACCGGGGCAGGAGGGATTTGTATCCCAGGCAGACTATAGGCCTTGCGTAAGAACAATTGGCCATACAATCATATTCTTTACATCATCAAAATAGTAATGGCTTAAAAATAATTTTATATTTTTAAAAATTGTGCACATCAAATTGTAGAGGCTTGTTCTTGGTGTCCTCAACTTCTCCTGTACCACATAATGGTGTAACTTCTAGAGGAATTGATCAATTATTACAAATGAATGGTACTCATTTCTGATTTTAGAAAATTAAAGTATGTGCATGTGACTACTGATACATTTTCAGACTTTCTAGTTGCAACTGCTCTAACTGGAAAAGCAACTAAAAATGCTACGTTTATTTTCTATGCTTATATTATTGTCTATTCTTAGTGTTCCAATTAAGATTAAAACAAATAATGGAACTAGATATTTATTACAGTCATCAAATATTTGAGATGATTTTAACAATTTAATGTTATATAATTCTCAAGGACTAGATATTGTGTAACTTTTAAACAATATCTTCTAAATAAAAAACAAAAAAGGAGGGAAATTGTATCCCTGTGCATATTGTTTAAATTATACTTTATATTTTTAAGAAAATTTAAAAAATTTGGATGCCAAGGAACTCCTTGCTGAGTGTATAGCATTCAACAACTAGGCATACTCATGCCTAGGTGAGATGAAAGGATCAACTTATTGTCATATGGCATGATCCTGTTCAGTTATTTAATATGGAGAAGAAGGCATGTTTATGTTTTTCCACAGAATGCTACAGAAGCATTCTAGCTGCTATAGTGATGAGTGTGACATGCCAAAAATAATGCCAAACTGTGAATTTGCTGAGTGCCCTGACAATGGTGACTTTACTTGCCTATGTCCCAGTTTAAACACACTGCCTTGCTGTAAGCTTTAGATCTTGTGGGACAGAGAACAGTGGAGACTGTTAAAACTGACTTAAAAAATTAATCTAAAAAAAGAGTTATAATATTTCCTTAGGTGCTTCTCAGCCATTCGATATTCATCAGGTGAGAACTCTTTGTTTAGCTCTGTACCCCATTTTTTAATAGGGTTATTTGACTCTCTGGAGTCTAATTTCTTGAGTTCTTTGTATATATTGGATATTAGCCCTCTGTCGGATGTAGGGTTGGTAAAGATCTTTTCCCAGTTTGTTAGCTGTCGCTTTGTCCTTTTGACAGTGTCCTTTGCCTTACAGAAACTTTGTAATTTTATGAGGTCCCATTTGTCAATTCTTGATCTTAGAGCATAAGCTATTGGAGTTCTGTTCAAGAAATTTTCCCCTGTGCCTATATGTTCAAGGCTCTTCTCTAGTTTCTTTTCTATTAGTTTCAGTGTGTCTGGTTTTATGTGGAGGTCCTTGATCCACTTGGAATTATGCTTAGTACAAGGAGATAAGAATGGGTCGATTTGCATTCTTCTGCATGCTGACCTCCACTTGAACCGGCACCATTTGTTGAAAAGGCTATCTTTTTTCCACTGGATGGTTTTCACTCCTTTGTCAAAGATCAAGTGACCATAGGAGTGTGGATTCATTTCTGGGTCTTCAATTCTATTCCATTGATCTACATGCCTGTCACTGTACCAATACCATGCAGTTCTTAACACTATTACTCTCTAGTACAGCTTGAGGTCCGGGATACTGATTCCCCCAGAAGTTCTTTTAGTGTTGAAAATAGTTTTATCTATCCTGGGTTTTCTGTTATTCCAGATGAATTTTTGAATTGCTTTTTCTAACTCTATAAAGAATTGAGTTGGGATTTTGATGGGGATTGCACTGAATCTGTATATTGCTTTTGGCAAGATGGTTATTTTTACTATATTAATCCTGCCAATCCATGAGCATGGAAGATTTTTCCATCTTCTGAGGTCTTCTTCAGTTTCTTTCTTCAGAGACTTGGAGTTCTTGTCATACAGATCTTCACTTGTTTCGTTAGAGTCACACCAAGATACTTTATATTGTTTGTGGCTATTGTAAAGGGTATCATTTCTCTTATTTCTTTCTCAGCCTGCTTAACCTTCGAGTATAGGAAAGCTACTGATTTGCTTGAGTTGATTTTATATCCGGCTCCTTTGCTGAAGTTGTTTATTAGCTGTAGGATTTCTCTGGTTGAGTTCTTTGGGTCACTTAAGTACACTATCATGTTGTCTGCAAATAGTGATGTTTTGACTTCTTCCTTTCCAATTTGTATCCCTTTGACCTCCGTTTGTTGTCTAATTGCTCTAGCTAGAAAATCAAGTACTATATTGAAAAGAATTTTCACCTAAAGAATATTGAATGGCTGAGAAGCACCTAAAGAAATGTTCGACATCCTTAGTTATTGGGGAAATGCAAATCAAAACCACCCTGAGATTTCACCTCACATCAGTCAGAATGGCTAAGATCAAAAACTTAGAAGACATCAGGTATTGGTGAGGATATGGAGAAAGAGGAACTTTACTCCACTGCTGGTGGGATTGCAAGTTGGTACAACCACTCTAGGAAGCAGTCTGGCAGTTCCTCAGAAAACTGGGCATGACACTTCCAGAGGACCCTGCTATACCACACCCAGAGGACTCCCTGGCATGCAATAAGGACACATGCTCCACTATGTTCATAGCAGCCTTATTTATAATAGCAAGAAGCTAAAAAGAACCCAGATGTCCCTCAACAGAAGAATGGATACAGAAAATGTGGTATATTTATACAATGGAATACTACTCAGCAATTAAAAACAATGAATTCATGAAATTCTTAGGCAAATGGTTGGAACTGGAAAATATCATCCTAAGTGAGGTAACCCAATCACAAAAGAACACACATGGTATGCAATCACTGATAAGTGGATATTAGCCCAGACGCTCAGAATACCCAAGGCACAATTCACATATCAATTGATTCCCAAGAAGAAGGAAGGACATGTCCCTCATCCTGGAAAGACTTGATGCAGCAGTTTAGGGGAATACCAGGACAGAGAAGAGGGAGGGTCTTGACTGGGGAACAGGGGGAGGGAATAGGGCTTATGAGACTTTCAGGGAGTTGGTAACTGGGAAAGGGGAAATCATTTGGCATGTAGATAAAGAATATAGAAAAATTAAAAAAGAACCTTTACTAAAGCTCAAAGCACTCATTGCACCCCACACAATAATAGTGGGAGACTTCAACACCCCACTTGCAATAATGGACAAATATGGAAACAGAATCTCAACAGAGACACAGTGCAATTAACTGAAGTTATAGACCAAATGGATCTAACAGATATTTATAGAACATTCCATTCTAAAGCAAAAGAATATACCATCTTCTCAGCACCTCATGGTACATTCTCTAAAACTGATCATATAACTGGTCACAAAACAGGCCTCAACAGATAGAGAAATATTGAAATTATTCCATGCACCTTATCAGATCACCATGGCCTAAGGCTGGCCTTAAGTTTAAACAAAACAATGAAAAACACACATACACATGGACTTTGAACAATGGTCTTCTCAATGATAGTTTGGGCAAGGAAGAAATAAAGAAAGAAATTAAAGAATTTTTAAAATGTAATGAAAATGAGGACACATCATACCAAAACTTATGGGACACAATGAAAACAGTGCTAAGAGGAAAACTCCTAGCTCTGAGTGCCTCCAAAGAGAAAATAGAGAGAGCTTACACTAACAGCTTGACAGTACACCCGAAAGCTCTAGAACAAAAAGAAGCAAATACACCCAAGAGGAGTAGAAATAGTCAAACTCAGGGACGAAATCAACCAATTTGAAAAAAAAAAGAACTATGCAAAGAATCAACAAAACCAGGAGCTGGATCTTTGAGGAAATCAACAAGATAGATAAACCCTTAGCCAGCCTAACCAGAGGGCAAAGAGACAGTACCCAAATTAATAAAATCAGAAATGAAAAGGGAGACTTAACAACACAAACTGTGGAAATTCAAAAAAAAATCATCAGATCCTACTACAAGAGCTTATACTCAACAAAGTTTGAAAATCTTAACTAAATGGATAACTTTCTAGATACATACAAGGTGCCAATGTTAAAACAGGATCAGATAAACCATATAAATAGTCTCATAAGTCCTGAGGAAATAGAAGCAGTTGTTAATAGTCTCACATCAAAAAAGCCCAGTACCAGATGGGTTTATTGGGGAATTCTATCAGATCTTCAAAGAAGAGCTAATATCTATACTCTTCAAACTATTCCACGAAATAGAAATTCAAGGAACACTACACAACTCATTCTATGAAGTCACAATTAAGCTTATACCTAAACCAAACAAAGACCAAACAAGGAAGGAGAACTTCAGACCAATCTCCCTCATGAACAACGATGCAAAATTACTCAACAAAATTCTTACCAACCGAATCCAAGAATGCATCAAAATTATAACTCACCATGATCAGGTAGGCTTCATCCCAGGGATGCAGGGATGGTTCAATATACAGAAACCCATCAATGTAATCCACTACATAAGCAAACTCAAGGAAAAAAACCACATGGTCATTTCATTAGATGCTGAAAAGACTTTTGACAAAATATAGCATCTCTTCATGATAAAAGTCTTGGAGAGATGGGGAATCCATAGCCTGTACCTAAACATAGTGAAAGCAATATACTGCAAACCAGTAGACAACATCAAATTAAATGGAGAGAAACGTGAAGCAATCCCACTAAAATAGGGGACCAGACAAGGCTGCCCACTCTCTCCTTATCTATTCAATATAGTACTTGAAGTCCTATCCAGAGCAATCAGACAACAAAAGGAGGTCAAAGTTATACAAATTGGAAAGAAAGAAGTCAAAATATCACTATTTCCAGATGATATGATTGTATACTTAAGCGAGCCCAAAACCTCCACCAAAGAACTCCGACTGCTGATAAACAACTTCAAGAAAGTGGTTTGATATAAAATTAACTGAAACAAATCAGTAGCCTTCCTCTATTCAAAGGATAACTAAGCTGAGAAAGAAATTAGGGAAATGACACCCTTCACAATAATCACAAAAAATATTACATACCTTGGTGTAACTCTAACCAATCAATTGAAAGATTTCTATGACAAGAACTTCAAGCCTCTGAAGAAAGAAATCGAAGAAGATCTCAGAAGATGGAAAGATCTCCCATGCTTGTGGATTGGCAGGATTAATATAGTAAAAATGGCCATCTTACCGAAAGCAATCTACAGATTCAGTGCAATCCCTATCAAGATCCCAAATCAATTCTTCATAGATTTAGAAAGAGCAATTCTCAAATTCATCTGGAATAACAAGAAACCCAATATAGCAAAAACTATTCTCCACAACAAAAGATCTCCTGGGGCAATCACCATCCCTGACTTCAAGCTCTACTACAGAGCAATAGTGATTAAAAACTGTGTGGTATTGGTATGGTGACAGGCAACAAGATCAATGGAATAGAATTGAAGTCCCAGATATGAACCCACACATGTATGGTCACTTGATATTTGACAAAGGAGCTAAAAACATCCAGTGGAAAAAAGACAGCATTTTTAACAAATGGTGCTGGATTAACTGGTGGTCAGCATGCAGAAGAATGCAAATTGACCCATTCTTATCTCCTTGTACAAAGCTCAATTCCAAGTAGATCAAGGACCTACACATAAAACCAGACACACTGAAGCTTATAGAGGCAAAAGTGAGGAAGGATTTTGAACACCCAGGCACAGGGGAAAATTTCTTGAATAGAACGCCAATGGCTTATGTTCTAAGAACAAGAGTTGACAAATGGGACCTCATAAAACTGCAAAGCTTCTGTAAGGCAAAGGACATGGTCAATAGGACAAAATGGCAACCAACAAATTGGGAAAAGATCTTTACCAATCCTACATCTGATAGAGGGCTAATAGCGTATGTATACAAAGAACACAAGAAGTTAAACTCTAGAGAGTCAAATAACCCCATTAAAAATGGGGTACAGACCTAAACAGGGACTTCTGAACTGAGGAAACTTGAATGGCTCTGAAGCACCTAAAGAAATGTTCAGCATCCCTAATTATCAGGGAAATGCAAGTCAAAACATCACTGAGATTCCACCTCACACCAGTCAGAATGGCTAAGATGAAAAACTAAGGGGACAGCTGATGCTGGAGAGGATGTGGAGAAAGAGGAACACTTCTCCATTGTTGGTGGGATTGCAACCTGGTATAACCACTCTGGAAATCAGTTTGGCACTTCCTCAGAAAATTAGACACAGCACTGCCTGAGGACCCAATTATACTACTCCTGAGCATATACCGAGAACATGCTCCAAAATGTAATAAGGACATGCTCCACTATGTTCATAGCAGCCTTTTTTATAATAACCACAAGCTGGAAAGAACCCAGATGTCCCTCAATGGAGGAATGGGTACAGAAAATGTGGTACATTTACACAATGGAATATTATTCTGCTATTAAAAACAATGAATTCATGAAATTCTTAGGCAAATGGATGGAACTAGAAAGTGTCATCCTGAGCGAGGTAACCCAATCACAAAAGAACACACATGGTATGCACTCACTGATAAGTGGATGTCAGCCCAAAAGCTCCAAATAAACAAGTTACAATTCCCAGACCACAGGAAGCTCAAGAAGAAGGACTGAAATGAGGGTGCTTTGGTTCCTCCAAGAAAAGGAACAAAATACTCTCAGGAGCAATAAATGAGACAAAGTGTGAAGCAGAGAATGAAGGAAAGGCCACCCAGAGGCTGTCCTATCAGGGATTCATCTATAAACAGTCACCAAACCCTGACACTATTATGGACAACAAGAAGTGCATACGAAAAGGAGCATGCCATGGTTGTCTTCAGAGGAGACCTGCCAGAGCCTTACACATACAGAGGCAGATGCTAGCAGCCAACCATTGGTCTGGGAGTGGGGTCCCCAATGGAGGAGTTGGAGGGTGGTATGGAGGAGCTGAAGGGGTGGATAGCCCCATAGGAAGAACAACGATGTTGACCACCCAGACATCCCAGGACTCCCAGGGACTAAACCATCAACCAAGGAGTACTCATGGTTCCAGCCCAAAATGTGGCAGAGGAATGCCTTGTTGGGCATCAGTGGGAGGAGTGGTCCTTGGTCCAGTGAAAGCTCAATATATGCCCCAACAAAGGAAAATAGACAGGGCTGGAGATGGCAGTGTGCTGTGTGGAGGGACATATACTTGGAGGCAGGGGGTGAGAGGAGGGGTTGGGGGTTTTCAGGGAGGGTGGAAATCGGGAAAGGTTTTAGCATTTGAAATGTAAATGAAGACTATACTCAGTAAAAAGGCATTATTATTATAAGATATTTTAAATAAAGAGAGAAAAAGAACTTAAAAACAAAAAGTGGATATTAGCCATAAAATAAAAGATAATCATGCTACAGGGAGCCAGAGAAGCCAGAGAGCTCAAGATGGAGTCCTAGAGCTAAAAGAAGTGGACACATGTCCCCATTCCTAATCCGAAAGCAGTCTCCTATTGATTGTTGTGACAGGAAGTGTTCACAAACCCCAAATGACCACCTGTTCCTGAAATAATCACATTAAGATCTCTTTAATACAAACTCGAGTTTGGGCTTACTTGCTGCTGACCCACGAGACAGTTTGGTGAAGCAGCCCTGAACTCTTATTGAGACAAGGTTTCATAGAAAATGGAAGTAAGGCTCTGGCAGGGCCTCTCAGGAGACACGTATATCAGGCTCCTGTCAGCAAGTACTTGTTGGCATCCATAAAAGTCTGAGCACAAGGTCCCCAATGGAGGAGCTAGAGAAAGGACCCAAGGAGCTGAAGGGGTTTGCAGCCCCGTAGGAGGAACAACAATATGAATCAACCAGTACCCCCAGAGCTCCCAGGGACTAAACCACCAACCAAAGAGTACACATGGAGGGACCCATGGTTCCAACTGCATATGTAGCAGAGGATGGCTTTGTTGGACATCAAAGGGAGGAAAGGCCCTTGGTCCTGAGAAGGCTCAATGCCCCATTATAGGGGAATGCCAGAACAGGGAAGCGGGAGTGGGTGGGTTGGTGAGCAGGGGGAGGGAGGATGGGATTGGGTTTTTCGGAGGGAAAAACAGGAAAGGGAGTAACATTTGAAATGTAAATAAAGAAAATATCTAATAAAAAAAGAAAATAAAAATAATTCCATTACTACTTGTTTTAAGGATGCTATAGCGTATGAAGTACTAAAAGATTCTGGAAGCCCTGGAAATGTAAAAGACTCCATGTATTTAAGACTTCAAACAATCCAAATTGTTCACACCCATGTTTCCAAGGATTATTTTGGTTGCTATTTACAGAAGCATCTTCTTCTACACCAGTATTCACTAATTTCCCACTGGCTCTTCCTATGTAAATTTTCTGTTCCAATACTCCACACAGAGATTTTGGTATGCATAGTTAACCAGTTACCAATTTAATCCGGTTACCAAAATTTTGATTCTTTTATAACAGTGCTGGCATGAACATTCCATGTGATAGGAGGCTGAGTCACAAGTCACATTTCACATCTCCTCAGGGTGCAAAAATGAAACAGAGATGTGGGAGAGAGTCAAGAAATTCCTTCAAGAAACAGAGCAGAGATGTGAGCAGAAGGCGCTTTCTATTACCATTTAAAGACTTTGGACTTCATCTATGGCTTCTCTATGAGCTTCAACCAATCAATGAAATAATTTCAAAGTAGACACTTTGGCCATTCTAGACTTAAAAAAAAAAAGAAAATGGGAGAAAGTGTGTGTAGGGAGGAGAGCAATGTCCATCCTGCCAAGCATCTAATTAAATGACTACTGTAATCCAACAATCAGACTAATCTTTGATTAACTGTGGCTAGAGAGTAGATAGGGAGTAACTCTGGCCAAGAACAATCCATGGGGTCCTTCCTGGTTCTGGGGTGCAACTTGGGATCAGCTGCAGATCAAGTTCTCAGGCTTTTTTTTTACTATATTTTATTTTATAATTATTCCCAAGAAATCTGTTTATTTTCTAATAACAAGATAGAAGGGGTGAATTTGGATAGGACAGGAGGTGGGGAAGAACTGGAACGAGTAGAGGAAGGAAGAAATTGGGATATATTATGTGACCAAAATTATTTTTGATAAAAGTGAAAAAAAAAAGAATAAAGAGGGATAAGTGTATTTTACTTAAACAAATTTTAAATGAAGGAAAATGCTTTGTTTGTGGTATTGGACACTGAGCTCAGTGCAAAAGATTTCAGGGTTCTCTTTCTTCCTTCCTCTTTCTTAGTTCTTTCTTTCTTTTCTTGAGAGTCTCTCACTCTTCCTTATATTTCTTCTTCCTCTCCACTCCCTCTCTTCCTCTTCACTTCAAAGAAAATGTATGGGTAGTTAAGCTTAGATAGTAAAATGTAGAAGAATACAATCCCTTTACATATTTTCTTCCTTTTGCTTTGACCAAAAGAGAAAGTTGTTGCTTCCATTGTTTTATACAACGAAGCATTGTTTTTTTATGAAAGATTTTTTAATTTCTTTTGTCCCAAATAACAAAAAGAATTTACAATACTATCGAAAGGAAGGACCACAGGTAAGACAATGATTTAATCAAAGAATGTTATCACTGTGACCAACAATCTCCAAATTTTGATGACAATACACATAAATTGATTTCTTCATGCAACTGCTGACTCTTGGGAAGTTATTCTCCAAGTGAGTTCTCAGGGACATTTCACTGTGGTTCAATTGAACTTGATCCTGGAAATCTGCACAATTTAGCCAATAGACAAGGAAAGAGCATGGAAGTCCCTTAGAAAGAGTCAGGCTTGAATGGCAAGATAATAGTTTGGCTTAGATTTCATTGGCTAAAACTCCAGCTGTGTTAGTTAGTTTTCTCCTTACAGTGACAAAAATGCTTGGCAGAAGCAATTTAAAAGGTATTCATTTGGACTCACAATTTAAAAGGGAATACAGTTCATCGTGGCAATAAGGCATGGTGGTACAAGTGTGAGACAGCCGATCACATTGTGTCTGACATTAGAATATAGGCAGAGACAAATGTTGGTGCTCATCCATTTAATTTTTCTTTTAAAATTTTTATCTAGTCTAAAACGACAGCCCCATCGGATAGAGCTATCCATAATAAGGGCTTTATTTTTCGGTTAAATTTCACTTTGTAGACAAACTTAAAGATGTGTCCCATTAATAAGTACCCTGGGTATCTCTCAATCCAATCACCCTGACAATTGAAATTAAAACCTCCTTCTCAACTTGATACCCAAATACAGCACTTAACAAACACAGTCATTTCCCCTTTGTCTCACAGCTATTTCATAATTCAAAACACTTTCATTTCAACTTCAAAAGTCTTCATAGTCTTACAGTCCAAATCAACTTGGGGTGGGGGAAGGGTTTCTTTGATTTTTGGTTATAGCCTATTGTCTAGGGAAGCCAGGACAGAAACTCAAGGAAGAAGTTTGGAATAGAAGCTACAGATGAGCATTATTTATTGGGTTTCTTCCCCTGAATTTGCTTAGCTACTATTTCCTATACAGCCGGGTCTACTTGCCTAGAGACAGCACTACCCACAGTGGGTTGAGCCTTTCTACATAAATTAGAAACTAAGAAAATGTTTTTCAGACATGGTCTCAGACCAATCTAATCTTGACAATACTGCAGTCAAGGTTCCTTGTTCCCTGATGACTCTAGTTTCTGTCAAATTGACAGCTGAAGCTAACTATGACAGGTCCCAACAGTCTCAAAAGTTCAATCTTTTCTGGAACTTGTTAAAAAACCTGTTAGTTGTGTCCCCTTGATAAAAATACTTATATTCTGTCAGCATACAATGATACACAATAAACATTCCTATCCCTGAGTGGAGAAATGAGGGCAAAATGAGGAAAGATCAGAATTAAACAAGACAAAACCATGTAAGATAAACACCAAAACCTATAGCTCTATGTCCAAAATCTGGATCTCCTAATGACATCATCTGGGCTCAAATGGACTTAAGCAGCACAAACTCTATAATTCTGCTGATAGATGTGGAACCCTCTCTCATGATTCAGTTCCCTTCCATGCCTGAAGTTTTCCATAGAAAATATTCCACAATCTTTGATCTTGACATTGTCCACATCCTGGTGTCTCCATTGAACCTTGGGAAGTGCTCTTAATAAAGTTGTGCCTTGGCCTCTCAGAGCCTCCTTGCAGGGAATCTGATTCTACCACATATAGAATGGATTCAGCAGCTTTCTGAGACCTTGGTACAAACATTCATGACCCACTTATTCTTGCATTTTCCATACCTGAAAAACCAGCACCATGTGGATAATGCAACCAAGTTCTGCTGCTCAAGATGTGGTCTGCACTGCCCCTACCACTTCTCCCACAGTTCTAGTGTGCTTTGTGAGCCTTGACACCTGAACCGGAGAATGTACTTCTTTCAGTGGTTATTTCATAATCCAGATTCTCATTAGTAGTATACTCAGTTTGGGTAATCTCATTTCAAATACAATTTCATTTTCACAACATCCTTAGTCATCAGGGAAATGCAAATCAAAAGGACCCCAAGATTCCATCTTACACTTGTCAGAATCATTATGATCAAAAACTCAAGTGACAGCACATGCTGTGACAACTTCTGTTCATGCAACTGAGAATAAAACTTTACTATCTTTTGCAGGACCAGGAGAGTCTAACCCCAGTCCTCCTCATCTGATGCCACTGCTGCATCCTGAGTTCATCATGCTCCTGATACTACTATTGCTATTGTTTACTCATATATATCAAACTCTGTGCCACCTCAAGTTTTCCATCCAAATTATTTTATTATAATTTATTTAGTGTGTGTATTTGCGTGTGCATGTGTGCATTCAGTCACCATGTGGTGTGTGCATACATATGTGTGGTAGGTTTGTGCAATGATGGCATGCCGTTGTTACAGAACAACTTTCAGAAGTTGGTTCTCTCCTGCTGTATGGATCCCTAGGAGGGAACTCAGGTCATTAGGTTTATCAGCAGGTGCCTTTATCTGCTGAGCCATCTCCCTGGCCCTCATTCACTTTCTTTATGTATAATACTATTCCCTCACCTCCCTCACATATTTGGATACTTAAATGTTACTATTTCAGAGCTCCACTCTGACCTCATCTTAGTAAATATCGCCTCTAGCTCCCACCCTGTAAAATGTCGTATATGGCAGCACTGTGCCCATTTTAGTCATGTTTCCCCCTCTCCCACATACTGCTACATTCTCATCTCCCTACCTACCTAACTTCATGTTTTCTATATTTCTCAACAAATAAATAAATAAATAAAACAAAAAACAAAGCATCAAAACAAACACCAAAGTAAAAAAAAAACTGGCAAGACAAAACAAAATGAAACAGGAAAGCCTACGAAAATATTGAGCTAGTTGATGACTTCTGGGAATGAGGTTAGCCCTGGAGAATAGGTCTTCATACACCCAGGGACACACCACTGGAGAAAATTGATTTTCCTTTTGCAAATGGCTTCTTGGTTATTGGTAGAACCTAGTGTCCACTTCCTCTTTCAGTGTTGGGACCGTGTCTGACTTGAATCTGTGCAGATCATATGCATGCAACCACAGTCTCTGTGAGTTCATACATGATGGAGATGTAGCATAGTAATAGAATGACAGCCTACCATGCACACACCCCATCTTCAATCCCTAGTACTACATAAAATCAAGAATGGTAGTGTACACCTGAAGCCCCAGCAACCAGGAGGTCAAAGCAAGAGGATCAGAAGTTCAAAGTCATCCTCAAGATGCTATTTCAGTATTACTATTTCAGTAATACTTCAAGTTCTAGAAAGCTCTGAGCTATATAGCAAGTTTAGGACCAGTCTGGGCTACAGAGCAAAATAATGTCTCAAAATAACTATGACAAGAAACATAAAAAAAATAAAAGAAGATGGAGATAAATAAAAATGTTTATAGATTGTTGTGATGACATAAACCTTTAATGCCAGCACTCAGGAGGCAAAGACAGGCAGATTTCTGTGAGTTTGACACGAGCTTAGACTACAGAGTGAGGTCCAAGCCAGCCATTGCTACAAAGTGATACTCTGTCTCATATATGTATATGAATGATCTATACTATGAATGTATATTTATAATATATAAATAGTTTATAACTGTTAATAGTCTATACTATATGGATAGTCTGTATATGTGTATATAATATAGACTATTTATTTTAACCAACACATTAATTCATTTTTGTAATATTTATGACAAAAAGTCTGTAGACCATTTTGTTCATTAAAACCCAAGCTCTATCACTAACCTGCTGTGTAACTTTAGATTACTTGATCACTCTAAAATTTATTCTTTTAATTATAAATATAACAACAATGATAGGATCTCCCCCTCAAAATGTAAAATGTTTCATAAACATTACATGCACATGGAAACACTTCAAATCAATATTACATATCCATAACAGTGTTTTGTGGCTTTAGAGGGGACACCAATCTGACTAACAAGAAATCTGAATTCTAATTCCAGTTCCACCATTAACCAGGTGTTGGACTTCAGGCTAATTACTTGGTCACTAAGGTGGTTAACCTTGATTAACAACTTGAGAAGATAAGCAATCAACTGACACATTTTGGGGTCAGTAAAGGCATTTTCAGAAAGGATTAACTGAGTGGAAAATACCCTTGCTGAGAGTGAGAAACATCATCAGGTGGCCTAGCTATTACGAGGAGGTCTAAGGAACAAAGCAAAGTTGCTTGCCTGCCTGATTTTCCACAATTGAACACTTTCTAGAAGATATGTAGATTCATGTAAACCCTGTCCCTAGACAAAAGCCCTGTGTGCACCAGAACCAAAGTCCTACTTTTATAATCTACATGCATTAAACATTTAAACAAATTCATTTATTTTGTGGAGATTACTCTAATTTATTCCAAATATTTTGAAAGGGAACCACTATGTATCCAAACAAGTTGTTCTGCACCATTGTCAAGGACATACCTTTTTGCTGGTATAACAAGTTGTGCAAGCGTTATGTTTTTCATCTCTAAGCGTTCCATTTGCTTTCTGAGCAAGCCATTTCATAGTAAAATGGAAACTTAGCGACTGTCTAGTTAATAGGATCAATTTACACAGCGGGAGGTCTGGCTGTGTTGCAGAGTTAAGCATTTAGCTTAGAGCCTAAGTTTTAAGAAAGGCTAAAAATGTTTTATGGAGAAAAAAATGCTTCAGAAAGTTCAATGGTCATGTTTCCTTAGATGCTTCTCTTTAAAAATCACCCAAACTTATCTGATAATTGTGAGTCCTTAAAATTTTATAATTTGTTGTTCATTAGAAACAGAAGAGTTACAGCTGGAGATTTTTTTTTCTTGTAAAAAGTATCACGCCTAGTGCATACTGTCTAAAATAACTATATCTTTGACAAAGCACACAGGGTACATTGATGAACTTTTAGAAACCATATATTATATTAAATAGTATAAACTCCATTGATAAAACAATAGCATAGAATAAAAATTCACCTGACACATGCACTTCTGCCTGAAGGCAGATTACATAGATTTCTTGTATTTATTTGGTCACTTTTAATAGAGTGTAAAAGTGTCTGTGGTTAATGTACTTGGTTTGAAAAGAGCTCAACTACCAGTGGAAAAAAATCTGACTAAGAACATTGCACTGCTTATATGTGTATTTTAAAAATGATATAAGTCTAACACATCACTTTCCCCAAGGCTTAGAAAGATTGTAACAGGTAGAGGTGGTGGATAACTTGCAGGAAACTGTTTTCCAGACACAGCAGGGGCTGTTGCACATATGAACCCTACAGCAACTATGAAAGCTCTCACAAGTCAGACAAAATTCTAGGCATTTGAAGATGCTGAAAGAGGGAGAGTGAATATTTGTTGATGGTGTGACCCCCCTTGGTAGGTCAACCACACTCTAGATCAGGACCCACTTCTAAGAGTATTTAGACAGTATAAATTGGACTCAATGTTTCTTTATTTTTAAGAACAAGACTTTAACTTGGGTAAGTAATTGAAGGTGAGTGGGGTGAATATGGAAAGGGAGGGGTGGTGAATCTGATCAAACTACATTGAATGAAATTCTAAAAATTAATTTAAAAGTTAAAATGAAAATTTTAACAGGATTCATAGTATAAAAATAAACTACAGTAAGAGATAAAATATATTATCATTTGTGTTCATTTTTAGCAGTACTGTACAATGAGAAGTGTTTTGTCATAGAAAGACTAAAATTTGTATTTATGAAAGAAAATACCTGAAAAGATCTGTAAGAGAATAATAATAGTGTTCCAGCAAAAGAAACAGTCACATTAATGAAGACACAGCCTACAGGGTGGGAAAAATAATCCTTACCCATTATATATCAAACATGGCACTGACAGCTACAATTTATAAAGAACTACAAAACTTCAAATCACTCTGTCAATAATTGGATTAGTGAACTGAATGGATAGTGGTCAAACACTTTCTGAAAATGTGTTCAGCTTGCTTAGGTACAAGGGAAATTCGAATTAAAATTGCTTTGAGATTTTATTTCACCCTGATTATAACAATTAGCATCAAGAAAAAAAAATGATAACAAATGCTAGTATGGATATGGAGAAAGAGTGCATCCTGTATTAAATTCAATGTGAAGGATCCTTTAGAAAAACAAAATTAGAGCTACCATATTATCCAGCCATACCACTGTTGGTTGTATACCATGTCATGTTATTATCCATATTTACCACACAGATGAATCCTATGTCCTATTACATAGATATTTTCTATCCATATTCACTGCTAAGAAATGGAATCTTCCTAGATGTCCATCAATGGACTAATTAAAATGAAGATGTAATACATATCCAAAATGGAAATTTATTCAGTGGTAAAGAAAAATGAAACCATGACATTTTCTGGAACTGAGCACCATTATGTTTAGCAAAATGAACCAAAGATAGCAAGGCAAATAACGTATATTTTCTCTCATAAAAAATTAGGTTTAAATTTGTATGTGCATGTGTGTATGTCAGGAATGTAGAAAAGAGATTATGAAAGAGGAGAAAGAGATCTTAAAGGGGAAAGGAAGGTAAAAGCAACAGTAGTGTAGTACTTGTAACACAAAGGAGAATGGAGACTATTCCTGGAAAGGTTGGAAAACAGCAAGAAAAGAGAGTTGGGATAGGGAGAGTGATTAATGGAAACAATGCATATATACATATGCACATATACATGCACATACAATATACATATATGCATATATATGAAAGTACCAGAATGAAACCCTTACTTTGAATGCTAACTTTGAAAATTGACTGGTAGGATTTTCTGCAGGCACCCAGCCATTTCACGTGGCTAGATCTGGTAAATAAATAGCTCATCTTCCCCTAGACTCTGCTCATTACACTTCAGAACCCTCTGCAGATACTCAGCTACTCCATTAGCCAGACCTAGTAAAATGTCTGATCCCCTCATTCCTGCCCTCTCAGATGTTACCCAAGCTGCCCGACTAATCACTCTACCTCAGGACTTCAGCTCAATGGGCTAAAAACCATACCAAAAGACACAATTAGCAACCTATCACCAGATGCCCAAGTCCTTTCACAACAATATAAGACAAGTAATCCCAACAAACAAAAATTTCAAAATAATATGCCCTCCCCCGCTTCCAAATTACCAGCCCATAAAAGTTGTCCCCAATGAGAATAACTAATATGGGATTCAAAGGACACGGAATTCAAAAGAACCACGCTCAATTATTTTTGATTATTTTTCTGTTGTTGTTTTGTTTTTTGTTTTTCATGACAAGGTTTCTCTGTATATTCCGGGCTGTTCTGGAACTCACTCTGTAGACCAGGGTGGTCTCGAACTCAGAAATCTGTCTGCCTCTGCCTCCCAAGTGCTGGGATTAATGGCATGCGCCACCACTGCCCACCATGTTCAATTATAATCATGCTCAAAGAACTCAAAAGGGAAATAAAGCCCTAAATGAACTTAAAGATCACAGGAATAAATGCCTGATTGTAGTCTAAGAATAAATAAATAAATGGTTGAATGAAATAATGCCAATTCAGGATATGCAAATTAAATTCAATAAAGAGATAGAAAATTGAAAAAGCAAACATGAAGGTGAAAATGAAGTTTTCAATAAGTCTAATAAATATCTCACTGTGAAACATCATGCAACAGAATAGAACACAGACAAGATGTCATGTCAGGATTTGAGGAAAAGGTAGAGAAATTGAACCATTATTATTTTTCAGTGTTTTTTTTTTATTTTTCATTTTTTTTAGTGAAGCTGAGTTGGAAATTTTATTAAAAATATTTCACATACAGACTTAGTTAAGAGTGAAGAATTAAAAATGTGCTCAGATGTCAAGAAGAAATATGAGCCCCAGTGTAAGTATAAACTTTTCTAAGAGTGGGTAAACAATTGATTGTCTTAATATTATACATACAACTATACATTCTTTCTCCCTTATTCTGTCTCTCCTGTCCCTCTCTTTCTTTCTCTCTCTCTCTCTGTCTCTGTCTCTCTCTCTCTCTCTCTCTCTCTCTCTCTCTCTCTCTCTCTCTCTCTCTCTCTCTCAGTGATTCTCATGTTACATCTGTAAACAAAAGTTCCTGAAGAGAAGCTGTGTCTGCAGAGACTGATTGGCTGATGAGAATTTTTGTACTGTGCAGAGATTGGAATGTTACAGTTTCAGGGGATAATTATCTTATCTTAGGCTAACGTGTAGCTCTCCAGAACAATCATTCCTTGCTCCTATTTGTGTCATAACTTATGTGACAATAGATAAAAGTCTTTGTATGACAATAGATAAAAATCTACTAATGAGTTTTTTATAAATATTGTAACAGTGGGTCATACAGAAACTATGAGATGTCATGAAAACATCAAATCTACAAATGATTGATGTACAGGGAAAATAATCTCAGATTAAACACATGGAAAATATATTCAATAAAATCTCAGAAACTTACCCAAATCTGGGGGGAAAGATGTCTATCCACTTAGAAGAGGTTCACAGAACACTAAATAGGAAGATCCAAAAAATAAACCCCACAATAATGTAACTAAAAAACATACTAAATGTACAGAACAAAGGATATTGATTGCTGCAAGAGAAAAGGCCCAAGTTGTATGTAAACGTGGGCACATCAGAACAACAGCTGATTTCTCAATGGAAACTTCAAAAGGCAGAAAAGCATGTAGCAGCATGTTTCAAATTCTGAAACAACACAGATGTTAGTCCAAGTTAATTTAGTGAGCAGAACTTTCTGTCATAATCCAGGATGCATGAAAATGCTTCTAGGACAAACACAAGGTAAATGAATTTATGTTCACCAAGTCTTCCCTACAGAGAAGGAGGAAATTGTTTGTACTAAGGAGAAAGAAAGAACACCCAAGAAACTACAGCTAAAATATATAAATAGACCAAGAAAACAAACACCCAAACTGACAAAAGCAATAAAATGACAGCAGCTAATATACCTGGCAATAATAACTCTGACTATTAATAGCCTTAATTATGCAATATAAATTCACAAGTTAGCTGACTGGAATAGAAAACCTAAATCCCTCTTTTTGTTATTTACAAGAAACACATCTCATCTTCAAGTATAGATAATAAAGGATGGAAAAAGTATCCTTAGCAAATGGAACCAGAAACAAGCAGGCACTATTATTCTAACAACTGACTTCAAGTTAAAATTAATCAGAAGATCATTTCATTTTGATGGTGGGAACAATGCCAAGACATTACAATTCTATCTATATATTCATCAAACATGGGTGCACCCAATTTTATAAAACAGGTATTATTGGACACTAAGCCATAGATTCCCATTACCCAACCCCCAGAAATAGAAGATGACTTCAATACCCCATATTCACCAATGGACAGGTCATCAGAAAAAATAAACAGACAAACATTGGAGCTAAGTGAGATCATAGATCATTGGGAACCAACATGTATCGACAGAATATTCTGTGCAAACATCACAGAACACACATTTTTCTCAGCAGTCATGGAAGTCTCTTTAAAATTTATCATATACTGATACTCAAAGCAAATCTCAACCATTTTAGAAAATTAGAAATAGCTCTATGTATTCTGACTACAATGAAATAAAACCTTGAAATTAATAACCAAAAATCTCCCCAAAATATAGACACTCATGGAGATTAAACAACATGCTACTCAATGATATATGGGTCAATGAAGAAATCAAGAAAGAAATGAAATACCCCCTTTAATTAAATGAAAACAAAAAGGCAATATATCAAAAATCTATGGAATATAACAAAAGCAGCCTTAAGAGGAAGATGTGTAGTTATAAGTGCCTGCTTCAAGAAGTCAGAAAAGATTGCAGCCTGGAGGATCCAGGAGCAGA